>CM023955.1:10734251-10769228 GCA_013407115.1 Glycine latifolia | reverse complement strand
GGGGGGGGGGGGGGGGGGCGGTCGTCGTGGGGGTAGATAATAGACTGTAAAGTAACATGTGAAATTATGAAATAACTAGGGCAAAAGGTAATAAAAGGTAGTTATTAATAATCAAAATTATACTCCTACTGTTGGACATTTTAACTAGAAATACATTGGAACAGTTGATTTTTTCTAAAAAATCATCAAACTATTTTATGTGTTTTGTATAATTTTTTTGTCCTTATCCTTAGGAAGTTGTAGACAAAACCGTGAGAAATTAAAGCTTTTACATACCCTATCTGCAAATAAGCTCCCTTTCTTGGTTGTCTTGAATAAGGCCAACTGAAATTCATCCTGCCATGTAAAATAAGGTACTTATTATTTTAGGGATAAGGTAGAAATAATGACATTGTTCAAACAGGTTTGGAAAGATAAATATCATTAAAAAAATTATAGAAGCACTAAGCATGAGATGGGATTACTGACCTTAGTAATTAATCCATCATCCGTTACTTCAGGGTTGATCTTCCTGAATAGTTCGTACAGTGCTTCAATCTCACTTACACTAACTGCAGTGGAAATAAAACAAGTTATGTTCCAAGTCTTAATAAGAGCCTCAGTAACTGAAAAATGGTAAGACTATGTAGATTTATTCCTACATAACAGTTTACAAAGTCTTGAAAGGCCTTCAGAACGCCTATATTTTTATTGCCATTTTTAGCTGGTTTTAGTTATATATAAATCCTAAAATCTTACTGCATCCTGAAAACTTTTATCTCCACTTCTATTAAGTGATTTGATCCTCAATAACTTAAGGCCACCATTAAACATTTTCGGTCAAAAGATCATGAAATCCAAAAAAGAAAAATGTGAAACTAGATTCAAGGATTAGGCATGGTAATGGGACCCGAATTCGTGGGTACCCGCCCGAATCTGTCCAGATTTTAACGGGGAAAAATCGAGTTTATCGAGTTCGGGTTCAAATTTTTCTCGAAAGCCAAAAGCAGGGGCGGGAGCGGGAATGAGATTACTGATACCAGCCCCGCACTTGCACCTGCTCCCGCCCTGTAATAAATAATATTAAAAAAAAAAGAAAAATTATTTTGTAATTTTTTTAATTGAATTGATTAATTTTGTTTTGTAATTTTTAAATTATGATATCATATTTTAAATGTGGGTTTGTTATTATTTTTTTTGTTATATAATTAGCCTTTTCGTCTTTTTTTCAATAAAAAAAGATATATTATTTTTTAATTTTAATCAAATAGCAAAAATGAGACGGGGTGAGGAAAACCCGACCCTCAGCGGGGGCAACGATGGGGATGGATTTTAAAGTCCAACAGGGATCAAGGGCGGGGTCTAAGAGCAGGTTTTAAGTTAGGTGCGGAGACAGGAAACATAATACCTACCCCCGCCCCACCCTGCCCCGTTGCCATGCCTATCAAGAATAAAGGGAGAGATAAGAGAGCAAATAATGCAAAAAAATAATAATTATTAGTGTTTTAGCTTGTACATTGAACAAGATGGATATTATTTTTATATAAATAAATATTTTTTAATATATAAATTGTGTATGTATTATGAATAATTCAAATTGTGATAAACAACTAATCAAGTATAAAGCTACAAGAAAGATAATTTGATATGCTTGAAAAGATGTTTTTTTGCTAGTCGTGGGAGTAGTGTATAAAATGCACTTTCTGAGGAGAAAAGAGTGTTGAGAACACTTATTCAAGAGAGCGAGACCCTCAATCTCCAAGTTGAGAATTTTAATTTACAGTATAGGAATAGATTGGAGCAAAATTATCCAATTTATCCTAATTTGGAACTGCTATTTACAAAGTAGAAGCCAGAATGAATCACTCGTTTATTGTGAACTAAAGTTCCAAATTTCATAAATTGGAAAGAAATAGGGAGACAAGAACTTACACAGTGTTTCTCTTGCTAGCGCTTCTGGATGTTGCAAACCTCTAGGCTGCGGGCACAAATCAGCATTACAAAAATTTATCACAGCAGTGTACAACTGCTTTAATACATCTAAGCAATTCACCATGACATTTTCCATATGTCAAAATACTCCATATCTAAAATTCTCGCACACAAACATCAACATCAACATCAACAGCACCTTTAATCCAAGTTAATTGGGATCGGTGGTAGATGAACCCAATAATAAAACAAAAGAGAGAAAAAATAAGCTAAAATAAAATAAAAGAAGGGAAAAAAGAAGAGAAAAAGAACTAAGACAAGGGAAACAATTGGAACATAGAACTACTAATAAGTTTAACCCTCTACCAAACTTATAATTTTTTTCCACTTCGTTCTAAGACATACCGTCCGCCAATCTATATCTCACTCCATTAGGTCTTGGTAACAAACTCTTGTTCTTACAGGAGCATTCAGTGGCGTCTCATAACGTGCCCAAATCACCTCAATCTATGCTCCCTCATCTTTTCACATACCGGTACCACTGATACCTTTCGTCGAATATCCTCATTTTTTTATCTTATCCATATTCATATATCCACACATTCACCTTAACATCCTCATTTCTGCTACCCCTATTTTATGTTCATGTTGTCTCTGTGCTGGCCAGCATTCTACTCCATATATATTGCCGGTCTTACAGCTATTCTATAGAATTTTCCTTTTAGCTTAAGTCCATTTTACGGTCACACAAAAATTCCGATGTACTCCGCCATTTCACCCACCCTGGCTCTAATTCTATGATTTACATCCTCATCAATCTCACCACATTTTTGCAACATTGATCCCAAGTATTTAAAAACATCTTTCTTGGGTACCTCTTGACCAAGTAGATGCACCGTGTCTTGATCACCATCTTTTCCTCGCGAAAACTCACACTTCATATACTTCGTCTTGCTCTTGCTTATCGTGAATCCTTTAGGCTCCAAAGTGTTTCTCCGCAGTTCCAATTTCCTATCAACACCATCTTTGGTCTCATCAATAAGCATGATATCATCTACAAAAAGCATACACCATGACACTTCTTTTTGAATATCTTTCATTAATTCATTCACGACTAAGGCAAAGAGATAAGGACTAAGAGCTGAACCTTGGTGTACACCTATCGTGATAGGGAAATATCTTGATATTCCATTACAGGTTTTCACACATGTTGTAGCCCATCATACATATCCTTGATAGCATTAACATACTTTAATGCTACATTTTTGTTCTAAAGAGTCCACCATAAGACTTCTCTTGGGACTCTATCATATGCTTTCTCAATATCTATGAACACCATAGGTAAGTCTTTCTTCTTTTCCCTATACATTTCCATTAATTGTCTCATCAAGAAAATAACTTTCATGGTATATCTTCTTGGCATAAATCCAAATTGATTTACGAACACCTTGGCCTCCCTCCTTGGATGATGTTCGATAACTCTCTCCCACAACTTCGTAGTATGACTCATAAGCTTGATGTCTTTATAGTTTGAATAATTTTGAATATCTCCCTTGTTTTTGTAAATAGGCACAATCATACTTTTTCTCCAAGCATCAGACATCTTATTTGTTTGAAGAATTCTATTAAAAAGATTGGTAAATCATTTTATTGTCACATCTCCCAAACTCTTCCACACTTCAATAGGAAGGTCATCAGGTCCCAAAGCTTTATTATTCTTCATCCTCTTTAAAGTCTCCTTAACTTCATGTGTATTAATTTTACGCACAAATCTTCTATTTAGATCATCAAAAAACGTCCTCCAAATCCACCTCACTCTTGTCGTCATTCCCATTAAAAAGTTTGTTAAAGTAGTTTAGCCATCTTTCACTTACATCTTTATCCCTTACCAAAAGTTTTTGATTTTCATCATTAATACATCTAACTTGGGTGAGGTCTTTACTCTTCTTATCCCTCATTTTTGCAAGTTTGTAAATAACTTTCTTCCCATCCTTGTTCTCAAGATTTTTATATAAATCGTCAAAAACTTTGCTTCTAACTTCCCACACTGCTTTCTTTGCATCTTTCCTTGCTACTCTAAACTTTTGTAAATTCTCATTATTAGGACATTTATGCAAACATCTAAAGCAATAAAATACACTTGTAAAGAAAGAAAGAAAAACTAATTATAATACATAATAAAGAAAACAAGTTAATTTTTTTAACTAAAATAACCCAAGCACACAGAAAGATTACAGAAACAAAAGGGAATAATTGCATAACAACTTATATGAACTTTTTCACACAATCACCTACATTTTCTCAATCCAGGTTGTCTCTCCATATGCTTTATGGATAAGTGGTAAAAAGAAAGACAGAAGATAGGGGCAGGGAGGGAGAGAACTCCAATTGATTGATTAAAATGAGGTATTAATAATAAAACAATGGACTACCAAGTTGAACTTACATCTGCCAGTTGATATAACATTCCTACGAGATTTGACAACATACACACAAAAATGAGGGCAAGCTAATGAAGGTACAAAGTAGACATGTTTGAATGGAATTGACTTAACAAGGTAAGCATGTGATGATGATAATTAATCATTCCAACATGATAAATTTTCTAGTTAACTTTTTCTTATATTCTGTTTTGAATTATTAGTTATTTCTAGTAGTGATTATTATGAGATGAATTTAAAGTTCACATTTTTTACTAAAAATCTGTATAAAAATTATTTTTGATTGTGTTAAATTTTTTTTATGCATTATTATACGGATATTAAATCACAAATCATGATACATATAATTTTTAAGATTATTATTCTAAAAGTTAGCAAACTTAAATATATACGTTAACTTATAATTGGATAATGATAAAATATATTTTTATACTAAGTGTGTAGATTATTTCTCAAAAAAAGTATTGAAAATTAGTGATTTGCTGGTTTTAATTATTTAATTTCATATCCTTCTAATTAGTTAAACAACAAATATTAAATGAAAACGAAAATATTTAATGCCTTAAAAGTTGTTGATGAAGTATTTAATATTTTAGAATATAGTTAATTTGAAATATTATTAATATAGTTTATTAAAATAAATGAAAATATTCATTTAATGCAAATATATATTATGGAAATTACATTATATGCTCTTAGTTAGTTAATATAATAAAAAATGAATAAAAATTAATGTTAACACAAATACATTTTTAATTATTTAAAAAATTTATGTTTTGTTTGTTACAGTTAGAAATTGATTTGACTTTCTCTTTGTTTTTTTAACGGCCAACCATACAAATATATATAAGGTTTAATTAATTAATTCACTAGGATTAAATTAATTAATTAATTAAGTTAATAAGATTAAATTTATCTTAAATTAATATAGTTATTCAAAACACCAGGACAAATAAAATTAACAAACATTAATTGGTTATATTTTCTCTCACTTCATGTCATTCTAAAAGTGACATTACTAAATTTTAGTAAAAATAATAATTAATGTATGAAATATTTTAGATTCAATCATATAAAAAAGATTAAATCACATTTTTAATCTATATTTTTTCTATTTTTCTATTCTCTAACTTCATGCTATCCTATCACATTACATCATCTATTATATCTATAATTTTTCTATTTTTCTATTCTCTCTTCTCTAAGTGTGAATTAGCAAATGGGGTATGGGGTGTTTTATATATTTTTCCGACCTATAATTCCACTAACCGAACCCTTCCTTTCCCAAGTATAGTACATGTCAGTATTATATTACACCAAAATCCAACAGTTATCAATCTGCAATAAAACTAAGAAATGTAACCCACACTATACTCATGCAACAATATTATCTCAGAATGCCACACTTCCACGCATCTTATGTTCCCAGAGCAGCCTATCATCTCAATTGATTTAAGCATTCCTTAGGCTCAATTTCGAGTCATTTAATGTCCCGGCCACTAAATATTTTCAAAAATAAATGTCATTAAATATTTTTATACATAAATAATTGTCATAGTAAATTATTTTTGTACATAATTATTCATTTCTTATTTTTATTTAATAATAATCCATTTTAAAATAATGAACACTTAATTATTGGATTGAATTTCAATCAATAATTTAATGAATTTGCAAATAATGGAGAGAATATGACATGTAGGATTCTTAATGTCCATTTGTTATTTCTTATTTTATTTAATAATAATTCATTTTAAAGTAATGATCACTTAATTTTTGGACTGATTTCAATCAATAATCTAATGGATTTGCAAATAAATGAAGAGTTGGAGGAAAGGGTGAAGAAATCACTATAAATGAAGGTCGACAACCAGGACGACATGAATTCACTTGATATCAATATTATCATGTCTTCTTTATTCTATTATGTATGAGAAAAATCCAGGAAAAAAAACAGCAAAAAAGAGATATATATGCTAGAAACTAGAAAGCCTTACCTCAGCTTTCATATAGTAATGGCCCTCACAATCACAACCTCATTGATTTGCATATAACTCTACAAGAACTTCAATTTGTAGATGTGTCGTCCTCATTAACAGATTAAATAGAGCAAGAAACAATAAAATCGAGTTTTTGCCTTCATGGTCTGAGAAAGAGTATGCAAAACAGTAATTGTATAGCGAAGTACTTAAATACTTATGTTAGATGCCATGAATGGGTGCAAATTTGTCTCAACTCTAGTGCCTTTGGAAGTTACTTCCATCTTCAAGCTGAATTAAGTAAGTGAAGCTAATAATTAAAATTAGGAGGATGTGGAATACTGTAACTGAGTTACACCAGATTTCAGATCCTTATGCTCACTCTGCCAATTTCTGACATATAACAACAAATAATAAATGGAAGAACTTCAAAATACATTTCAACAAATACATTCTATTTCTCCGGTACATATTATCTGGTCAGGACAATCCATAGATAGCTCCAGCCTTTCAGAATCAAACCAGGGTTTATAGCCCTCCCATATGGCTATTATAGTTTTGTGCATATCAACCATCTCTGGCCTTTGCTTTAAAGAAGCCTTAACACAGTCACATGCAACTTCGAGCAGACGAAGGATTTTATCATCAAAACCCTTCCCAATCATAAATTTGTCAATGGCATCATAAAAATCAACAGGGTCAGTGAACAAGTTTTTACTGATACGGTTCATCAAATCATTATCACTATCAGAAGAATCAGTCGTTGGACTTAATCTTTTCCCTGTTATAAGTTCAAAAAGGATCATTCCGAAGTCATAGACATCCCTTTCAGCAGAACCCTTCACCCCAGGTTCATTAATCAAAAACAATTTCATCCTCATATGATCTGCAACCGTCTGGTTTAGGAATTTAGCCTTGCCAAAATTGGAAATTTTCGGCTCAAAATTCTTGTCCAGCAAGACACAATCTGAATCTAATTTGAGATGGACTATCTTGCACCTTTTATGGAGCCAAGATAAGCCTCTTGCAAGCCCAAGTGCAATGTGAATCCTCACTGGCCATTCTAGTTTTGTTGTTTGATGCCCTTCATCAGAATGTAACCAATCACTGAGTTTCCATTAGACATGTACTTATACACCAAAATCCTTTCCTTTGTCTCTATGCAGAATCCAAGCAGTGGAGCTATGTTTCTGTGGCTGTGTCTCCCCGGAATCATGGTTTCAAGTAAGAATTTCCTTGTGCACTTATCAGAATCATATAGTCTCTTAACCGCCAGAAAACAGTTATTTGGTACCTTTGCCTTGTACATAATCCCTGTTGTTCCTAGCCCCAACACGTTATCTGTGCTGAAGTAATCAGTTGCCTTGCATAACTCCATGAAGCTCATTCTGGGAATCAATCTCTCCAACAATCTTGCTAGCTGTGGATGGAATATCACACTGCACGTTAGCCCATATCATGGGAGAAATTATTAGGTTATCCTGAACCACATGATCCCATTTAATCTCCACATGGCATGTAATTAAGTGCTTATTAATTTTTCCTCGTAAATTGAAAAATTGAATACATAAAAACTAAAAAACTACGTACTTCATTACCCAGAGACTCCTCGTTATGCGTAGGTAAGATAGAGGGATATTGTACACAACCTTACCCTTCCATATGCAAAAATTAATTGAAATCATGGATAGATAGTGATCTTGAACTACCTAATAATTTCTAATATCATGGACAGTAAAGTTTTGAAAGTAAATATGTTACATGACCATAATATGAGATGCACACTGAGATTAGACTAAGTGATGTGGCACAAGTGTTCATGTCTTCCAAAAATAAAATAAAGCTAAAGTAATGACTAATGACATCAGTGTTTGAGCTCAAATATCACGTGCTCACAACAACTGAAGAGAGAGAGAGAGAACCTCTTTGCTTCCTTGATCTTGCAAGGCCAGTGGTAGCAATTCAGCTTCTTGTCTAGTCTCCTTTTGATGGTTCTGCTTCTTTCTTAAGGGATGAATAGCATTACTCCTCCTCTTTTTGAATTCTGTCCAAGGTTCATAATAGTACGTGAAAGCTACTAGGACAGTAGTTGCTGAAGAAACAAAACCAATTATAAAACTATACCAAAACGATCTACCAATCAAGCTGTCATCACAGCTTCCTAGTACTCCCCCACAGAGTCCGCTATTATTGGCATAGCTCAAAGTCACATCAACATTGCTGACAAAAACAGGCACTGTCCCTTCTAACAAGTTGTTAGCAACACTAAAATCTCGAAGCCGGTAAAGCAACCCAAGTTCTTGTGGGATTTCACCTCAGAAATTGTTATTTGAGAGATCCAGTGAGATCAGATATGGCAGCTTAGTTGATATATCAGATGGGATATATCCAGAAAGCTCGTTGTGTGAGAGGTCCAGAGTCTGCAACCATGTGAAATTTTCAATGCATCGAGGAAAATTTCCCTTCAGACCCTTATTAGAAAGCAAGAGACTAATTACTCTATCTTCCACATCATGTTGATTCCAGCATTCAACACCAATAAATTTACATATGTCACCTTCAGTGTTGCTCTCTAAATCCCAGCTAGAGAAGTTATTAAACCGGTCGAATTTCTTGATGGTTTGCAAGCAATAGATGTCACTTTCACCACCATAACCCGGCATGAAGAGACTGAACAATGACCAAAAGATCAGGAGAACATTCAAATTTCTTGCGTTAGGCTTCATTTTTGTAGACATATACGGGTATAACAAAACTAGAAAAAATGGACAAATTGAAAATTAGTTGTTCATCTCTAAGTTTTCACTTTTTAAGGTAGTTTGCCTCTATTGAATTCTCAAAGCTCAAAGAATTAACAGATACATGGAAGGTAAGCATCACAGGCAAGATTATGAGTATTATGACATTAATGTCAAAAACAACGCGGGAATTAGTTGAATTGGTTTTGACTTTTCCAGGTGTATTGTAATTTCCTAGTTGGTCGCGTTGTGTGTTGTGACAGCATAGACGTTCCAGATGCCTTGACCGTGTCATAGCTTTCGTTTTCCCCAGAAGATGCATAGCAATTTCCTATAAGTTCAATTTGAATTTTCACATATGCACTATGTGAAATTGATTTTGTTAAGCAAAAAGCCCCATTAAAACCCACGAGGGAAATATACAACACAACTAAATGATAACTAAGAAGATAACGAAAGAAAATCTTGCTCAACATAAAAAACCTTAGTCTTATTTTTGGATCCCCATGACATTGATGATAAGTATTTACCAACTTTGTTGATCATTAATCTCTACCAAAAAAACCTGACTAGTCACCTTTAGAATTGTGGGGTCTCCTCTCCCAAACCAACCACATTTTTATTATCTATAAAACTTGAACTCAAAGATAATGACATGTTGGTAAAATCTTAGTCCTAGGGTAAGGTAAGACCATGCTCACCAAGAGCATGGGCTATTTGATTGGCCTCTCTAAGAATGTGTGATTCTAAGTGATATTTGTGACCAAATTCTGGATTTTTTTTACCAAATAGAGTTGTCAAAATGGTTCATTCCACCCCAAAGTCCATTGCCTAAAAAACTCATAAATAAAAACCCATTTGATTATTTTTTATAATGTCAAGGGAAAAAAGTTGTGCTCTTATTTTTTAGGCATTCACAAGGTGGAGAATGGAAAGCATACAGGGAGAATATTAGACGAGATAAAGCTATTACTCAAGGGAGCAAAATAAAAGGACAATATGGGGAGCAACAAAAGGTTAATTTGCTCTAAGAACACAAAAAAGATGGAAGCTTGATTTGTCATAATGAAAAGTGGGAGAATGTTGAACGTAACTTCTTCTTGTTGAGGTATGAAGGTTTTGATGAAGACAAAGTGAGAGACTTAATAAATCGTGAGGCACTTAAATGTCACATGAGTTTGGCTCATTAGGTTAAATTTTAGAAAGAATTGAAGTTGCAAAACCCTTTATTTTATTTTTTTACGTTAAAATACTGGATTTTATTCATTCAAAGAAGAATCAGATACACCTTTGGAAATACGGAGATCCAATTGGTATGCGATCTCTTCAATCGAGTACATGTCATGATAAGTAAAAGCTAATCCAGACAGCATATGGGATGGAACATTTCCACTTTGCTTTGTGAACAACAGGTCCTATCTTTGTTGGCACTAGGAGCAATCTATTGAATTCTAAGAGTATTTAATTTTATACTCTCCTATCTTTGTTAATTACTAATGAATTCTAGTTTTGACTTTTCCTAGAAATTCAAAAGTGGTGAATAATATTAATGAGTGTTTTTTTTTTGTTGTGCATCAGCACAACTATGCCCAATAATAACATGACCTTTAACATGGCTAAACTTGTTCATTTTCCTCTGCCACTGCCACAAACACAATAATGGGTTTTAGTCCTTTTTATATAAGGCAATTGAAATGTGATGAAAATAGTATCAGACAGAAGTCATCTGCATTTGTTGCAATGACATCTGTGATAAAAACAACTCTTTAACAGTGACAGATAGTAGAAAGGACAATACCTTGCTTGCATTTATGACACGTGTAAAAAAGAAATGATAAGAATAGAGGCTACTAAGTTCATATATAGGGAAATGAAGATTGCTCTGAGTGTTTCAAAGGGTGTAATCACTATTATCTCTATCTTCCCTTTTCACGGCCATGTTCTGATTTTTTGCTTCTTGCCCTTTGTATGTTTTTCTTAGCATCCAAGTCTGACTTGCTGCTTGACATTCTTTCTTCCTTGGCTCCCCTTAACTTTTCTGACCCTATATCTTCAGTGTCTCCTCTTATAACCATCTTTTTTTCCAAGTCCAATGCCAACTTACCATCTGATCTTTTAGTTTTGTGTTGACCCTTTTCTCTACTTTCAGCATGGGAGATTCTTCTTGTGACTTCTTCTCTCTTGAATTCTTCTTTGTTTACTAAAGATCGCTTGCCATGGCGATCTCTAGTGGCTGGTCTCTTCTTTGCTCCTAGAAGTAGATCATGAGACTTTTGCAGCTTGGAACTAGTGGTTTCCTTAGAATCCTTTTCTTGTTCAAAGTAAAGGAGCTGCACCACAGTTCTCAGTGGCAGAAATTCATTTTTGACTGCATGTGCACGCACTTCTGGGGTCAGCTTTTGGCACTCAAGAATCCCACACAAGCGCTTTTTGTCTGCTTTGCTCAGGTCAGGGTGCACCTTTGTATGCAATGAACATAAGTCACATCATGAATACACCACAATAAGAACTAAATTACCAAAAATATAAAAGCTGACCACTAAAGTTCTGTGTGGATAATTTTCAATAAGCATTTAAATAAAAAGGTAAAATGAATTAAGCTTTTCTTGTTAGTTAAAAATAATTTATACATAAGTTAAAATAAGCTTTTTTGAGTAGTTAAATATATGGGAGAAACTTAATTCATTTTCCCTTCTTATTTTATTCTCTTGTAAGTGTTTATTGAGAAGTTTATTCAAATATGGCCTAAATTGCTTATATTGAAAAATGCCTAATGCTAATTTAGTAACTTTAGTATTTTGATGTGAACAGTATGTATAAGTTGGCATCTAAAGGTCCTCAAAAGGTCTGAAGTATCTTGTATTTCATGAGCATTTGTTATATCCAGTAAAGTTACCATGAAAGTTAAGCAAAAGTGTAGACATTGTTTAAGACATTGCATGAATGTCATGGACAATTCACCTTAAGAAAGATGTTGATAGCCTGGTAGAGATCATCATGCCCTAATCGGCCAATAGCTGGCACAGTTTCAGCCAGGGAGACAAATTTTGACACTGGCATATTATCATCCCTTGCCACCACTTGAAGATAGGAATCAATGAGCTTACCAACATTTCTGATTGATTTTATCAAGTTCCTGTTATCCACAGCACCAGGGGAGATTCTTTTCCAAAACTTTAAGTAACTTTCCAACACTGCTAGGACTAATTCCGTATCATAAAAGTTTTGGTCCAAAGGGGATGTTGAAGGATAAAGCAGGTCACTCACTGTTGCCTCCTCCAACTGTATGCTGGCTCTCTTTGCTAGTTCTGTTTTGGTCACTGGGGAGACACCAAGAGGGCTTGAAATGCTGAGAAGCCTTAACAAGAAGCCAGCTGAAACCGACCCTCTATCAGCAGGAATCATGCTCACAATTGTCTCCAGAATTTTTCGGCTCACCGCTTTAGATTCTTCTGCTTGTGTTGCTGAATTGAATGAACTTTTAAGCTTTGTGATGCCGGGTAGCCACTTACAGGCATAGACATGCAAAGCTTCGCCAATAAGCTGTGGTGGGAGCACATAAGTTGATCTAATAGCCATTAATATGCACCGGAAAAGATCTATGTTAAGATCGGACACATCCTCAGTCCACCAATCCTTTGGGACTGAATGATGCTGTTTTCTGGTATAACCAGGCCTAGTGTAGGTGTAGGACCATTTGACCTGCACATAATCATCATTGTTAAGCAAAAAAATGTTCCAAGCACCAATCTTAGAAACGTGATTTTTTTTATGGTCTCAAGTTCTTGACCTGTGGTGGGGGTGTAAGAATTTTCTCAATAATTAAATCAATGCATTTTCTTGTTATGCCAAGATTCTCGGACCACTCTGGTAACTTGTCAGTGGCCTGCAATGCTGCAATAGAGTCTTTCCATCCTTCAAGAATGCATGAACTGAAGAAAGCCTCAAGTTTGCTTACAAAGTTTCCTTTCTCAATGGACTCGTTCATTTGGAGGAGTTTAGCAGCACAGAGTGCGGGTACAAAGTTATGAGCACTGATGTTGATTGAAACTCCATAGCAGAACTTAGCACAGAGTTCAAAAGCATCTGCCCCTCCAGGCATATCATGAAGCTCTAGAGGAACATTCTCAGAATCACTAGAATCTAAGCAAAGCCTTTGTAGAAGGCCACATTTTGGAAGAAGCGAAGACTGCAGCACACACAAATAGAATTATAGATGAACCGATATTAAGTTTGTTATTTTCTTTTATGCACACATCACACTCAATCCAATTCTAATACCTTGTGTAGCAGATAGGTAGTGTCATAGATTTTTATCACAAGGTCAGCTGGTATATCTGAAACAAGACTCCTGCATTTATGATGATAATATATGTTAGTTTATGAATACACACACACTCACATATATATAGAGAGAGAGAGGGGAAATAGGTTGTGTACCACTCTTGGGCCAAAGATCGATATAAATACCTGGTAGCTTGTTCACTGTAGAAAGTATCTGACCTTGTTCCAAGTTTCATGAACTTCATATCTACTTATTGTGATCTATACCCAATGGAAAAGAAAAAACCTCTACTTGAAAGCCTGCACAAATTCTGAACACTACAACTTTAATGCTACTACAGATCCCATAAAGTAAAGGTTAGGATACCATGCTTAAGTAATTATAGAGAGAGAGAACAGCATGTGTTTTATATTAAACAACCCTTTGTCCCTTTTCAGGTGTGAATCAAAAGGGTTTCTAGTTGTTGCAAGATATTGGAGAGCATGCACACATGGATTATATCATGGTTCTGGTTCATGATTATGCAACACCCCGACATGATAGTAGCACCTTCTATTTCAAGCAAGCAAACTAAGAACTTTAGGAGAGGGTGAAGAAATCACTATAGATGAAGGTTGAAGACCAGGATATGAATTCACATGATATCATTCTTCATACTCCTATGTATGAGAAAAACCCAGAAAATAAAGAACAGAAAGAAATATGCAAAAAAGCCTTACCTCAACTTTCATATAACAATGGCCCTCACAACTTCATTGGTTTGCATATAACTCTGCAAGAACTTCAATTTATAGATGTGGTGTCCTCATCTACAGATGAAATAAAGCAAGAAACAATAAATTCCAATTTTTGCCTTCATGCACTGAGAAAGAGTACACAGAACAGTAACTGTATAGAGAAGTACTTATGCTAGATGCCATGCATTGATGCAGAACAGTAAATTGTATAGAGAAGTACTTATGCTAGATGCCACTCATTGATGCAAATTTGTCTCTGCCCTGGTGCCTTTGGAAGTTACTTCCAACTTCCAGCTGAACTAAGTAGGTGAAGCTAATAAACAAAATTAGATGGATGAAGAATACTCTAATTTAGTTACACCAGATTTCAGATCCTTATGCCCACTGTGCCAGTTCCAGACATGTAACAACTAATAAGAAACTGAAGAACTTTAAAATTCGAATACCGATGACTTATAACGTTACACAACTCATCTGTATTGTTTTGTTCATATTTTGAGCAAGGGAAAACTATGTCAACAAGAGAACAACAAGGAAACTGATAATGGAAAATGCTAATATCAATGTCCCCTTATTATAACATTAGTGTTACATAATCCCCTACACTTGAAGCTGTACCGACAAAGTAGTTTCCATTTGATTTTGATTAGAAGTGAAGTTTCTCCTGTTGTTGCTAACCTTAATAGATAATAGTACATGGTTTTTCTAGAGCTTTGTCTCTCGGGTGACCACTTGATATGGGGAAAAAAGCCACCCTCTATTATAAGTTATACATTCCATTTGGGCAAATATCCAAATGATCGTAAAGGTATTTGTACCAAACTCTCCAATTATGTCCACATAATTCTTTCTCTGAAATGCATTTTGGATAAAGCAAGAACATGATTTAAACTTGACTTAAATTATTTCACACATCAGCATCTTTTTTCTACTCCAAATATGTTGATTGACGAAAGTAAAAAGTAAAAACTCAATAACTCTTCTGAAGTATAATGCAGCAAACGACATACATTTGAATTTTCCTACAAACTGCAAAAGTGTATTATACGTATAGCTTAGAAAATTAGTGTGGATAAATATCTAGAACCAATACTTTTTTCCACTGCTCAATTGGATTTTGGAGAAGAAAATCATCATTACATCCAAAACCAACTTTAGGATTTTGTTATTGGACAAATCCTCAAAGTGAATCTCATGACTGATGCATACCTACTTTTCTCTTTTTGGTCTCAGAGCTTGGTATGTCACTTTGGATCCTGACTAATCTATTGTTCTTTAAATGATGAAAACAAAGTTTGAACCTTGAATTTTGTATATACTACTCAAACCTTAGTAATGTGGTAATTTTTCTTTGCTGGTATTCTAGAGGAAATTAGGTGATATGTGATATCAAATATAACTCTGATTTCAATTACTTGTACGTGGTCCAGTTAAATATCATATATTTTTATCAATCAGTTATTTATCATATAGATATAATTAATGTTGACTGTTGATAAATGCAAGAGTAGTTTTTTAATCATGTGATAAACATTGGTAACCAAAACAAGTAACTAAAACATTACTAACCAAGGGTGGATGTAACTGTTTCCTTTTACATACTTCTTAACAATACATATTCCCTCCATTCTCAAATAAATGTTACTTCCGCAAAACCTTTTTGTTCAAAATAATCTGTGTTTTTCACTGCCAAGAAAGCATTTATTACCTCTCTTTTTTCCACCTTTCCATTCTCCTTTCAAGAAAGCATAAATTAATAACATACTTTCAAGAAAATGACAATTTTGTCCTATTGTGCTTTTTTTTTTCTTCTCACATTATTAGAATAGTTGATCGTTTCCTTAATCCTTGTACAATACTCTAAAGTGACACTAATTTGAGAATGAGGGGAGTATAATAAATTAAATGTCATTAAAGAATTATTTATTTTGATAATCCATAATGAATAAATGGCCGAGAACTAATTACATAGACACATACACATAATATGCTGAGAAAGTTTTCTAGTTGAATATTTTCATTATTTTGTGTATTGAATACTCATCCAACGCTCCAAAAAATGATAAATGAAGAAAGAAGCAGCAGCATCGAAAAAAGATGCATTTATGCAACAAAACATACATGTTTAACCTTCACTAATGGTGCCTGTGTTTGGAAGTTGAAGATTAACTATTTTTGTGAGACCCAAAAAAAACATACTATAGCTTTAAAACTACCCCACTGCTTGGATCATAAGTGTATATAAATCCAAAGCAAACATGTACTAAAACACACTGAGATCTTTCCAGAAGAAACTTTTGATTCCACACATATAAGGATGCTTGATTATGTTAAGAAAATAGTATGGAAATCCGAGAGAAAATGATACACCAAGCTAATGTGACCACTGGCCAATATCTTTCTATAAGATAATACAAAAATTATCCATGCATCATTTTTGTGAGGTTACTTTGCCTAGTCACTTTCTTTGTGTCTCCAAAGAACTTAGATATATATAAACTAATGTAGACTTCTTCTTTTTTCTATTGAAACTTATAATTGGTCAGCATTGGTCCTTATCCAATGTATGGTCTTCTCAATTATCCTACCCTTTGTTAAGTACATAAGAACCAAGAAAGACGGAAGACAACTTTTTCTTTATTCCATTATTTCTCTTTTTCTTCCCGATTTATTCATATAATTGCTGAAAGAGCTCAGAATTATTAATTTCACAAAAGCAGCTCTTTAGACAATTTTGATATAAGGGAAACAAAGAAGAACCTATACAATGCTTCTTAAGCTTGAGAGGATTGTGATACATTAGTGCTACTTCTGTGAGGCCTTTTCCACCGTTCATTTGTTAAAATCTGACATACATTTTGGTCCGTGCTTTCACAGACAAGTGGAGGCAAAGCAAAAAGCACCGTGTTTGTGGCACAGCACCTATATTACTTTCAACAAGACACAAAAAAAAGTGCTTCATGTTTTTCTTCCAAATAATATGGCATCAGAATCTTACAAGGCACCTTTTTCTTAGAGGTAATAACTCACAGATCCCAATTCCATGATCACCGCCAAAATTCAGAAAGTGCATAGTTAATTTCAGCTACCTTTGCTAAATAGAATCAATGACACCCCTATATGATTCTTGGATGGCATTTAGCCAATTATGTGGTTCTCCTTCTCATCTTCAATTGATAAAAGTTCTCTACTAGTCCACTCTCCTCTCACACCCTGCACAAGATGGTTTTACCATTTTTCTTTTTGTCTTTTTTCTCTTGGAATTTTTTGAGCCAACAGAACCTACTGTGTGCTGCTTTATCAGAAAAACAAATTTATATCTGACAAAAGTGCTCTTCATCTTTATAACAGAATGAAAAAGGCTTTTAACTGGTTGTGAAGTGGTAAGTCAAACAAAAATGCTTTAATCAAATTCCTCCCTAGCCCCCTACTTATCTCCCTATGCTTTCACAATTAGGCCTCTCATCAAAACACTAAACAATTGCATTGGAAATGTCTAAAGAACTTTAGAAAGAAAAAAAGTAAAGAAAGCAGAAAACGTACCCCGTGAACATATCATTGATGTTACTTGAATGATAGGAAACAGAAAAAAGCATTCACAACTGAAAAAGCTGCAGTTCCTAAGTAACTGCACAAAATGAAGAAAGTAGATGAAGCAGAAGCATCAGTTTTTGATATGTGGTGGTGGCCTAAACTAAAGTCAGAAAGAAAGCATATATGCATGGACAAGTGAAGCAGGAAAGTGAATATTGCTTTACTAGTTTCATGCAAGTAATCCTCAGAGACAGAAATAGAGAGAGGGTTATGCTATAGCTTAAAAGCCTCGTGTAGAAGTAGAACCAACCAGGGAAGGCACCAACACCAACACCAAGTGAAGGAAAACGAGTACACTACCACAATGTCTCCTAACCAAGAGTGCTATAGAGTACAACATTGAAAAGAGAGCGATTAGGGGTGGTTCCTCTGGAATTAGTCAACATAGTAATGTATCAAAAGCATGCCATGATATATTCCTTTGAATAGTAACAAATACTAGAATGCAATAGAGAGAGGGAGAGAAAAAAAATTGATAAACAAGTCTTGAGTCCTGAGTCTTCACCTCAACAGCTTCAAAAATTGGTGCTGTATGATTAAACCACAAAAAGCATGCAATGCAAGTGGGTTAAGGCATTGGAGTGCTCTCTCCTATACTAATTGAAAAGAAGCTTGTGTGGGGCCTAGTCTCAAACATAAATGAAAGATACACTGTGCATTCATCATCATGCTTCCCCCCACTAATACCTTGGGATATTCTTCTTCTGCTAGGACCTATGCTTGGGCCACCCTTGTGTGCATGTTGGCCACGTGTCCATTTCTGTGCCGTTTGTTACATCAACCCTGATGAGATTGCTCTGACTTCTCCCTTTTGGTTTGTTCTGAAACACAGACAAACATTTCTCTTTCTCATCCCTATAACTGTATGGTTTCATTTGGAGGTGTTTTTGTCTTAATTTTTCAATTCCAATTATTAGAATTAAAACTCCAATTCTAATTCTTGTAATTGAAAAATTAATGGTACTCCTCCAAAATAAGACTCCAATTCGCATTCCTGTTAGGTTTAACTGATCTTTAATGGAAATCCTTCTAACAAGGATTTTTTTAACCTGACAGTCAGAAATTAATTCTTTTGGAATGTAGAAATTAATGAAATAGGCATGATCTTTCTCTATGAAGTCTTTTTTTATACACATGATTAGGATTCAAATTCTTAACATATTTAATGAACCTAACTATCTGTCGATTAGGATAAACTTTGTTAGTAACTTAGGTAATGAAAATCTTTATTATACCTGTATAAAACTCTAATTCTAATTAGAAAATAATACTGAAACTAGCGCATATGGAACAACTATTTATGAACTTTGTTGATAATAAAAATCTTTATTGTACGAATTATTTAGATAACTTTAATTTTGATTAGAAAATAATACTAAAAGGGCTTATATGTAACTGCAATTTAAATTTTGTCCTTTTATTTTTGGGTAATCATTCATGCGTGAAGCCTATTCTCTCTGCTCCTGTTCATTCACTCGTGCATGGATTGTTTAGCTTCCCCCTGGGGTCCCCAGATGATTTTATTTCATGTCATGGACAAGGACAAGGGACCCCCCACCGATCCCTTCAGCTGAAAGAAGATGGGGTAACCATTAACAAAAAGTCTTTAATTAGCACTAAGAAGCAACAAGATAGAGGGAAAAAAATGAATGGATTGGTTTTGGTGCCAAGTGTGTCAATCTTGAACAACTAGCTAGCATAGAAAAAAATGTATGAACATAAGCTAAAAGCAATTTCCTTGATTACATGTTTTTGGTCCAAGTCCAACCCAAATGATGCTATGACTAAGGGATGATGTCGATGGACATGATGAACTTCATGATCTCAATAACATATGATCATGATAACAGTGATCATTATCTTCAATTTCTTTTGAGTTTCTAAATAAGATCTTATTATTATACAGTGTCCTAACCAATTTACGAACCGACCATGTGCCTTTTCATGAAGATTGTCAGTAATTCTTCTGAGAATCCATGTACCAACCTGTTTTGTTTATTGTGCACGCAGCACTTTAATTGATGTGCTTTTCTTTTCTTCGTAAAACTTTGCTGAAATTATATTTCCCCTTACATCTAACATCATGACCAAGGTTTATTGAGGACAGTATTTCCAAATATATAGGGTTGTATTATGATAGTTGTACCATTGATTGATAATAAACTCGCTCTCTCATTTTAAAAATGAAAACATTCTCTGCCCGCGAGTATATATTCTCCTTTTCATTTTGTAATAATGTTTTAATTTTTATATCAAATTAAAATATTTAATCAGGTTTTTTATTTTTAATTAATATTCAAATTTCTTATTCATAATGACGTTTTTATAAATTATCATTAAAATCATTTTTCTTAAATAAACTCATTTTCAAATATGTATTGTTATATCTTAATTTATATTTTATAGATCTTTTATAGATTAAATCAATTATTGTCAAATATTATTTATTGAATTTTTTTACTGATTATATTTTGGTATTTTTTTTATCTTAATCTTTCGATTCATCACTTAATTCAAAAGTTGGTTAAGAGATAAATAAAACCTGATAAAGAATTATTTTCATCAAATATCAAATTCAAATACTAACTTAATAATATATTTTAGCATTCTAAAAGATGAAAGAAATACTCAAGTTTAGATGTACACTTACTTCAAATAGTAAGTTAATACTTGATAGTGGATACTCAATGGCAGCTCCAGCTGTCTTCAATTATATTTTATAACATTCTACAAGATGATAGAAATACCCAAGTTTTATCCTTGATATATTTTGATATAAATCTTATTTTTATAAATAAATAAAAAACTTTCTCAAGAAGATTTTAACATAAAATAAATTAATCAAAGCAATTATTAAATTAATTTGTGCCCAAATATCTTCCCTAACACTGGTTTTGATTTTGTTAATTATTATAATATTCACGTCTTTGACTAAAGGGAAACTTATAACTTTTCGTCACATCAATTATTCTCGTTATGAGATGTTAAAAAAGATCGACGAAATCAATGCTTTTACGGCAGCTTCAAGCTTTATACGTTTTCATATATTCTCGTTAGTTTTTTCCTTCATTTTTTTTTAATCCATGCGACTTCTCTCACGTATAAATAAACAGTGAAGAGGAAGTAACTTTCATATCACTATTACTGGTTATTATTATTATTATTATTATTATTATTATTATTATTATTATTGTTGTTGTTGTTGTTATTATGGGGTAATTAAAAAAGTGGGAATGAGTATGAAATAGTGGGGAAAATACATGGCTAAAATGATTGCCGATTGCTAAAATGATGCAAGTATAGACGTGTATTATTGACGATTAAAAGTTCTTATAATAGCAATTAATTATTGATTATTATGTCTATTTACGTGAAGTGGCAGTTTAAAACTTGGCATTTAATTTAAGACAGTAGGCCCTCACGTATATATACTAGAATCATGTCATGGGTTGCTTTGAAAATTTCTCAAGATATATATGGTCAGGCATGAACCATGAATTAATTGGTTTAGACATTATCAATAATGGCAATGACATTACATATATGAGTAAACTTCCAGTTAAAATACAGTACATAGTAATAACTAATAAGTATGGTTTGGAAACCCTGCCCAAGCTTTAGGTTGTCATGGTAGTAGTCAACAGCTACTTCATTATAATGGGCCCACTACTTCCAAGCAAATTAGGGTTCTTGCACCCCATTTGAGCAGACAAGTAGTTTAGTACCTAATAGAATGTTTGACGGGGTGGTACAAAAATAATAATAATAAAATTCTTTCTAAAAATAATTATTCCTAAAAAATATTTATATTCCTAAACAGGTCCTGAACAAAATACCGTACCCCACATTTCTGCATTACATTGGTCCTATTTTATTTATTGTAAATCCTTCATTGCATTATGTGAGATGCTATTTATAAGGAATTGCATTTTTTTTCTTACTCTGGTTTATTTGACTATTTTTAATTTATGAAAATCAGCACTATTTCGAAAAGGGTTTGAGGTTCAATTCGTGCAGTGAGTTACCGAAGAATATATAATATAAGTTTAAATATATTTTTCGTGTCCTTGTAATTTAATATTATTTTTATTTTTGTTCTTATAAAAAAAAATTGTTTTAGTTATTGTAAAATGTATTTTTTTTATCTTTAAATATTTTAGATAACATTTTTTTCATTATTCAAAATATTATTTTATTATTCAAAGCACTATCTAAAGCGCTTTAAAGATAAAAAATAAATAAATATATTTTACAAGGATTAAAAAAACAAAAATTACAGAGACAAAAAAAAATACCAAATTACTGGAATGAAAAATATATTTAAACTTATAATATATATATATATATATAGATTTATAAAACTGTTCATATTTTTATACATTAACTTAATGAATATTGTGAAAATATATATAATCCAAATATGTAAATTTCCATGTGATGCATATTTTGATATTGTCAGGTGCCTAGTGCATGGGCATCTTCTAGCCTCTGTTATTTGCAAGCCCAGTGCCCCAATACATATATGCTTCTAGCTAGTTTAACGTTGTGTAAAAGTTGCGAGTTTGTGTGTCCAAGCATGCACCTATAAACACGAAAAAAGGAAGACCTTTTAATTTAGGGTTCTTTGGACTTTCTCTAGAATTCAAAGCTAAGGAGACATGCACTTGGATACACTATCTACCATGGAAGATTGCATTGGAAACAAATCTTAAAATTCAATGGTTCTATTTTCATGGTTATTATAAAGCAATAATATAATTATGTATACAAGAAGTTAGAGGAATCTAGTGTTGATTGAGTGAGATGTGTGAATTATTGTAAAAATATTTATACTGTTTTTGATTCTCACGAACAAAAAATATATATAAAATAATTTGTTTTAAGAAAATTAATCATGCATAAATTAATTCCGTGCAACACATTTCATATATTTATCTTCTTTTTTTTATAAACCAAGGTGTGAAGAAGCTTCACAACAACGCATGATTTTCATATATTTATCCGCTGGTGAAGAATATGATCTTAATCAGCAGCTTGATCAAAATGGAAGCTTTAGCATAATTATTTTTCAAGAGAAGCATGTTAGCAAATATTAGCATGGACGAAAAGTTGGCCTATGAGTTGGGATACAGAAAAGTTGTGTTTAACCATTCACCTCTGTGTTGTGCTTTTTTCAATGATTAGAAAAGGTAAACCATCAACACTTATGCTGCTCTTCGGAGAGAACAATGGTTGTGCTCATATATCATAACCAACCAATTCCAAACATACTTGTCCATATTTTGGATCATTTGGTTCGGTTGTCTTTTTTTGACCAACTCTGCTAGTGGAAGCATTTTCTTTGACTCATTAATTGTTGTGTAATTAGGCTGAGACCAACTTTTATTGTCCATCTTTATTACAAAAGTTTCTAAAATAAAACTCAAATTTTAAGTAGAGAATCACAGCTAAAACATGACAAACGAAAATATCGTGTAGACAACTTTAAAAATAAAAAATAAAAAATAAAAAATCGTTGACCCTCTAAAGCATGACCACTTAGAATGATTGTAGCAACTTTGTTGTCAATATTGCTTTTAAACATTGAAAGCAAAAACGCTTTTAAGACAAAACTACTTCATGAACATTTTTTTACCAATACTTCATGAACTTTTAAAAACTCATTTTAAAATTTTCAATGTAGGGTTTCCATTTGCAAAATTGCAAGCCAATTTCTATTTCGAAGAAATTGTAGCGATAACGTTTTTAACGGTTATATTTTTAAAAAACTGTGATCATTTTGTTTTCTCCTATTTTATAAGACAAATTCATGTTAAAACTCCTAATTAATTCAACCTTGGAGTTTGTTGATATTTGCCAATTATATGAATTTTTCATCTAAAAAATACAAAAGAATAATCCAAATAATACAACCAAAAATTATTTACATATATGATACAAAAATTACTATTCAAGATGAGAAATAGGTTCTCTTCAAACCGATTTCTCATCTTCCTTTTAATTTTTTTTCTTTTTTGCGTTGTGAAATCGATTTCAGGAATGTCTCTTTTTTTTTCCAGAACTATCATACCACATAGGTTCCTTGAAAATCAATGTCTTAAGGAGTTTTTTAAATTTTAAGAGATAGTTCAAAAAGTTTATTTTTTTCATTTTTCATTTTTTTATTTGAGTTTTTTGTTTTTGTTTTTATTTTTTAAAAAAATTTTAGTTCACTAATTTATATATATATTAAATTATAAAAATTAGAATTTATGTAGAATAGAATTTAAGAAAAATGCATATATTGAAATACTTAATATAAATATAATTTATTTAAATATATATAAAAAATACATATATTAAAGTGATATAATTATTTTATCAAAAAAAATTAAATAAATAAAACATGTTCAATTTGATAGTTTTTTGATAGTTTGCATTGTTGCAAAACTATGAGTACTTAAATATGAATAAATCTACAATAGTATTTTTTAAAATAATTATTAATCCTTAAATGAAACCAGAGAATTGTATTGATGTGTCATCCCTCTCGATATTTATTTTCTCAAATCCTTAGTACATAAACAATAATTCATAAAATAAAATAACATTACACGTACGAAATAAAACAACATTACACATAAGAATATGAATCATACATAACCAGTGCCATAAAAAATAAGCAAGTCATTGATGAAACACATTTGATAACATGTTGCACGCACGAAATATAGACTGCTTGACAAGAGGTTAATCCTCTATCGAAGACACCTGCGTCAAATATTGACAACATATGGGTATATAATGCAAATTAGTGAATACCAAAATTATTGGTAACATAAAATGCAAAAAGTTACCTTGACAACATTGTGCAGTGTAATATTCAAATACCTTGTGGACTAAGGAGGAAATGGACAAAACACAATCGCCTGTAGAGTATATCATCTAGTTCAATAAAAATAAACTTTATACGACACCAAAAGCAAGAAATTAACAAGAGTAGGAAACTTATGTCTCGCAGAACTAAGACAAAACCAACGTGAATGTCCATCATATATGGGCTACAATCTTGACCTTCTATGATTGTTCGTTTCATATTGGCATCAATAGTCCTTGTAGGATCTTGAAATTAAAACTCTCATGAATGAATATTTCAAAAATAGCAATGTAATCGTTAGAGAGCGAATTAAAGTTGACTACATTGAGTGTTACTCTTATGTCTACAAAATCGTTGGGGTACAACTTTTGACAATGATGATCGTTAAAGGTACACAATCAAAAGTATAATAAATGGACCCTAACGGTGTCCCATGAGGTGTGTCATCAGCATTTACTAATCCTACAATTATATGAATTCAACAATCAATTGAATCTTTAGGTGTATCAAATACAATAAATGTTTTGCATAGCTGACCACGTGATCAAACGAAATCTAAAGCATATAACCATGAATTTCTGTTAAATTCACATTGGGTTGCTTGGTGGGCGCGCATTATGAATTCTTGAATTAAGAGTGGCTCCCTAGATTTTCGATTCATCGTGGCAGCTTGTACGACCCCAGTCAGACCAGGAATAAGTATTGTTGAACTTAAGGATGATTGATTAGAAGGGCGAACAAAGAATGGGAGATCTGAATCATCAATGTCGAAAAGCTCCAATGGATTATTGTCCATGATGAATGAGACTTTGTGTGAGAAAATAAATTGTTTGAAGATGATGAGATAGGGTGAGTAGTAGATAAAGGTGTAGAGTTGCATCTAACCCCCATGCTCTATATATAATAGGTGATCTACTATTTTCACATGACTGATACCAACAACTGAGATTGCACCGATAATATACATAATTTAGATTGAGTCTTAGTTAATTATGTTTGGTTTGCACTATTCAAAAATAAGTGTTTAGTCAAATCATCTTATAGAAAACATTGTTCAGTCACATCGTCTCGAAACAAGCAATGTGAGGTAAAAATCGTATGGGAAAAAGCAACGTGGGATCACATCCTTTTTTTTTGGCACAAAGGATAGGATTCCTGACAGGTGAACAGGAATCTCATTTCGTCAATGCGTTATGGGTTGTTGATTGTCGCCAGTGCTATCTCGATCCTCCTTTTTTTTGTCACAAAGCACAATGCTCAATAGGATTCCTTACCCTTGAAGAATAACCTCGTTTACATCAAAGATTATGGGTTGTTGACTATTATCGGTGCTATCTCGGTCACTCATTTTCTGGCACACAGGACAAAACTCTGCAAGATTCCTGACGTGTGAACAATAACCTCGTTTACGTCAATGCATTATAGGCCGTTGATTTTCGTCAGTGCTATCTTGGTCACTCCTTTTCTAGCACACAAGACAATGGTGTACAACAATTCTGACGAGTAAAATCTTCAAGTCTTAATAATTTTCTCTTGTTTTTTACCAATTTGTTTTTTTAAAATCATTTTCTATTTTTTCTGTTACTTTTTTTAAAAAAAATTAATTGTTTTGTTTTTGTTTTAAATTTGTTATTTTACTGATTGATATATATTAATTTATAACAAAGTATAATTTATCTCCAATAGTATTTAAGAAAAATGCATATATTTAAGTTATCTAATTCTTTTACCTAAATAAATTAAATAAATATAACATGTTCAATTTTAATAGTATGCATTAAGTCACATAAAACTATTATTAATTACTTAAATAGTATTTTTTTTTAAAAATAATTAATCCTTAAACAAAACCAAGTTTATCTAGTTTCAAGAAGATGACTAAAAAGAAGAGTTACATAAATAAAACTTAGGTAAGCATCATAATCCTCTTGGACTAACACGATTAAAATAATAAATATTTAAAATAAGAAACAACAGAATTCCAATGATGAAATATAATTTTATTCTAAAAACGTGACAACAAGTACTTTGCTTAATGAATAAACAGATTCATAATGCATTGGAGCAACTATCTCATCAGTCGATCTTAGTTTCCTTGGTTTGAGCAGCTAGGCAAGGATTTCATCTAGAGAATGCCCAAAAGTTGCATTCGACTTGATCAATAAATTGGTACTAAATTAGAAATAGATGAAAAATATTTTTCCTACATCATCGTCATGTTTGATCTCCATACAGTCGTATGCAATACAACCATCACCTACGTAGTTTGGTTGATAGTAAAAAAAAAACATTTGTTAAAATTCTGATATCTCCATTAGCATCAAAAATTATTTTCCTTAAGGTAGTAAGCAACATGTCCTCACTTATTGTGATGACTTTTGGATTAGTAGGGCATTCAAACACTATCCCTTCATCTGTTGGAATCATGTCACCATTGCAATACACAAGAGCAGATACACTCTCCATGTTTTTAGCAAACGTGTTGAGCTGCATCTAAACCTCCCTACTGCTATATGTATTAGGTGATCTACAGTTTTCACATGGCACATATCAACGATTGATATGGCACCAATAATATAAATGATTTAGATTGAGTCTTAATTAATTATGTTTGATTTGCGCTATTTGAAAAAATCAGTGTTTAGTCAAATCATATTGTACAAAGTATTATGCAGTCACATCGTCTCAAAACAAGCAACGTTGGGTCAAATAATCTCAAAGAAATGAATTTTCAGTCAATGTGTATCAGAAAAATGCAATGTTCATTCAATTAATGCATTGTTTATTGTTCACTCAATCAACAAGGACAAACTATCAATGAACATAATAGGACATAATTAACAAGACAAGCAATTAATGTCATCTTTGTCCACCAGTTCCACATCTAGGTGGTTGTATGTTTCTTGTTGGTTGTTGACATATTCGTCCATGTTCTTGTGATTTAACTTGTTCATCAGGGAAAATAGGTTGTTCATTGGCCATTGTGTCACGAGCCAATGATCTCCCTCAAACTAGAAAAGAAAAGAAGTAATACGGGCCATCTTGTCTCCTCTCGTGTTCACATCGAAATGGATATTCGAGAACCGAATTAACCAGAGCGATGTTCCGTGTGTCACATCCTAGGTCATTCAAAGAAAACTTGCCCTCATCATGTAGGCTCAAGCCAACAACGTCGAATTTATGTCATATTGTTTGTATTTTTAAAATTTTGTTGTATTAATTCAAATTAAAATATTTTAGTACAATTCAACTTGTTGCTATCTTTTTAATCTTTTTTTGCTCATTTGCTACATTCTCTTTTTCTTTTTATTATCATTTATATTTTTTCCACTTACTTTTAATAGGATAAATGTTTTTATTTAAATTAAAATTTGAAAACAAAATAAAATTTATTTTATCATTAACTTAAATATTTTTCTAATTTTAAAAGTGACTTTTAAAATTTTATTCAATGTTAGTCTCTTCTAAGTAATTCAAAACATTTGATATGTATAAATATGATAAGTGATATTATTTGATAGGAAAAACATTTAATGAATATTCACAATGTTATTATTAGACATCTAATGAGAGAGAAAAAATAATTATAAAAAATATAACTTTTATGCGATTTATGATATGATAACAAAAGAAACATGTAAAAAAATAAAATATGTTATTAAGTAGGTAAAAAATGTAAGGATTGAGTTTGGTCTATTATCGGTTATAGACTTGATTTTTAGCTTTGGTTTTATCTATTTAAAAGTTTAACTTGGTCTATTAATCAATTTAAAGATGTATTTTATATTCAAGTTTTTACATAAGTCTAGATAAATTATATTTTTATAAATTAATATATATATATATATATATGTGTGTGTGTGTGTAAATTAGTAAACTCAAAAAATTAAAACAAAAAAACACTAAATTTAAAAAAAAAAGTTGTAACAATGATAGCAAACAATTTAAAAAAAAAAACAAAAACAAACACTTTATTTTTTGAAACAAAATGTAAAAAAAATTAGAAAACTATTTAAAAAAACAAAAAAAAACCTTTCTGAACTATGTTTTAAAAAAGAATCCTTATAGTAAGATAATTCTAAACAAAAAAATAAGACGTAAAATCGGTTCTTGAGAAACCGATTTCACAATGCAAAACTCAAAACAAAAAAAAATAGAACAAAGGTGAAAAGTTGGTTTGGGGATTGTTTTCTCACTTTGCATAGTAAATTGTATCATTTATATAAATAATTTTTGGATTGTATTATTTGAGTTATTTTTTAATTGTTTTGTATTATTGGGGTGAAAAATTCCCAATTATATACTACGCTTATATAACTTTTGATTCATATAAAATAAGATTTTTTTTATCTTAGTCCATGAAGTTTTTTTGATTTTTTTGTTTTTGTTTTAGTCTACAGTGTCAAGTGACAACGTTAACGATTGATGTGGTAATAATGCTAACAATCCATTGACTTGTCACATTATCAAAGAACCTAAGAGGACAACCATGTGTATTTATTTTTTTTGATAAATTGTGTTTTTAAATCCTCATCAATTAGTTTGGTGTCATCAATTATTTTGAACATATGAGAAATTAAAAATGCAATTTACCCAAAAAAATTATGTGTAACTATCTTGTGAAACTCTTTATTGTCATGACAAGTCAACGATATCAGTATGACTTAATCACTTACAGTTGTTATCTGACAAGGGAGATTTTATTATAAATATTTCACTCAAACATAATCCTCTCACTTGATCCATCACCAGAAAAAGTGATATTTTTCTATAATAAAATAGTAGAAGTGAATCTAACATAATGAGGAAAAAGAAGTGAGGGTGTAAAAACCCTAATGCAGAAAGTGGAGCAAAAACAAAATGCACCATAGGAACAAAGAAAGCAATGAGTAAAGAGAAATGAAGGCAAGGCAGCCTTTACTTATTGGAACAGATAGAAAAGAGGAAGGGAGACAAGGTTAGAGCAGAGGAGTAGATGACAGTTAAGTCAAGTTTGTCAGATGTTGTTTTAACCGCAAGATTTTCTCTAAATACAAGTCAAAGAAGAATGGTAGAAGCAAGACAAAGACCCTAAAGTATGAGAACTTCAACGAACTCATGAAAAGAACACAAGATGACCCCGAACATAGAATGCATGAGTAAGTGGTGAAGAATGATGGAGGTAGGGATAAGAAATGGAGACGTAAAGGAAGTCAGAGTCTTGAGGAAAACAAGCGCTGCACCAGAAAAGTCATCGTCGGCTTGCATAAGGCATAATCCAACCACACTGAACTTGTTTCACACCAGAGCCACATTACCCATTTAAAAATTATTAAAGAAAAAAAATACTCTAATATGTGATATGTTAACAATCCACTCTAGTCTCTAGCATACTCTTAAATACATTAATTTATTAGTTGAAACATGATATTTACGTAAGCCTCGATGCTTATTTAGTAAACTTTTACTCATAATTTAATAGTTTTCAATAAACGTTTAATAATAGAAAATGTTTTAAAAAATGTGTCGCCTTCTTCGTGCATACTACATACAAAGTGAGGGTACACCGCCCTTTTTTGAATACACGCTTCAAAGTTGCAGCAAATGGATTTGTGGTACAAAATACTCAAATATCAACATTTGCTCCTTCGTGACCATGTGGCTTTCTCGTCAATCCTTATTAGTGATGACATGCTAGTACGTGCATACTAGAAAGTATTGACAAAACCACTACATAAATGAGCTATTTAATGGGTGGGTCCATACAAGGATAACACATCGTTTAACCATGAACCTGCTGTCTTTTAGAGTAAGTGGGGGCATGCAGCGGAAAATATCAATAATCATGGATTCGTAGGAACAATTAACTCCAGAGGACAAAAGAAGCATGCAACGTAATATTTTGCATCTTTTCAACTCCCTATGATGTCAAACTCATACAGAACTACTACAAATTTATCTCACAACCCAGTCTGCATAAGTTCAATGGTCACCCGAACAAATCATCATCGTCTCCATCAACAGCATTAGGATTACTCTCTGACTTTCCGCTCCCTGCACCATCCTCCTTATCTGGAGCTCGTTCACCAGTACCGAGTGCAGGTGAATATGCCCAGGAAGATCCAACTTTGACAGATAATGATTCTCCATATAGGTCATCATAAATCCCGGTTTTGACTGGGGTTTTGATCTTTTTCAAGACTTCTTGTAGTTTATCAGTCACACCTTTTGGGGATGAATCTGCCTCCTTGACAGAGGGCTGCTCTTTCCCCTTTGGTATTACAGTAATCTGTACAAGAGATTCATATTTCCCGACTAGACTTCCTTCTTTAACACCAACTGGACCAGGTTCTGTTTCTACATCTGCACCATCTGAAAATCCAACAACCTCAACTAACTCTCCCCCAACTTGATCCCTGAAGGCAACTCTTGTTTTCCTAATTCTCTTAGCTGGTCTTTCAGATTTGTAATCTTTATTTTTGCCACTTACTGAACTACCAGACTCACCAGATTTGGACACTAGATCAGCCTTGTTGATGCCATAACGATTCAGTAGCGTATTATAAGCTACAACAGCTTCTTCATCAGATGGGTCAGGAGGGGTTGGGAAATTAATCTCTGTTGGTGGTGGAGGCCGAGGGAAAAGAGCTGCATCATTCTTTCTTAATATGTACGCTCTTGTTGATGCAGCAAATCGCAATGATTGTCCCACTTCAAGCTCAACTGGCGAATCCTTGGTCAACCGCTCGTTTGCAACAAATGTACCATGTGCAGATCCCAAATCAATTACATATATGCTATAATAAATAAAAAATTGTTAATGTCCATGATTCATAATTTGCAAGAGATTTTAAAGTTTCATAGGACTTATTTACACCCAAAAAGAGAATAACTAATCTGTGAACTCCAAAAGCATGCCATGTGTCTGCCACTCAATCAATAAAGATTATGGTTCATTTTCCTTTCAAAGTCCCCATGTGGTTCACCAAATCATCATTCCTAATTTTATGATAAAAATAATTTAGTTTAATATCTTAAAAGGATTGAAGAGGCTCCTAAACTATCTTCATTTTTTAGGATAGCTAATCAAGAGAAATTTAACTTGTTTGAATACTTAAGTTTTGAGACAATGACACTGATATTTATATCAGAAAGTAATATTCCAATCTAGTAATATTAAAGATGAGAGAACAAAGTTCTAACCTCCCATTCTTGTGAGGAATAACTGCAGCATGTTGGCGAGAGACAGATTGATGATCAAGCACAAAATCACAGGTCTGGATTTGCCTCCCAAAGATATTCCTCCGTCTGTCCAGATTAATCCGGTCTAGCACCTGGCCATCCTTCAAAACCTCCAGGTAAAAAACACCTGGCCGTGGCTCGATCGCCCAATCCGGCGGCTGCCACGTTGACTGCCCTCCCCCAACCTGAGTCGCCTGCTGATTCTGCCCCAACAATGGAGCCACCTCCACTCCTACAGTATTCTGAGAAGCATGTTGTTGGGGTTGGTTGGCAGAAGCCTGAGACAGTGAAGGCAAAGCAGAGGAAGGGCCAACAACTTTACTAGAGGATTGGGCCCCATTTCTGGAAGAAGAGTTGACAGAAACAGAGAATGGTTCCAAGGTCTGAGCCTTCTTAAACCTATCAAAACCTGATGATGCCCTTCCATACATCCTCTTCAAATGGACTTAGCAGATGAGCTCCTTCTCAGTATGAGCTCACACACATTTTGCATCACAATGCCACCATGACATCAAAAGGAACGAATTAAACATGCAACGTTTGAAACATACCTTAAGCACATGCTACAAAGCTCTCTTTGCACATACCCTAAAAGGTTGGTGACAAAAACAAAATCCAAAATTTACCTTGTGAGTAAGGGGACTAACACATCACAACATAGAAATTCGTCAAAGGAAAATATAGAGCACATGATGATTACAAGACAAATGGGTAACCAAAAATCAAAGCGCTTGAATCATTCTACCCTAATTTGGTATTAATCTGCTATAAAATTGGCGATAAATCTAACAAGGAATATAACCATAATAGTAGCCATTAAAAAGCAAATTGAAGCCTAATTTCGAAGCTATAATCGAAATCCAGAAAGAAAAAAAAAGGGACGATTTTCGTGGTTTCGTGAATTGAATGATGAAATGGGGAGTTGGAGAATCTTACCGATTAGGGTTTTAGAACGCTGCGTGCGTCTTTGAGAAGTATAGCGAGAATGAGAGAATAAGAGAGATGTTGAATTTAATTTTCTCGGTTAATATATTAATAGTTATTATTTTGTTTATAACTATGTTATGTTATAACCCATATTTCCCGTGGCAATGCCAAACTTATCCTGGATATTGGATTATACGACATAAAAGAATCAATCAACATCAACTGTATTTTTTTTGTTTGAAGGCAAGATGCTAACAAGAGTCTTAAACGTATTGGTTAAAAAATTAAAATATAATTTTTTATAATTTATATAATAAATAATTTTTTATTTTAGTTTCTTAATTAATATCTTAAAAAGTAATTATCAAATCTCTTTTTTAATTGATGTTAAAATTTAAACTTCAACAAAAATGGAGAAAAAATAAAATAAAATATTCAAATCAGATACTAAAATTTAGAACACACAATTAATCTATTATATAGTGTGTAAATTATATCAATATGTGAAAACATATCTTAATTGCATATAACAAAGCTTATGTTCTCAATTGTTTTAACCATTAACAATTTTTGATGTATTTTTAACCTCTTAACTCCAAGTTTCCAAGATGTCTTTCGACTACAAATTTATAACTTTTAAATAAGCTTGCAAACACTTAACAATTGCATCCTTGCTAAGGATGAATTGTTAAGTTACATTTTATGACTATCGAAAATGACTTTTTAGAATAATGTCCAAAAATTATTTCTTTAACATGATTATACTTATCCTAGAAATGCATTTCAAGAACTATGAGTCATAATTCCATAAATATATTTTTGAAATAAATATATGTTATTTAATAAATGCATTTTCAATATTGTTTTATCTCATCACAACTCTTTTTTTTTTCTATTTTCAGTTTTTTCTTTATATGTGAACATGAAATATCATGTTAGCAAGATAGAGTTTGGTTTAAAGGGATTAATTTGGCTTAAAGGGATTAATTTGTGCTGAAAGTAAATTTAGTTGAATTGGGGTGAAAGAGATGAGGTGAGAATGTTAGATGGGTGTGAAAGAGAGATGAAAATTTTAAAAAATTGATGGGACCCGTGCCTTTAAACTTTTACCCAAAATTGAGATGAAATGAAAGGCACTACTCACAAGGGACACATGAGAATAACTTTTCACTTGCCAAAATTGACCATCTTATGCATCTCATGACTGTCAATTTGCTCACATAATTGATTATGTATCTATTGCATTGTTTAGATTTGGTCGACTTGGTCTTAGGTTGACATCATAATCAATTATGTTTATAGCATAGTTGATTAGGTGCATAAGTGGCTATGAAATTTACATAATTGACTAACAACGTTCAATTAGTTAAAAAGGGGAAAAAATTCGCCAAACTTTAATGGGGTAAATAGACATTCGTTTTATCTCTATTTTATTATTTACCTACAACTTTAATTTAAGGCTTAATTATCAACTTGGTTTTCAAATTATTTTAAAAGATTCAATTTGGTATCCAAATCTTTAAAAGATTCAATATAGTCCTCAAATTTTGTTAAAATGCATCAATTTGATTCTTTGCATCCAATTAAGTGGACCCCATTAGAATTAAGAATTCCAACAATTTTTGTCTATGAATAGTAGTGATTTTTAACTCCACATGTAATTTCGAGAAGGGTTGAAACCTCATCACTATCGGCAACAAAAAGGGTTGAAACCCCATCATCGTCCCCAGTGGCGGACGTATATGGGGGCCTGGTGGGGCCCAGGCCCCCCCCAAAAATAAAAAATTTTAAAATTCACTTTTATTAAAAAAAATTATAATTATGGGCCCCACCATGTATGGTTTTTCATCTCCCAAAAATAACAGTACTTTCATTTATTTTTAATATCTTTTTCCCAAATACAGCAGTACTTTCATTTATTTTCAATATCCTTTTTCAAAAAGTTTTATCTTACTACCTCCTCCTGCACTGTTAGCTCTCGGTGCTTTTTCTGGGCTGCTGCTACAGTATTACGTCACATGACTCACATCCTGCACTAGTACTGCTGCACTTATTTCAGGTTCTTACTCATGCTTTTCTTATTTGGATTCATTCAACATGTTTTCACTTTTTAGTAGCCAAGCCAATTCAATTTCTTTTTTTACTCTGTGTTATATAAAATGATTCATGAAGGATTAATTGAAGGTCACATTTCTTTCTTCTTTTCACCAGAGAATTGAAGTACACATTTTATTGGCCTCTTTTTTTTTATAAAAAATAAAAGTGTTGTAGAACATATATATTTCTGA
>CM023955.1:10694333-10734241 GCA_013407115.1 Glycine latifolia | reverse complement strand
TTTATTCTTATAAAAACTACATAAAAATGATATAATATTGTTATTTCAATTTTAAAAGTGTTATAGAACATATATATTTCTCGTTTATTCTTATAAAAACTACATAAAAATGATATAATATTGTTATTTCAATTTTAAAAGTGTTGTAGTCGTAGAACATATATATTTCTTGTTTATTCTTATAAAAACTACATAAAAATGATATAATATTGTTATTTCAATTTTTAATTACACAAATTTTAATTAAGTGTATGAAATATATTGTAGAATGAAGAGACAAAATAGGGACATTACAAGTTTCTTCAAAAAGAAAATAAACAGAGAAAGTGGAGAAAGCTCTAATTTTGATCACCACCAACCTCGAGCAAGCACTCCAAATTCTCCTTCGATTGTGAACACTCCTCCACCTCAAGCACCTGGAAATAATCCTCAAAGTGATGGAGGTGAAACAATTGGAGTTAGTTCGACTCCAGTTGATAATGAAGCATCATTTGATGATGAGGAAAGACTAAGAACAATTGATGTTATTAATCTTCCTCAAGACCCCGGAAAAAGGAAAAGGATAAGTGCTTTCCATCCTGATGACAGAGATATCGTAAGGAGAGCATATCTTCAAAGAAAACTTTGTCAACCAAAGGATTACGAGTTTCCCCAAAGATTGTGCGGAACAAAAGAACGTCGATTTAACCCTGAATGGTTCAAAAAACATAAATCTTGGCTTGAGTATAGTGTGGAAAAGGACGCAGTATTTTGTTTTCCTTGCTATTTATTCAAGAGTGATAATGCTCCCGGGGGAGATGCTTTTGTTGGTATTGGATTTAGGTCATGGAATAAAACTGAAATGTATCAGAAGCATGTTGGTGGACATATGAGTGCTCATAGTCAAGCTGTGAGAAGTCTTGAAGACTTTAAAAATCAAAAGGGTTCTCTTCCATCTTTTTTGAACAAACAATTTAAGCAAATTATCAGCAACTATAAAAGGCGACTACTAGCTTCTATTAAAAGCTTAAGGTGGCTTTTACTTCAAGGGCTTCCGGTGCGTGGTCATCATGAAGGGGAAGATTCATTAAATAGGGGAAATTTTATTGAACTCTTAAAGTTTTATGCTATGGATAATCTTGATGTTCAAAAGGTTATCTTGGAAAATGCCCCTCAAAATTGTCAATTGATATCTCCTAAAATTCAAAAAGATATCATTAATGTTTGTGCAAAAGAGACAACCAAAGCATTGTTAGAAGAACTTGATGATGGTTTTTTTTGCTATTCTTGCTGATGAGTCTGCAGATATCTCTGATAAAGAGCAAATGGCTCTTTGCTTGAGGTATGTCAACAAAAGAGGAGAGGTGACAGAACGCTTTCTTGGGCTTGTGCATGTCGCCAACACCACTGCTTTGACACTTAAAGGAGCAATTGAGTCATTGCTTATGGAGCACTCTCTTACTTTTTCTTCAGTTCGAGGGCAAGGTTACGATGGTGCTAGTAATATGCAAGGTGCAATTAATGGCCTTAAAACTTTAGTTTTGAATGAGTCATCATCTGCTTATTATGTGCATTGTTTTGCTCATCAATTGCAATTAACACTTGTTGCCGTTGCTAAAAAAAATGCTGATTGTGGATGGCTATTTGTTGATGTACTTGCACCTTTGTTGAATTTTGTGGGAGGTTCACCTAAGAGGAAAGAATTTCTTCAACAAAAACAAGCTGAAGATGTTGTTAACGCATTGTCTTCGGGTGAACTTGAATCTGGAACTGGCTTAAATCAAAAGCTTAGCTTAAGTAGGCCTGGTGACACACGTTGGGGATCTCATTTCAAAACTATTTTGAATGTGATTAATTTGTATCCTACAATTCTGAAGTCACTTGATGCCATTGGGGAGGTTTCTGATAGTGTCGACAAGAATAGAGCCGAGTCACTTACACACTTGTTAATGTCATTTGACTTTGCTTTTTTAGCACATTTAATGGTGGACATATTTGGGATTACAAATGAATTGAATTTGGCTCTACAAAGAGGTGACCAAGATGTTGTAAATGCAATATCAATGGTTGATGTCGCTAAGATGAACTTGCAACATATGAGAGAAAATGGGTGGGAATCTTTGATTGATAAGGTCATTTCATTTATGCTTAAGCATGACATGGAAAGTGAGATCCCTAATATGGATGAAAAATATATTGTGCCCGGGAGAAGGAAATTTCGTGGTAGTGCACAACCGCCAACAAACTTTCACCACTTCCGAGTTGAAGTTTTTTTAAGTGTCATTGATCTACAATTGCAAGAATTGGAAAGTAGATTTGATGAAAAAAGTAAGGAATTACTCATTTGTATGTCTTCCTTTAATCCCGCTAATCGGTTTTCTTCCTTTGATGTTGGCAAATTAGTTCGACTTGCTGAATTTTATCCTCATGAATTTCCCAGCACTGAAATGCTTTTCTTGGAACATTCACTTCGGAATTTCATTGTAGATGTTCAAAATGATGATAGATTTTCAGATGTTAAGAACCTTAATGAGCTTTCAGTGAAACTTGTTGAGACTCAAAAGCATGTAACTCATTCAAGGGTTTACTTGCTCCTAAAGTTAGCACTGATTCTTCCGGTGACAACGGCAAGTGTGGAGAGAGCATTCTCAAAAATGACTCTAATAAAGAGTAAGTTGCGTAGTACTATGGGAGATTAATTGCTAAATGATTGTTTAGTTACTAATATAGAGAAAGATTTGTTTTTGAAAGTTAACATTGATGACATTGTAAACCGTTTCCAAAATATGAGAACTCGACGGGAACAATTGTAAAAAGTTTAGTTTTTTTTTTTTGAGATTTTTCATGATAAATAAAATTTTGAGTGCATGGTTTATTACATTGTGATAAAAAAAATTTACTTTATTATTATTGTATGTTCTTTTCGATGTTCAATGCCCCCCCTTGCTCAAAATCCTGGGTCCGCCACTGATCGTCCCCTCCAAGCACATGTTGGCAACACCATCGGTTCTCCCTCATTTCCTTTTGTGACCAAACCCACCTTGTCCTCAAGAACACCGAGTTCCATGACGAATCAGACACCAAATCCCTCCCCCTCCCCCTCCCCCCAAATGTCAACATTTTGTCATGAACAAAATCAAGAAAATGAGGGGAAGGACCTTGGTAGCACATGTTCATTCTGTTGGTTTTATTGCCTAAAATATCCTCACATCTAATGCTTGTATACTGACAAAACAATGAAGTTTGAAAATTTCGTTAAAATCCAACCATCTTATATGCTTCATAAAAACTGAAACATTACCACAATTGGACAAAATGACTAAATTGATGCATTTTAAAAAATTTAAGGACCAAATTCAATCTTTTAAAAATTTTGGAATCAAATTGATAGTTAAGTCATAATTGAAATATTTCATCTCTTTTATACTCTCTTTTATTTCAATTAAACAACTTTACTTTTACTAACAAAATAAAAACAACCTACTTCACTTTTCACTCTCTTCATCTCTTTTCATTCCTCACACTTTCATTCCTCTCTACCAAACACATCCTAAGATGTTTGAAAAGATGAAGGTGAGTTCCAAGGGGGGTTTCAATGGGGTGTGCTGATTTAAGAAGAAAAAAAGTATAAGTGGTAATTAAAAATTAAAGAGAAGGAACTGTACTTGGAAAAAATGGAGGTATAATAGCAAGTGCCTTATTTTTGTAGAAAAAAAAAAGCAAATGCCTTATAATTTATAATATAGAAGTTAATATTTCAATTCAAATTAAAAAAATATTAGTTTCTCAAAATCTTATGGTTAAAAAATATAATCTTATGATTATTTAATAGCTATATAAATCAAGAAAATCTTATATTTATTATTTCACACCATATGGTTCAAAGCTAAAAAAATCAACTTATACCAAGAGTTCTTTCTCTTCGTCTTATTGAATGCTTTCGAGCAGTTTTCTACAACCCAACTTTAGAATTTACTTCCGTTTTTTTCCTCCATAAATCAAACTATACATAATCGGCTCAAACCAGAATAAAAGAATGCTATTAGAAAATCAGAAAATAACGTAGATTCTACATAATCGACAATTAGAAAAGGCCATTTTATTATGAATGTATTCCAAATTTGAACAAATCAATCTACAAGGAGTTAAAGGGCCTGAGCTTCAAAGTCATAACACTCCCAGGCCTAAAAAATCGTTTACAGCATTTCTCATATGCCAAAGGTGTCAAACTGTCACAACTTTTAACAATCAATTACTGAGATGCTGCTGACCCTTTGTAATAAGATGTGTCTACTACACAACAAATCCAAAATTTCAATTGGTAGCAACTGCTGTTGGAAATCTGAGTGAGTACTAGTGCCAGAATCAAACTAATCATGTACAATGGAACAACTAGATAACCTCTCCTATTAGTATTTAGTAATCTGGTTTAAAGAATAGACTTGGTAGCAAGTTAACCAATGAACACATTATAGCTCTGATAGAAGTTCCCTTCCACTAGATTGTCATGAAAACCAACCCCAAATAGTACAATGCATGATCCTTATAATATGATATGCATCATATATTCTAGTCCAAGCCTGTGAACGGACATAACATTTTTTATAAGAGAATTTCAGCTAGCTCCAATATGTTAAGTCAAATCCAGGAAGATTCCTTTGCTATTTTGGTAAAAGCTCCTTCTCAGCTAGACTAAAGGTCACCTTAAAACGTTCAAGCAAATTTTCTAGGATGTTCTTTGTAAGTCTTTTCTGATTCTTTGAGCTTTTCAGCCATTCCATTCCAAATAACACTTGCACTCTACATCCCTTTGCTTTTGGGGGTAAATCCTCAATTTGGTACCTAAGGTGTATCTGTGGCATAATATAGGAGACACTACTCAGTGGTGCAAAAGGTGAAAACAAACAGAAGGGTAACAAGAACAGGTAAATCATAGAAAACAAAGATATAACAAACAGGCACTGAAAATCTAGAAACAAGCTACATTTGGCTCACTCACATTGAAATAATCACCAAGAGGAACTCCATGAAGGTTCATAAGCTCTTCCACAAGCCAACCCTTTCCATCCGGAAGGGGAGATCTTTGCTGAGTACTTGTCACTTCACCTTTATAACTTGAAATACGCTTCTCAAATTTGTAATATACTGCTCTCTCAGAGATATCTAGGTTCTCAGATACCCAAGGAGTATAAGAATAATTAAGATAACCAAGCTTTTCCATGACCCGACGGTCCAACTCACCCCCGCTAAATATCTCCATGAGGTAACTTGCCTAAATTAATCAAAAGAAAAGAATGGGAACATTTGCAAACTTGTAAGAAAAAGTTGAATAAGGAACCAATAATTTCCAAATATGGCAATAATGCACAACATGCACATATTAGGACATGTGTGCATGTTGTGTGTTAAGAGAGAGAGAGAGAGATTACAGGAATTGAAAGAGAACATGAATAAATCTCAGACATGCTAACATCATCCAGGCCAAGGAATGAGTCACTCTCATCACTTATAAGACTTTTGCTATCAGATTGGTCTTCAACAAACTCAACCTTCTGTTCAGGACTCAAGGACCTGACCTTCCAGAGAGCCATGATAGTCCTACATCACCACCAAAATATTTTCTTAGTAACATGTAATATCTTCTATACTATTGTTTATCACTATACCTTATACAATTTCTTCTATATGCCAGCATCTATGGAAAAGGATCATATGAGAAGTAAGATGAGCCAAAAATAAAACCCTCCCAAAACTAGGGAAATATTGTTGGTAGTTAAGAAAATTTTCACACCAAAATCTATGTGGACAATGGGGCATTTGAGAAGTAACAAGATTTTGTCAAAAATAATAAATCAAATATAAAAGGAAGGAAACATATTTAGATATTTCCATATAACAAGCTCTCATTTTTCACAATTCATGCACTGTACAAACAATTATGGAACCAGACCTCTGTGGATTTGTCACCATTAGACCAAAATCATTAAAATGGCATATGGCTTTTCATCCTATTTCATTACTAAGTAACTTGATCTTCTATTATGACTGAGTAATACAAGAAATGAAAATTACATACAAACAAATTATGGAAATTATTTTCACCCACTATTATTATAATTTCTATAAATTTGATTGACAAGTAAGCTATAGACTCTTATGATGAGGTAAAAAGACTTTCGTGCTGTTCTGGCATAATAACAGTAAAGATAAAAATAGAACTTGACAACTTTTATTGGAACAACCACATATGAATCAACCAAAAGAGTTGCAATTGTAAATTGTCAATGTTGACATCTTTAACACAATACATTTGTTCAAACAACCTCAAAGGATTATTAGATTTAAAACATAAAAAATTAGATCAGCAAAAAGGAAAGTAGAAACCTTTAAAGGTGTGTTGTTATAGACCCTAGCAAACAGGGTAAAGATAAAAGAGGTTAAGCACACAATAGGAGAGATTTTCATACGAGTTGCAGATATATAGGAAACAAGTTCGTCAGATGTTATATAATGTCCCTTGTCTACCTGTGTGCAACATTGAAAGACACAAATGACTGAAAATGGAACCTCAGCCTGCCTTGTTCATCTTGTGTTTTTGCACCATGCCTTGCATCCACACCTCTACCCATCCGAAGAGTTATGACAATTATTGGACTCCCCATTGATGAGAATGTAGGAGGAATAACCTGAATGTCTTCAATATCTTCCCAAAGAAAAAAGAATTTTGTCTTATTTCCAAACAAATGTGCATGAAATCCAATTATTCTTGCTGATAGAAATAGGCGGCCCTGCAGAGAAATATTCACAATTTGATGAGATTAAAAGAAGCAAGTACCAGTAAATACCAAAGTAGAATAATTGACCATGAATTTCAATATCACATAACAGAATAACCACACCTGCAGGGGCATTTTTCTTTTCAAATGACAGGTGAAATCATTGATGAGAAATTCCTCAGGTGGAAGCCCAAACAGTTTCTGAAATGCTGAATTTGCTTGAGGAGACCGCAAATTAATCTACAATTTTTTAAAACAAAAGAATGAGTCAGAAAGAAGGGTGACAAAACAGGAGAACACCAAAGAGAACATAAGTATTTTAATACCTTCTTCCCGACTTCTTTCTCCATTCTACTTAAATAGTCCTTTGCAACATTACCACCTCTAGTGTTGTCCAAGAAAATTCTTAGGTGCAGCTTAGACTGACATGCCAATGCCAACTTTCCTTCAAGGGGAACCCATATATCAGCAAGATCTGCTATATTTGCTTTTAGAAAATTAATTTCAGCATGTCCTAGAGATGCAGCTTCATCAAAAGGTCCATCAAAATCATAAACTACCACATCCAGCACAGAAGGAGGATCATCCATTGCATCAAACTCAAATATTTCTGCAAAGATAGATATTGTTCTTAACCAATAAAATAAAATAAAATACAGACCATGTGCTGATTAGATCACCGGATTCAGAGGTTTGATCCAAGTTGTAAAACAGAAAATAATAAATGATCACTTGACACTCACCATTCCATGTAGGATTAGATTTCTGGAACTTGATTGAACTAGTTCTTGTTTTTCCATTGCACGTAAACACCACATATGGATCAGACAACCCACTAGAATCAACAGAAGCTAAACTGCTTCCTTCAATTAAGGCAACAGTTAGCAACCACCCATCTCCTTGTGCTTTGATTCCATGATCACTACCTAATATTGGAATACCAAAAAAGGTCAATATAATTAGACACATGGGCATTAAAATAAGTTAATGGGCACTAAACAATCAAAAGACAAGAGTGACAAACTCATAGTCACTTCATTAAAAGCAACACTAAGTCATGGAGAAAAAGGAAAGCCAAATTCATGAAGTGTGAAGTAACTGAACACTCTGAGATTACCCTTTTGCGCTCTAGCCTTTATGAAGCGTGAGATTATACCCAGCATGCGTTCACCTTGATGAACCAAAACTGCACAGACAACAAATTCACCTATTGAATCTGGCAAGTCAAGCCCACCAAACTCAAGCCCTTGAATTGTGCTTGGTGCAGCCAACCAAATGTGAACAAGCACATACAACCCCATGAAAACTGTTGTGAATACTGTGAAGTTACCAAAATACTGCACTGCAAGCCTCCAATCTGATTCAGGTTCTGCATGTAATGACGCTAAAGCTTGTTCCTTATTGGAACTAAGGTCCTTCAGATCAGCAGGTTTAACAGTCTGAGATAACAAAGTGGCATACTGATCAAAGCTATCCTTCATGCCTTGCCGAGCCCCATTTTCTATCATTCCTTTCATCATGGTGCTTTGTAAAAAATTCATTCGCCATGATACAACCAGATGCGAACACTGTTCTCCTGTCGGAAACTCTGATCCGGGTGTGATCACATAGAGTACTTCTACCCTAAAGGTGCTCCCGTACATAACATCCGGAGTGCTAACACTGACTAGAACAGCAAAGTTCTTCCCATCAGCTTTTAAATATGTGTGTTCCTCATAGGCTTTGATAGCCTTAATTAATTTACTAGGAGCCTTGACGTAAGTGACTAATCTTTTGAAGATCTCCCCATCATTCTCAAACTTCCAAGGTCCTATTTCGAGTTCTGTATTGCCCTGTACTTCTGCCAATGACTTGAGAAAATTTGAATCTGATGAAAATAGTAACTCGTTCAAGTCTTCTGGTGCAATGACATATTGCTGATCAATAAACACCCCTGCTGGTAAATTGCTAGGAATTTCACTGCCTTGATCTGCAGACTGAAGTTTTCTCATAGCTTCTTCAAAAGTCTCATTAGAGGACTGATCCTCAGCCTTCATCTCACTAACTTCTGCTTTACTAATTTCAGATTGGTCCAAGTCAATGCTTCTATGGGATACAGTTGAAGACATATCAGAGCTCTTACTAAAGATTTGAGCAATTCTTCCAGTTATTGTTTTTGGTGTACTAGATTTTTCATCCTTAGCAGATGTAATTTCTTCCCTGACAGGAGATGAGTTTGAAGGGCTTGTGGAAGATCTTGATGGCGATTCTGTCATTCTAGGATGTAATAATAGATCACCACTACCATTTGACTCCATGGATGCATTATTTTGTAAAAAATATATGCTCAAACGAATCTCACCTGCCAAGAAAAGGAAAATAATGCCAGCATTTAAGTTCAAGATAACACCAAAACCATGATTCACATATTCATGTTCAGAGTCAGTGACCCCATTATTTTCCTGAAGGTGTTAAGGCGAATGACCCTTTGAGATGCATGATCCATATTCCATAATCTCAAATTAGGCACCATGCAATTTACATCATGTTATCAGCCAGAATTTAAGCTCAAAACCAATACAGCAACTGTACGACTTTGACTTGATAGAATGATATTAAAACCCTCATTTCATCTTAGAAGGATTTTAGAAACATCTATTTGATTCTTGAATATCAATTTGGTCCTCCAACGATACTTTTTTTTTAAAAAAGAAAAGTCTAAAATTAGCAGTTCACTAGCAAGTAGCAACAAATTAATGTCAAGAAATGACCAAACATCATTTGAGGAGCAATTTAATGCCACTATAAAATAACCAAACAACAAAACTACTAGTTGAGAGAGAGAGAGAGAGAGAGAGAACAAACATGGCCGCTCAAATGTTACGTAAGCAGCAAACTATTGGATAAGGTAGAGGAAAGTACAGTTCAGCAGCGTAACACACCAGATTCCTTGTTCTTGGACTTCTTGCTTTTGGGTTGCAAAGAATACCAAGCAGTGCCAAGGGACTTGATCTCCTCCTCAAAAACAATTGAAATTGGCACTTTAAGCTGACCCACAAAGTCATCATTGAAGAACTTATCTTCATCCATAACTGATATAACCAACTCTTCATTAAGATCATCCACCCTAAAGCTAAACTCCTCATCCCACTTTGGATTCAAACACTTCTTGATCACTTTGGTCCTGAACCTGTGCTTCCCCAATTGTAGCCTCACGTACGGATCACTCAACCCATTAGGATCCGTCGGTGGCAAGTTCTTTGCCTCAATCACACGAACCACAAGCTTCATTATGACGTAATAAAACTCAAATGGAACCAGAACCAGAATCTTGAGGGGAAAAAAAGTCAACTTTTTTAACCACGCTGAAAAGTATAGAGCATCCCAGAAAGATCTTCCAAAAGGGTAATGCGGTTTATGACTAGGAAGTAGAAAGAATCAACTGAAAGTTGAAAACTATGAATCAAATTGTTCAACACAACTCAAATTCTTCAACCAACAGAAGAAAAACAAAGCCATAGATCAGACAGAAACTTATAGAGAAACAAAAAGAAAATCTTGGGTTGTGCCAAAAGAATTTATTTGGAAACTGCTGATCTATGTGGGAATTAATTCATAAGTAAATTCGCGTGGCGAATAAACCGTGAACAGTTGAAACAGTTGAGAAAGAAGCAGAAAAATTTGTCAACGGCCAAGGCAAACAATAAGGGAAAAAGAAGAAAAAAAAACGTAGATTCTGAGAGCGGATAATCCAGGAGATATTGATGGAATGAATGAATGATTGAAAATGGAAAAGAAATAGGAATTTTATTATTTAAAAAAAGGATATGAAATTGTGGAAAGAGGGAGATGGAAGAACATGATATGAAGTTTGTAAGTTGTTATACTTTTCTCTTATATTAAATTGACCCATTTTGTTCAACTGTTTGCCACGGCGCGTATGACGTTGGACCTTCTTCGATAGTATCTATCTACAGTAATCATATTACCTGTGTAGTAATTTTTACATAGTAGCTATGATATTTAGACATCTCAACATACTAACACTCTATTGATCCTTCTAAAAAAAATTATCCTTTTCTTCTTGTCGCATTATATTATCAAATATTTATTTCTTATTATTTTTTATCTTTCGAGATTTTTATACTCCAAGATATGCCAAAATATAATTTTCCTGGAAGATATGTATAAGAGATGGTATTGTTATAGACTTCTTCTAGGGTACAGAGGCGGATTCACCTGAGATGAGAGGGAGAACAATCACAAAATATAAAATTCATCCAATAATTATACTTCATTGATTTTTATATAAAATACTTATAATTTGATGTTTTAATACTCTAAATTACATTAATTATTTATAAAAACATAGAATATTTTTCTTATATGTTATGAAATAATCAATAATTGAGTTTATATTAATTTTTTATAATTTTTTTTCTTTTGCAATATATACTAACAAATAATCAGTAAAAATTTCATCTTTTATCTTACTACCAAGTTGTCTTGTAACTAAAGCATTAAATATAAAATGATTGAAAATAACTTTCTTTTGTGTGTGATGCGTCTTTCAGTTTTTTATTTCTGGTCAATGTTGCAGCTCATGACTATTAATGTGCATTTTCATAATTTTATTTATATGAGATTCAAAAAATAAGAACTCCGTCAATTATAAGAAAATAGAATTTAACAATTAGATATTAACAAAGTCAAAATAATATTAATATATAATAATTAAAATCTGATTAAATATAATATTTAGATACAATTTCTTAAAATAAATACAATTACCATTGATTTTATAATTTCAAAATTTTAGGAGATAAAAGTTGATTATATAACAACTTAAAATTTGATAAAATATAATACTGAGATGAACTTCTTAAAAAATTAAGATTACTATTATTTTATTTATAATTAAAAAAAGTTAAGAGTGTCTTCAAAATATTGATTGAAAATAAAAATATTTTAGAATTGTCGTTCCGAAAGAAAAAAAAAATCATATTTTGAATCGTATTATTACTTTCAACGACGACACACAAAGGAAGGAGGTGGGAGAGGATGTTCTACAACGTGACTTGTGAGGAGGAGGTTGTGAGACAGCCGTGAAGAAGGTGAAGTTATGGGAGAAGAAGTTGTGGTCGCAAAAATAGTTTACACAAAAAGAAAGGTGTTAGGGTTCAACAATGATAATTTGATATTTTCAAACAAAAATAAAGAGTGCAAGATCCATATAGAGTACAATATTCAAATCTCATATAATAATTACCTTAGTCCTCATTTGTCTTTGGACTCGCTAGAAAATGACCAGAAAGTACACTACTTATGAAAAAAGACTTAGAAATTAGGATAGGTAAAGACTAATTTTGTAATCTCTATACTTCATAAGATTAATTGCTAACTTTTGGCTAAGGACATACTTTGTTTTTAAAGAAAAATTATGTTTATGGTTCTTTTTACACCTACTTATCAAATATATTTATTAAAAAACTCTTAAAATCAATTTTAAGGATGATTTTAAGTAATTACAAATGATAAGATTTTATTTGGAAAATATTTATTATAGTTTCTATAATGTTATGTAATAAATATTTTTCTAAATAAAATTTCATTATTGTTAAATACTTTAAATCAATATTTGCTAATGCTAACAAAAATAATATTTATTTTGTGATAATTATACTTACATGAGAAATATAACTAATGTGTCTTTAATAATTGTAATTAATGAAATTTAAATAAAATTTATTTAATAATAGAAAATATATTTAAAAGTGTGTACGTTATGAGTATTCTTTAGTTATATATATATATATATATATATATATATATATATATATATATCTTTAAATGTTTACCATAAAAGTAATTAATAGATATTTATTCATTTATTAAATAATAAAAAAATATTTAAAATTTTATATTATTCTTAAAAAAATTATGTCATTATGTTATTAGTCTTTAAAAACAATATCAAATTGAACTTTTAAAGTGCAAAATAAGTACTAATCATTTTATGTTATTATTTCAGTCCTTTTCATCAACAAACGAGATAGTATTTAAAACTGAAAAAACAAATTTAGTCATAATGTGACATGACTATAATATTTAAAATATTAATAAGAGTTTTAAAATGAAATACTTTGATAATAAATATAATTCATTTCACAACACACAAAAACAGACAATACATGACATATATATCCTTTAGGTAATTAACTAATTATGTTAAATTGTATTAAAAAAAATTATATGCAAAAAATGTTGTAATCCAGCATATATTGGATAAAGATAGATGCTTATGATTGGTTTTCCCATCTTTTTGTTTGGTCCTGAAATAGCTCATGAATTTGATGTTGGGTAGAAGAGTTAGGCACCCTTTTGTCAAATGCCACCACATGAGAATAAAAAATAAAATAAAATGCCACCATATGGTATGGGGTCCAATTTGGAGGGCACCCACTCGGCCTAGCCCCCCTCTAAGGGCAAAGGGTTAAATTATTACTATTTAATTAAAATAAAAATAAAGTCAATATAGACTCATTGTGGTCGAAAAATAACGTTGGTGGAGTATTAAATTATATCTAATTTTGTTCATACATTTTTTTATTGATAATTTTTAGGGCTTGACTAAATCAATTGTGTATTTATTTTTATTGTGTTTTTTTTTTGGTGAATCGTTTGTTTTTATTGTGATGAGGACTTTAAGTGTTGGTATTTTGCGTTTGACAACATCAATTGCCTATTTGTTTTTATCGTGCTGAATGAATCCGAATCAAAGCATAGTTAAAATTTTTTTCGGAGTCATAAAGTAGGCCCCCAACTATGAGTTATCTCAATCAAAAATAAACTATTTACTAACATTAAATGTAATAAAATCTTATATCATTACATCAATATTTAAATTCATAGAAGCATAGTCAATTATAATAGTGTGTGGTGTCATTTAAAAATGTAATGGTTTTTCGTTGTTTGAAAAACATTAATTCAAATGATATGCTTGAAACTATGCAATGGATTATGTCTGGCAACAAAGTTATGACACATGTGCCTTATCTTGAGTGATCAATGTAATGGAATTTTCTGCCTCCGGGTCGCTTTATTCATGAATTTCGTTGCATTACATTTGCATGGGACCATTCTATAATCACCGTAACAAAATTATGGAGAAGGGGGTCCGTCAATGTTGATTGAAAGCGAGTGGCCATTCTGAATTTGCTTTACGCGTTTTTTTTGCCACCTCTAGCTCTAGTCACAGTACACAAGAAAAGAAAGACGTTTTCCTAAATACTTTTCTTTTATCAATTATTGGATGACAAATTATGGTGTTTTCCTTAACATAAAGTAGTTTCAAATAGTTAAATAAAACTTATGATTAAGAATTGAAAACAAAATATAATGTTAACTTTCCTCGTATGCTAAAAGCAGTATTTTAAAGGAAAACAAAAATTTCGGACTTGATTCATGTTGAGTTTTGGGTTTTTTTTTTCGTACGTGAAGAAAAAGCTCAAATGTATAAGCTCATTATATTTCACTTGAGTGGAGAGAGGTTGGATTAGAGTCAAGAGAGACTCATTATTCTAAGAAAAACAGCAGCAAATGGAGAGAGAATAGATGAGGAAAAGTTACCGTCTAACTTGCATACCTACCACAATCGAGCGAGCGTTCAATCGCAACAAGAGATTCATTAACCACTAAATCATGTAAAAACTTGGACATGTTCAACAAACACGATTCTTAGTTTTTTACAATTGAATTGTCGTTTAGAGGTATGAAGTGGAAGACAATAATTTGTAGGTAGGCTTTGTATATAGGTTTTTTTTTATCTTTTTGTTTCTCATTTGTAAGCTTTTGGTTGTAAGTAGTGCACTTGTTGAGGCTCTTTGTAGCCTTATTGATCATAATGAAGTTGTTTCTTCGGTCTAGACGTTGTTTTTTATCCTTGCTTTAAGGAGTTTTTACATTAAAAGAAATTGTGTTTCTTGTATGCTTGTTGTTTATATTTTTCTTCGATCTAGTCAATACTTTCACGACGATTTTTAAATCATTTGAGAAACTCAAATTCTATATCAGCTTGTATAAAAATCATTTTAAAATATTTTTTGTATTAAAAAGATAAAAAAAAAATTGAATATTTTAAGATGATTTTCTAAAATAATTTCTAAAAATCGTCTTAGAGTATAAATTTTTTAATTTTAAAACTATCTTAAAATATATATACATTTTAGGAAAATTTTTAGAAATCGATGTTGTTTTATTTTTTATTTTTTTAAATGTTTATTTACCACGTAATTAAAAGTTGTTAATTTTTATAATAATTATTTTTAAAAATGAAAATAGAATTTAATTAAAATGTTCTACCAATAAATTGTATATAGATTTATTTACTATTTACCATGTAATTAAAAATTGTTAATTTTTATAACAATTATTTCAAAAAATCACATTTAAAATTATTTCTAATTGATAGAGTGTGTGAAAATTAAACTTAGGAAAATATATTATACTTTATCCCTTTGGGCAAATGGAAGGTAGAGGAAAGAAATGTACAAACAAGAAGTTATTCATATGAGCTTTTATTTCTATTTCTACTAACAACTTGAAAATATTCACATGTAATCCCTTCACTATGGTGAGAATCTTGCCAAAGATAATTCTCAACACCATAGAGAAAATCACCATCCTCACACTTTGGAACTCCTAGCATTGCCAAAGCCAAGTGACTTTTCATCTCATTATTCTCAACGTCCAGACTTATTTCTTCTAGATAGAACAGACTCTACTTCACCTTTCAATATTGCAAGAATCCCACCTGTGCTAGACCTACTAGATTCTTCACTTGTAACACAAGCAGTTGTGGCATCAACAATGCGAGCCATTTGATCCATGTAACTCAAATTGTATTTGACTTGAGCCTCTAGCAATTCTTCAATGGCTCATTTTCCTTTTCTCAACAAAGGTTTAGCTTGCAAATGAATGTAAAATTGGATGTGTGCTAGAAATACAATGTCCATTTACAGAATTTTAGTCACAAGTAAATGTAATAATCATTGTATATCATTATACTTTTTCACATGATAAAAAACTAAATTTTATCTTGACTATTAAGACAGACGTATTAGATATCTAAGGTCCTACTTAGTTTAAAAGAAAAATGTTTTCTGTTTCTATTTTAATTTTAACAATAAATATAATAAAAAAAAAAGTCACCATGCTTCAATTTTATTACCCATTTTCAAAGATTTCTCAAGAAAAATCTTTAAAATAGGAAACTAAAAAAAAAACAAAGAAGTTATATGACAAAATACTCCTAAGTTGTTGGAGATTCACCTAATCATTAGGAGCTTTCCACTTACTGGCACAATGAGAAAGAAGGAAGCTCATCAAATGGAAAATTTCCATTTTTAGATCTGGCCTAGCCTGGAAGTAAAACATTAGGAAAATAGGAACATATCAGCAAGAATATAAGTACTAGGAAAAAGAGATAGTAAGTAAAGATAATCATTAATCATACCAAATCAAACCTATAAGTATTCTTAGTTTAACATACAACTGCTTTAATAGATCATTATTACAAGGGGAATCAGCAAACTAACCAGCATAAAAGGAACTTAGTTCAACATCTAGTCAGGAAAAAAGATTGGTTGGATGATTGTCCATAAAAGTTAGTGATTTATAATTTCTTATCAGATAAAAACGAAGACCATATGCAAGCATCAACCAGCAAGTAGCCCCATTTATAATTATAATTTGCTACTACTGGCTAGTACCATAAGCAATATACATCTAATCTACAACGCTGATCTTCCATCATTTGGATTTAAAATTTTATCTACCAAAACAAAAGTCGCCCCATTTTGGATATACCCTATGAACAAAAGTCAATAATGCACTGCAAATTATGCAATGCAAAATCTAAAATGATAGCTTCAAACATGTCAAAAGCACAGAATAGTAGAGGCAATAGGCATTAAGAAAAATTGTCCAAACCGAAGTATTTGCTCCCTTCAAACCTGTGGTCCATTAATCCAAGAAATAAAAATTATTCATAAGCTGCCAAAGAGGAGTAAAAAAAAGAAAGAAAAAGCATGGCTATATAAGAATTAATTATTGCCTTTAAGGAGGTTTGCTTCCATTATAAGGGTTATAAGTTATAACTTGGACGGCGGCTTCACTGCATGTAATTAATAAGATAGTGTAAGGAAATACAATCTCTCAGGAAAAGGTTCAAAGTGAATTCAAATTTATAAAATTAGTTGAATGTAGTATTGTTTTTTGCTTCAAAAAGTTTATATAATCATGTGATCTATGATCAGGTAACCATGACTTTTAATGCATGAAATATCAGGTTATAACTGTTATTATATATGAAGTTAAGATCCCCTCACCGCTTCTAGCATTATTATTGTTACAGTATTGTGTCTATACAAGACTTTGTCCATCTTTTGTGATTCTTGAAGTTAACTATTTCTTATGTGTTACTAGATTGTATATGATCCATGTTCTAATTTGTAATATTACATATATTGAATATGTGATGTAATTCTACACTAATATAAAAGTATATGGTACTTTTTCTTTTCTGAAGATTGAAATATAAGGTACTAAAATTAGAATTAAAATTAAAAAATGAAAACTCATAACTAGCTACTCCCAACGGCCTGGTGTAATTTCAAATTAAAAAGAAGTTTTGGGATGGCATACATACCCAACCATGGTAACAGAGTTTCGAATCACATGAAGTGAAGCATCGTCACCGATCATCAACTTACGTATAAGATAGATGCTCAGATGAATTTTAGAATCATGAGTTCTAAAAAACAGATAAATTTAGGATTAATCAATGTAAATATGCTAGGTGATGCTTACAAGGATTTTGCAATTTGTAGACAACTCATTGAGGGATCGGGATTCAATTTACAATTTTATGTGTTACTACATTCAATTTGAATTCCTTTTATGTCAACTGTCACACACTGGCTAAAGAGAAAAAGGAAAGTTAGGAAACAAGAACTTGGGTGTCTGCCTTTATTGCCTACTCTCTTTAAGTATAGATTGTGAAAGTAAAATGAGATTTCTGAGATAAGTATTATATAAAAGTTGGCCCTCTGTAGTTGAATTTTCTAATATATAATGCTGGTATATGAAACTATACTAATTTCTAAGATCATGATTTCCCTTTAATTAGTATAAAATATCTTTTGAAAAGGGTTATTGGTAGCAACCTTCATATTCTCCTCAGATTCAATTGAAGAAAGCAGAAATGTGTAATCATCCATGTTGTCCTTTGGTGGAATTTCAGGTTCTGAGGATTCTTCCTCTGGTAAGAATTCTAGGAACTCTCCTAAAGCCTCCAGTCTGAAGGAGCTAGTTCTATAATCATCTTTTGGTACTACACTTGCGGAAACTCTCATTATGTTATAGACTTAGGTTCATATATAAACAGCTCCAACCAACAGTTTACCAATGAATACCACTTCAGAAAACAAAAGGGAAACAAAAGTATATAGCCAAATAAACGTTTTCATTATTTTTAGTTTTTGGTTGGAAAACTTCACATTTATAGCAAACATTGGAGTCTCCAAAAGGACTACCTTTATCTTTACATATAGTCGGGATTAGGCCTGGGAAAAAAAGTTCAATATTCTAATCTCATCCTATTTTCAGTCTAGTCAAATTTGTTTTAAATCACTTTAATGAATTGGATCAACATCTTATTTCAATTTAAAGATTTAAAACATGTATCTGATACATGGATCTTAAGTGAACATCTGAATACAAAATTGTTTCCCCCATCAGATTCTATGATACTATTATTTGAATGAAACCTAAAACATTGACATGCATCGACATATAACCGCATGAGATGCATCACTGGAGGACAAAAATAAATCAACATCAATATTAACCGTAATTTTAATCTAAGTTAATTAGGATCGGTGATAGATAAACTTAATGATAAATCAAAAATAAGATAAAGAAAGAGAAAGGGAGAGGGGAAAAAAGTGAAAATAAGACCAAAGAGAGAAAAAATAAGTTAAAATAAAAAATTGGTGAAAGGAGGAGAGGAGAAATAAAGAGTAAAAGAACTACAAAAAAAAGGGAACGATTGGAACATAGAAATACTAATGGGTTTAACTCTTTACTAAACTTATAACTTTTCTCCATTCCGTACTGAGGCATATCGTCCAACAATTTATATTTTACTCAGGTAAGTTTCGATCGACCTTTACCTCTCTTTGTGTTGAGCTTTTGGTAACAAACTATTGTTTTTACATGAGCATTCATTAGTCGTCTCATAACGTATCCAAACTATCTCAATCGATGTTTCATAATCTTTTCACACACCGGTATCACTGTTATCTTTCGTTGAATATTCTCATTTCTTATCTTATTCATATTTGTATAATCATATATACATTTTAACATCATCATTTCTCCTATCTCTATTGTATGTTCATATTACTTATATGCTGGTCAGTATTTCACTTTATATAACATTGCCAAAGACAAAAATAGATAAATTATTTTAAATAAAAGATGGGAACGCGCCAACTTGCATGCAGCGGTGGCGTAGTCGCTGATGAACACGGTTTTTTAAGTCTTCACGGCATCGAAAAAGGGTGAGAATTCCATGGGATGTGTGAATAAGGAGGGAAATTAAGAAGGTTGCAACGGAAATTAAGGGATATGGAAACATGGAAAGAAGATAGAACCAGGAGAGAGAAACAAGTTTTTTTAAATTAAGTATTAAATTACCCTAAGATGAATGAATTACCAAAAAAAAAGATTTAGTCCAAAATTTTTGTTTTTGAGTAATGCACTTGTACTGAACAAAATATGTAAAATGTGTGAGTACGTTAACAAATTATATATATATATATATAATGATTTAACTATTAAATTAAAATTTCTTATTAAATATAATATATATCAGTGTACAATTTTTTTTATAAATTTTTAAACTATTTGATATTCCATTAAATAAATTTAATTTAATGTTATCTTAATTTAATTTTTATTGAATGTCATTGGAAATTTTTATTGATAAAAATCAATAATTATATTTTTTATGGTATTTACTGATTATGGACAATTCTCTTGAGCTAATCTAAGGTAACCAGGAAATATTTACTTTTTAAAAATAGAAAAAGTAAGATTAATTAAATTAAGGAAAATATATTATTTGAAAATGAATGTAATTATTAAATACATATATAATTAAGGTAATTAATTAAAACTATTATATATAATTTATAATTTAATTTTCATTAAAAGTGTATTTTTAAGTTATTAAATAATACACATTTATTTAAAATATTATTGAATTATTTATAATTTATAATTCTTTTTTATTGATCATAATATTGGTACGAAGTAATCCAATCGAAAGTCATGATAAATTTTTGTCAAGTATTGTGAGTGTAGGCCAGGTGAATATTTCTCTTTCAATATGATTTATTTCATATTCAATGACCAATTAGACATGAATTCGAACTAATTGATTAAAGAACACAAATCGTTATCACTTATGTAATCGTTGTTGATCAATAATCTATTATTTAACTTTGAAAAAGTTCTCTAATTTGTATATATTGGAGATTATAAATATAGATACATATATAAAAATAAATTAGAAAGAATACATTATAAATTATAGATACTTAACATTTAATTACTAAAATTTAATATTTGAAGTAATTCTTATCAAATTCAAGTGAAAGATATTCACTTTTTAATGTTTTATTACTAAAATTTATAATAAAAAATTCTTATAACATTTAAATGGATATAAATTAAATATGATTAAATTTATATTCACTTAAATGGATTGGATCTTAAATCCAAATTGTTTTAAAAAAATATAAATATAGATTTAAAATACAATCTATTTAAATAGATATGTATTAAATATGGATTGGATTCTTAAAAAATCAATTCATGTCCACCCCTAGCCGGGATAATAATGATAGGCAAGTTTGCTAAATTTCCTGTTCGTGTAAATATGAAAACAAGCTTAACCGCAAGATTTATCCAGCAAGAACCAATGGTACAACAACTTGAGCTTTAGAGAAAATATGAAACATTTCAGACATAATGAGTTAAAATACCTAAAAGACACTCTCAATTTCTCTTTATCTCTTTTGTCTACCATATTCATCACCAATCATACAATCACTTATCTCTCTTCTCTTTCTTCATGTAGACACCAAGGGAAGTGTCCATGAATTGTTTTCCTTAAGATTGCTCAGATACACTTTTCATTGCCAGTAACCCATGTAGCAAAGAAGGTCTATACAGTCTTTGGTATTAACTATTAAGTAATAAAATTCAGGGGAAATAAACAGTGAAAACATAACACAGATTACATGTTAGGCTTCCAGGATTCATTAATTTTGAAGAGAAAATTCTACCTACATAACAAACACCCACTATTAGCCCTTCCAAGTGTTTGGGAGCCCTTGTTAATCTGATAAGGATCCATACTAAGGCAGAGCCTATTATAAACGTCAAGAGGATTTTGACCGGCATGAACCACCTAAATCACAACCAAAAAATGTTAGAAACCATAATTCAAAGGAAGAAAGCAAATCCTCAAATTATCACCAAACTTCTAAACAAAACCAATAATACTCACAATAAAACAACATTCTCAAAATCGTCGTTAATAACTCTTATTAATTACAAAAATGTCACCGTACATTTTTTTAAGATGATTATGGTAAAATTGTCATTCATCCCGTGTGAAAAAACAAAGATATTATTTTCACTGTTTATTACCATGTTATTGAGTTCTTGCAATTGTGTTGGCATTCCCCCTAAATTCAACCCTAGTCACATCGATTGAAGGCCAAGCTCAAACCACCATCTCGTTGTTGGTTCCACAAGTAACATTGAATCATGGACCCGGGTGGCTATCGACTTTATATTTGATCTCAAAACACTTGAATACTTCCAATAATAAACATGAGTACTGTATTCAAAAAATAGAAAACACTTAACATAAGAAGAATCTTGACTTCTCTTATGACATGACCCTTCTAACAATATATTCACTCTTTCATAAACACCATTGTCACTCCTATCTAAATAACATTATTACTCACTAATTAATTAACTATTGTTTTTATGAATTAATCATTTATTATTATTATGCTAATTTTCTTGCTGAATAAAAAGTGTGGAGAGGCAATTTCACAATCCCAAGAAATAGAGCGACATGAGTAAACTCTCTACCTAAAATAATGTTTTTCATATTGGAATTTAGTTAGGGACCTCCTTGTGGAATATTTCTACACACATTCTCAAACCTTACAGACCTAGCACGCTTTCACTAGACCAAATCAATCCCTTTAACTTGGACGATGAATTATATTTTTAAAATTAGATGAAATTTTTTTAAAAATATTTTTATTCTTAAAGTGATATTTTTTATTTTTTGTATTAAAATTTAGAAATATACATTAAAATTCATAAAAAAAAATTATAACTTTTATCCAGCTGTGGAAATCAAGTGTCCACCACTTTCATATATTGCCTCAACGTAGTAACACCAATTGACTCAAGTTTTTAGATTAGATTCTAAGTTTTTCAGAATCAATTCTAATTTCATCTTGAAAGCCAACAATAAATAATCACTTCTACTTTTTAAATTTTTCATCATAATTTTGGAACAAACACACTATTTGTCTTTTCTAACATTAGTCAGAGCCACGTAAACGTTAGAATAAAACAAAATTAATTCAAGTCGAACTACCTGTCAAACTATAAAAAATTGCACCACTTGTTGCGGCTTGCTTGACGACTTAACGTCCTTCTTCCTGTCTTCATCCTGTAACGTGCTTATTGCCTGACTAATTATTACATGTTTTGTTCAATTCGTTTTAAAAAGAATAATAAATTATGATTTTAATTTTTATAAAATCAGTAAGTTTTGAATTTGGTCTTTTTATTTTTATCTCTAAAACAAATATACAATTATTATTACTAGTCTCTACTCTAATTTAAAACTCGTTGACTACTTATATAGTTAATGGAAGATTAAGTGACTCTTTCAATAGCATTTATAGTACCACATTAGTATGTAATGTCTCTTAAAAAAATAGATTTCTAAAATGAATGTTATTTACTTACTTTAAAATCAAAGTTAGGGAATAAAAATAATAATTTCAAACTTTTGAGGAATAAAAATCAAAGAAATATATTTCAAATAGACTAATACCAAAATTCATTCATTTTACAATAACTAAAAACAGTTGTTTCAGAATTTAAAAAGATTAAAAAAGTTACAGTAAACAAAATTAAAATTGTTTATTTAATAGAGACTAAAAACATATTTAAAGTTTTTAAAAATAATCACCACTACTACAAGCGAGGCAAACGATGACGGTTCTAAAAGCCTTACAATGACGGTTGTAGAACCGTCATTGATGCGCGTGTCATTGAAAACCGGAGCTTTCGATGACGGTTAGAAAACCGTCATTGTTGAATTTATATATATTTTTTATTTTTTTTAAAATGTAGATACGATGACGGTTTCTACGTAAAAACCGTCTTTGTATGTAATGATACCATGACGGTTTTTTAGAGAAAACCGTCATCGTATGGGTATTTTAATTATTAATTTTTTTTTGCAAAATTGTATACCATGACGGTTTCTACTGAAGACCGTCTTTGTATGTCATAGATACCATGACGTTTTCTACTTCCAAACCGTCATCGTATGAATAAATTATTAATTTTATTTTTTTCAGATATGGATAAGATGACGTTTCTCACGGAAGACCCGTCTTCGTATGGCATTCTACCATGACGTTTTCTACTTCAAAACCGTCATCGTACGATTAAAATAAATATTTTTTTTCTGTGCAAGAATGGATACGATGACGGTTTTGCGTTAAGACCGTCTTTGTATGTCATCAAATGATGACGTTTCTTACTTGAAAACCGTCATCGTAAGCGTAAAATAATATTTTATTTGTTTTATTCTTGTAAAATTTAACGATGAGGAAAATTTATCTTAAATTTTTTTTTATTTTTAAATGGACAGAAAGACACAAAATAAATACTAATTAAGGAAATAACATGTGAAACGTAGATGAAATACAAATTTATAAGTAGAAAAATTTCACTTATAATTAATTTTGTGTCTAATAACATTCATCAATGATACAAAATTTGCATCATAAAATATTTTTAAACTGAAACTAATTTATAACCTATGCAGACTGAAAAGATACAATTGTCATTGGGACAGTATCAATTATTCTAAACATTGCTTTATATTAGCTATGCATTCACACATTTAGAGTTTCAGGGTAGCAATGCCAACTGCTGGTTGACCTGCTGAAGGAGAAAAATATACCAAATCAACATGTAGTTACCATCTCCCAAATCACCTGCAATTATCTATTTTCAAACAAACAATAGCCCACAAAAAAGTGTGTTACTACCTCACATTTGTATAAAGTTTTGTTATAAAATTACAACAATACAATCACACAAAGCCAAGGTGCATGCACTTTTGGAATAAAAACTTTGTGTGTATAATAAGGTTTAGCCTTGTTTCTATTTTCCTTAAGAATGTTAGGGAAAATAAAATTACTTAAAAATGGGGGTTTATCATATGTAATAGCATACAAAAGCTAAAAGAAATAAAAAGAAATAAAATTACTTAAGATGTGCATTAATATGATCAATGGGAATCATTTGTTCATAGCAGCTCACTATTTCAAGTGTAAGAACTCATTATTTCATTTAACTCAGTGGCTTCTAATCCAAGTCAATCAAATACAACTAATATAGATAAAATTGAATTCAAAATAAGATATTGCTAAGTAGCTCTTCATATTCTTAGTTCAACAAAGTTAATTTTAACTTCAAATGCGCTTATTAGAACGATCTCAAACCAGCACTTATTCCCTTTCCTATATCACAATGCAATACCAATTATATCATTCGCAATTGCTTCAACTGAACAGAAAACAAGTTACAATGAAGTACTCACTGGGCTCAATACTTCCATGGGGAAGGCTAACAAGTAATAGCAGGCACAAAGCAAATACAAAGTTTGAAAGTAATTTGATGCGCAGGCAGAGCCACTGAATTGGAGAATTTTGAAAGCCATGTAGTATTTCTGCAAGAAATTAGATTATGGTCAAAATTGGAATTTGTTCACATCAACTAAGGCTGACAAACAACAAAGCTGCTCCAGCAATGCATTAATCGTCATTTATCCATTGTTATCAATGTATTTTCTCCTTACCCCTTGAATAATATCCCAACCCACAAACAATGATGACTTGATACGCTTGTCACAAAGCTGCTACCCTTACGACGTCATCTGCAAAATCTATGTTGTGTATGGTGGAGTCCCCTGCAACAACTTTTGCCAGTGCCACCAGCCGTGTAGATTCCTTACATTGAACGTACAACCCCATACACGGCACAACATCATTACCATGTTCTTCAGCAGATGGTTTGGCAGCGTTTTCCGCACAACTCCCTTTTGTGCTCACTCTTGCAAGTATATTTTCTATTTGTGGCTCAACTGGGTCTTTTAGTGGTGAGGTCATTTGAGATAACTCAACTTTTATTTCTTCCTTCAACTCTCGCTTCAAATCTTGCTTAATGTTTTGGATTATTTCAGCCAATTGTTCTGGTCTGATGGATGCACACGAAGTACTGGAGCCACGTGAATTGCGTCCAAAGTATTGGCTGATTGTCACACCTGTGACTTCTCCGCGAACACGGCCAGGGTGATCTGGTTTTCCGATGGCCGCATTTAGTATGTCATGTTGACCTTCGGGAACAAATCCGCCTTCTGTGACTTGTTGTTCTAAAGAGTCCTGCAAGCATTACATCATTAGGTAACTTAATTTAAAAACTTAGGCAACTAAATGTAACATATTTACAATTTCTTTCAACTAACAATTTTATCCGCTATTTGTTGTGCCGTCACAGATGTCATACGCCCATATTTCTTTGTTCGTGCCATCTTCCACTTCACCTGTCTTGGAATTGGCGAAGGAGGATAAACAATGGATGATGAATTTTCAGTATTCCTTGCATCTTCTTGTCGTCTCTTCATCTTTTCCTCCATAAGCTTCTTTTCAAGCAAATCATAGCCCCCACGAGACAAAACATGTGGGCAATCATTCAATTTTTGAGTTTCTTGGGCCTTTTTCCTAATTCCCTGTCAACAAAAATATGGATTAGCTTAACTGACCTTGGATTACACAATATCATTGACAAGGTCATTTCATTTATGGAATATGCTTGAAATTAATTTTATAACCTTCCAGTTTACGGATTTTCGGCTTGCAACAAATTCCTCCCATATGTTTGTCTCAAAACCATACACAACTGACGGATCATCTTTACGTTGCCTACTTGGGGCAGCATAGATGTATTTACTAGTTAGGCTAGACTTGAATTGTCGCCATCTAGTTCCCACCAATGTCATAACCTTCTTCTTTGCTTTTTCAGCTTCGGGGATATGAAATTTTGCCTGCAACAATGGAAGAAGTAGAAAAATCAGTTAAACCAAAACAGAAAAATCAATTTGTTTAACCACATGAGGATGAGCCTTACTAATGTGGATACATACCAAAATGTCATCCCATACTAGATCTTTTAGCGAGTCCGGTACATCTTTCCAACTTTTATGTGTGATAGGAATCTTCTCTCTTGCAACGACCCCAACATAGCTATGGTACTTGTCTTTGTTTTTGCCCGATCCTCTCCCTGTGTTAGGGTTCACATTGACCGTTGGCCTAGCCGAATCCAAGCTTCTCAAAGTCAACCTTCTAAGCTTGGTAGATTGTCTGGTCCTCCTAGATGTGCAATCTGAACCCACGTTTGAGTTGGGAGGGGACAATGGAGGTGTTGCCATCAATCTGAAAAACAATAGTAAAACCAAGAAATTTCATAAATGATAACATTGAAAAATTTGTCAAGTCATGTAATTAATGATGGAAAAGGTACACATTTAAAATAACATATTTACATAATTAAAACCATTACTTGAATATGCCAGATTATGTTTGAATGTTCTCCCATAAACCTTCATCATGATCAACACGATTTGCATGTTCATCGTCCACTTCTTGGTCTTCAACAATGGAAGGCATTCGTGTTGAGAAACCAGGTATGTCACTTTGATCAATTGTGCTTTCATTATTTTGATTAGTGACGCTTGACATTCTGCCACGTAAGACCACAGAAAATCTTGAATCGGACGGATCTTGCACATAAAAGACCTGTTTGGCTTGTTCTGCCAATATAAAAGGCTCGTCTTTGTAACCGACCTTCTCCAATTCAACCAACGTAAATCCATATCGATCTTGATGCACACCAGTGTTACCGTTTACCCATTGACACTTGAACACAGGCACTCTAAATGCTGTATAATCCAGCTCCCATATTTGTTGAATAACTCCAAAGTAAGGCATGGAAGCTCGAACCGGGTTGTTATCAGATGCACCACAAAAGTGCTCAGAAGCCGCATCCACACTGACCCCACTGTTCTGGACATTACTATGATCATCTTGTGATTTTGTGTAGAAGGAATAGTTGTTCATTGTGTATCCCTTCCACGTGGGGACATTCAGATTCGGGCCAATAGCTAACAGTCGTAACGTCTTTGACGCACTGTCGTCAAGAAGAATTTGGTCTTTAAACCAGGCAACAAAAGTTCTATTATGTTCTTGCAACACCTTCATCAAGTTCATTCTTGGGTGACAGTCTTTCAAATATTGTTTGTGTCTTTCAATGTAAGGCAAAGCCTCTTTTGTGTTATTCAAAACATACAAATGTGCTTGTGAAACCTGATGTCGACTAAATGTCACTACATTGTATCCCCGTGTACCGTTACCTCCCGCAGATAGGTGATGATGGGTTTGTGGAATCCCAATAGGTTTAAGTGCATCAATGTACTCAGAACAAAACTCAATACTTTCTTCGGCAACATATCTTTCAACAATGGAAGCCTCTGGACGGTATTGATTCTTGGTATAACCTTTTAACACTTTCATGTAACGCTCAACAGGATACATCCATCGTAGAAAAACTGGACCACATAACCTTATCTCCCTGACTATGTGAACAATTAAGTGGACCATTATGTCAAAAAAAGATGGAGGGAAAAACATCTCCAATTGACAAAGGACAACAGCAGCCTCGTTCTCCAAATCATCCAACTGTTTTGGGTCAATGACTTTGTTACAAAAAGCATTAAACAAGAAGCACAAACGAGTAATTGCAACCCTAACTTTTTCAGGCAATATACCACGAATTGCAATAGGCAATATTTGTTGCATCAACACGTGACAATCATGAGACTTCAACCCTACCAATTTGAGGTCGTTCACGGATACAAGGCTCTTGATATTAGAAGAGTATCCTTGTGGGACTTTAATTGTCCGCAAACACTGACAAAATTGTTTTTTTTCTCTTGTCGACAAAGTGTGGCTTGCAGGGGGTAAATACGTTCGTTGACCTTGCTCAATTGGATGCAATTGGTGTCGTATACCCATATCAACCAAATCTTGGCGAGATTTCAAATTATCTTTTGTCTTCCCTTGAATGTTAAGGAGGGTGCCAATCAAACTATCACAAACATTTTTCTCAACATGCATTAGGTCTATACAGTGTCTGACATCCAAATCGGACCAATATGGAAGATTAAAAAAAATGGACCTTTTCTTCCAAATTTGCTTGTCAGATGCATCCTTTTTTTGGGTTTTCCCAAAAACAGTCATGATGTCCTTCACACGATCATAAACTTGTTTTCCTGCTAATGGTGTAGGCGCCATTTCATTCTCTTGACAACCATAAAAAGCCTTCTTCAATCGTCGATATGGGTGATAGGGTTTGAGGAATCTCCGATGCCTTGTATATATTGTCTTCTTTCCATGTTTTAATTGGACAAAGCTTGTATGTTTTTCACATATAGGACACGCGTGATGTCCTTTGACACTATATCCGCTCAAATTCCCGTATGCTGGGAAGTCATTAATTGTACAAAAAACCATAGCATGCAACCTGAAAGTTTCCTGCAGATACCCATCAAATACATCAATGCCGTCAACCCACAATTGTTTCAAGTCTTCAATCAATGGCGCCAAATACACATCAATATCATTTCCCGGTTGTCTTGGACCCGCTATCATCATACACAACATAATGTATTTTCGCTTCATACACAACAAAGGATGCAAGTTGTAAATCATAAGCAATACAGGCCATGAACTGTGGTTAGTGGATAGGCTACCAAAAGGATTCATACCATCAGAAGCTACGGCTAGCCTTAGGTTTCTTGGGTCATTGGCAAAATGTGGATACATACGGTCAATTGCCTTCCATTGAGGAGAATCGGCGGGATGCCGGAGATTTCCATCATTAATCCTCTCATGTGCATGCCAAGTAAGGTTTTTTGCATCATTCGCATTAGCAAACAACCGCTTAAACCTCGGAATTATTGGAAGATACCAACATACTTTTGCGGGACGATCGCTTAAACGGTTTGTGTCATGAGTTCCCTCGTTGTCAGCCATTTTGTATCTTACGGACCCACAAGTGGGGCAGCTGCGCAAATCAGCATACTCATTTCGGTACAGTATGCAATCGTTAGGGCATGCATGTATTTTCTGGTACTGCATCCCCATCGGACATAAAATCTTCTTTGCTTCGTAATGATTGTTGGGCAGCGTGTTGTCTTCAGGAAGCATTTTCTTTAAAACTACAAGCAATTCTGTGAAGCTTTTGTCACTCCATCCAAATCTAGCCTTCAAGTTAACCAAAGACAACACCGCCGACAACCGTGTGAAGGTCGTGCACTCAGCATACAAAGGGATCTTTGAATCTGCCTCTAGTTTTGAATAAGTCGGTGAATGTGCTTGGCGAAACCTTTCTTCTCCAAGGTCGCGTATCATGTCTTCTATACGATCATCATTGTTCACATCAATTGACGCAGATTCTGTCGCAGCTTGAATGCCTGGCAATTCACCATGCCATATCCACTTTGTGTAATTCGGAATCATGCCATGACATATTAGATGAGTTCTGATGTCATCTATGGATTGGCATCTCCCATTCACACATTTTACACAAGGACAAAAAAATTTCCCACTCAAAGATGGTGCATTTCGGGTGGTAAATTGAAGAAATTGTTCAACCCCAATTTCATACTCATTCGTAATGCGTGGTGCTTTCATCCAACTACGATCCATGGTTTCCATCTGTTGTCAAACCTTTTCTATAAAAAAATGATATGGATGCAAATGTATATCATGTATACAATAAGGTGTGGCCCTATCCCATTCAAGAAGTAATGTATTTTATGCAACATTAATACATTTACATTACATAAGGTTTGTTTATTTTAATAAAATTTCGGTAGCATTTCGCATTGGTCTCCGAGTACACGACATGAAAGCGAAGGTTTTATTCAACCGCAATCAGTATGGACCCGAAGAACAATGCAAATTGCAGAGCACCGAAATTTCATTAAAACAAAAAAAACCATATGTAATGTAAATGTATGAATGTTGCATAAAATACATTACTTCCCAAACTGTCCAAATGGACAATTCAAGGTTCAAATCAACGATTAATCCAAACTATCCGTATTAATCACTGACTTGGACCTTAAACGGGAAACTAAGGTTGTAAAATGCAATGTATGTTGTAATAAATAAATAACAAAGCTAACACAATGAAAGAAAGTAGCAGAAAAAATTAATTTTGAATGTTCATACCTGAAAATCTGGAGTTTAAACGAGTTCTTTGTTGCCAGCAAAATAACCCTTTATGAAGCAATTGAGTGAATAACTTGGACCTAAAACAACAAACAATATTTATTTAAAACAATGTTTAACACACACACACAACAAGGCTGAAAAGTTTGCTACGCTTACCATGCCTATTTGATTAAGATTTTGAGTTAATGGTCTAAACTCACACCCCCCACCCCCTAATCAGTTCGAATAATTTTTATTTCTGGTTTAACTCTAATTCAGCACCAAGGATCTTAAACAGTTTGAACATGGAAAGAGTTTCAGATTTCTGTTTTAAAAAATAGATCTACAAGTAACGGCTGTAAGCATCAACAAATGACACATAGTAATGTGAAACATAGAAGATAGCATACGTCACAGAATATTAAATCAAGAGGAGCACAATACACAAAATTAGAAGGATGAGAGGGAAGTCTGTGAGATTTGCCAATACAACAGCCAGTACACAATTCTTCTGTCATTTTATTTAAACAAGGTAGTCCTAAGAACATGAGTTACAACAGCAGAACTAGGATGACCTACCCTGTTATGCCAGTAATGACTCAGCTGTATCTACTATACACTATTAGTGCTCATAGTGTTATGCTGCACTTCTACTGATTTTTGTTCTACACAATCATATTGGCAACATTACTTGACGTTTTGTTTTTAAAGGGCAAGGATGTGTTTGAGGCATTTTATAAGAAAGATATTGCAAAAAGACTGCTGTTGGGAAAGAGTGCTTCTATTGATGCAGAGAAAAATTTGCATGTCCAAGGTTAGGGCTTTTCTTTGTAATTTAACTTCTAAAATAACAATTCTTCAAAGTTTTAGTAATGTTAGAACTTTCTTTCTTATTACAGTTGAAGACTGAGTGTGGCAGCCAGTTCACAAACAAACTAGAAGGGATGTTTAAGGTACACATTTGAATCAAACCTCTACTGTTTTCCATATGTCTATTTTTGGCTTGGAAGTTCACTGGAAATTGGAACCTGATCAAAATTCTTTGGCTACATTTAAGATTCAACAGTAAGGTTGAAGTTGGATTTTTATTTATAAATTCATTTTTGGTCATGAAATTGTTGATTATAATTATTTCCTTATTATTAGTCCTCATTATTTAATTATAATCATTAGTGTTCCTAGCTACAATAATTAGGACTATATGAATAATGATGATTTGACAAACTTCATGAATTACTATAGCTGTTATTTATCCATTGTTTTTTATAACTACATAATCAATATGTAATTCAGGACATTGAATTATCAGCAGAAACCACGAATGCTTGGGTAACTGCCAGTGTCCTTGATACTTTGAGTGACTTGTTTGACATGGTCCTTTTCCTTTCCATCATTATTGGTTCAGGATATTTTGAAACAGTTTTATCTAACCAAATATAGTGGAAGGCGGAAGTCTTAATTATTATTGGGTCGAATTAGACATAAGTTGGGTCAGACCATCTATCTATTCTAAGATTAATCATAGTAATCATTGATCTTTTTTTTTTGTGCTATTAATTCATATTCTTAACCCCACCCTATTTTAGCATGTTTGACGTAACGAAAGTGAAGATGATCATTCTCTCATATGCAGCATATAAACCAAGTCAAGGCAGAATCGGATTGCATCAAAAAATAAGAATAATGATGATGAAAAAAATAGCAAATTTGAATTGGCATGGTCCCTCACTCATCCCTAGCAGGACCCCTCAACAAAGAAAGATCTTTCATATATTTAGCTTTCATTATATTTAGCTACTACGTCCGTCAACTGCGGGTTCTGCTGCCTCTGTTCTTCTTTTCCTATTCCATCACGCCTCAATCAGTTTCCCTTTTACATGCTGTTAATGTACCTTTCACTTTCTTAATTTCTAAATTCAACGCAATGATGCTTATTTATTAGAAAATTGTTACAAAACTATATATTTATCAAACTTTCTTTTTCACATTTAGAATGACGTGATAGATAAGTTAGCGATTTAGAATGATTCGTTCTATTTAGTATTTATTCTCCATCTCGTAATCACTGTCATTTTAAGATTTTGGTTATCTTCTTTGTTGATACATACCAGCTGATTAAGTACTTAGACAAGGTATATCAAAACAAGAGGGAATGGAAAGTGTATAAGAGGACAAATAAAAAGAATGAGAAGTACTTAGAGGTAGTTAGAATTAGGACTACAGTGGGTATACCCATAATTATAAATAGGAATAAAGGTGTGAGTTAAAGGAGAGAAAGAGTGAACAGTGTATACCACAAAGGCAGAGACAGTGGTCTTTCAGGGGGAATTGGAACTTTGGGCATTCCTTATCATTGTAATTCTTTGTATCTCAATATTTTACATAATAAAGGAGGCGTATTATTCACAAATTCTTTGTGTTTGAGTGGACTATGAAGAATGACTTCTTTCAGTTTGTATCACAGTTACACATAAAACATAACAAATGACCACACATGGCAGCAAAAAATAATGGGTCATGTTTGGGAAACACAAGGGCAAACTGAATGGTTATTTACCCAACCCAATTTTTATGTCATAGATATTTTTCATAACAAACATGGTTTTGTAAGGCTTCATCATATAAACAACAATAAAAGGAAAGCACCCAATAGTACATATTAGTCATCAGCAGACAACCAAAGCAAAAGGAAAGCTCACCGGCATGACGAGATGCGCACAGTTCCAGGCCAAGTCGCGAGACTCAAGGGTACGAGAGTGATGAGGCCACGACGCAACGGTACTGAGCAAGCATCCTCATTCAGCTTCTCATCAAGCCTGTGCTTGTGACTCGCAAACTGAAAAACACGTTCATAGTCATTATTCTTCTTTTTTGGTGAAATTAGGATATCCCAAATGGTAGTCAAAGACTAAGTAGCTAACATTTCATAGTAATTATTCATCTTTAAGAGAGTACACTCTATTTTTATAAGACATAAGCATGGGATCGAAGACCTAACCACATTCCACTATACCACTACCAAACATTTCATCAGATATTGCTAAGAAGCATTTGATTTTTAAAAAAATTATTCAGAGTCATTATTATTCTAATTTTCACTATACCACTAACTAGAATTTCAGCAATAATCACCAATGCATGCAACACGTACTTCATTCAATTCCAATAGCAGGCACAAGATGGGATTACCAGCAATATCCCTATCATCTAGTAGCAAATCATTTTGAAAACCATATTCAATTAAAGGCACATAATAAATTCATTGAGTTGGCGTATAATTCTTTAGCACCCAATTCAGACTTGAAGAACTCAGGGCAACTTAGGTGGGGAAGAAAACCAGATTCACAAAGTCAAACATTGAGAGAGTTCAGAAAATTGGCACGTGCTAAAGTTCAAAACTTTGTGTGCTGCTGCAACAAAGGGACCTCAATGCCGTTCTCTATGTTTTTTCATTCAACTGATGCAACACTTGATAACCAAAATACAGTTATTGAACAGTCCAATGTAACACTAGTGGTGCTAAAAAATGCAGGGAATTATGAAACAGTTGAGACTTGAAAACCTCTGAAGAGATTTGGTCAGGCCACCCTCCATACCTGAAACATTTGAGAGTATTTGGCTGCCTTGCCTTTGCTCACAATAAACTAAACAAGTTGGAACCTAGAGAAGTCAAGAGTTTTTTTTTTTGGGATATCTAAAAGGTGTCAAGGGATGCAAGCTATGGTGTCTTGAGGATGGCTATAGGAAGTGTTTGATCAGCAGAGGTGTAGTCTTTAATGAGACTGAGATAGGTTACAAGACTAAATACATTCTGAATCAGCCAAGTGTTGATCAGAATGAGGACCTTGCTCCTGAAAAGATAAACCTTGAGGTGGAAACTGAGATGACTTCCACTGAATTTGAAGGTCTGACAGACCACAAGATGATGATGAATCTGAAGAGGATCAATCACAAAAAAGCCAATTATCAATGTACTCAGAGATAGGACACAAAGGGAAATAAGAGTTCCTCAAAAGGTATGGCTACGTTCACTTAATTGCCTTTGCCTTAGTGATTGCTAGTGAGGTTTTAGAGAAGGATTCCAATGGTGGGAATTTTGTACTGAGCACCCAAATTGGACAGAATTTACCTGTTAGCAGTGGTTCAAAGGTTTCAACCAGTGATGAACCACCTGCAATTATGAGTTGTTATTAAGCTTGATACAGGGAGGGACTGAACCAGAGAAAGCATTTGAATTGTATGTAGGCCCATTGAGAGGGACTGAACCAGAGTATTTGAAGGGGATTTGCTTAAACGGCTTGAAGGAAGTGGTTAAGGCATCACTGAAACTGCATCCAGTTAATTCACAATGAGAATTAATGGATTTAGCTCAAAGGATTGATGAGAAGAATGAGTTGTTGGAAAGAGGAAGATTGGGAAATCAAAAAAGCATGGCAGCAGCAACAACTTACAGTTCAAATAGAACTGTAACTTGGGAACCAGGAATAAAAACAGTGCAAGCCAAGGAATTAGGTTCAGTTGGAGATTCCAGTAGTGTTAAATCCAATGGATGATGGATCATATAGGGGCAGACCTTTTAGGAGGTTGTCCAATGCTGAATTTCAAGAGAAGGCTGAGAGAGGGTTATGCTATAGATGAAAAGTGTGGACCAGGTCATGTGTGCCCAAACAAGCAATTCCAGGTACTGATTATGACACTGGAACAACGGGAGAATGAGGAAATGGACGAGGTGATATGTGAAGAGGAAGAAAAGCAGTTTCAGAATATGCAGCTATCATTGTATAGCATGGCTGGATTAACCTCAAAAAGGTCAATAAGGCTGTGGGGAGTGGTTGAAGGTAGTAATGTAATCGTTTTGGTAGATTGTGAAGTTTCTTAGGTCTTCATATCAGCTACAACAGTGAAATTATTGCAGCTACCAGTGACCAATACTAAACCTTACCTGCTCCTTATAAATTACGCAACCAGAATTAGTGAACTCAGATTTGTAGATTGGAAGAACATCAAAGTGTCAAATGAAGAAACTTACAATGACATCCAGTGGTGCTTGATGATAATAATGCTTATGAAGGACTTCTCGATAGAGACTGCTTGATTTGATTTTCAACAAAAGGAAAAATGGTTAATCACCAACTGTTTCAGTTAAGACTTCTTAAAGGAGGGAGAAGAAAAAGGTTGAAGATTTATCCTATGGAAGAGTTAAACTTGTCCTCATCATGAACTTTTGACAGAGTACGAAGGAAATGGAAATGAAAAAGGAGAAGAAATAGGCACAAAATATTTGAAGTTAGAAAAACAAATTAGAAATCAAAGAAAATAAAACAAATTTAGGAGTTAGTGTGTGAAATGAATACTTATGGAGTTATGGTGTCAAATAGATTGAGGAGAAAAGCATAGGTGATTATGTGTTGCAAAAGCCTTTGTCAACCAATATGTTTATACCCATTTTTGCACTTCAGCAGCTGTTACCTTTTTTTCTTCTGCACATCATATAACAGAATCCCTTATGCAAATGCAATTGGATCATGCCATTGTATGCACTCGACCAGACATTGCTTATGTTATAAGTGTTGTCAGTAGATACATGGCAAATCCTGGTAAATCCCTAGAGTAAGCAATGAAATGGATTCTAAGATAAATCAGAGGTTCAATGGGAAGGATGTTGGTTTATGGTAGAGCCAAGGAGAGAAGGCGTGAAACTGCAATTCAGGGTTTTGTAGATTCTGATTGTGTTGGCTGCTTAGACACAAGGAAGTCACTTACTGGGTTTGTTTTAACTCCACATCACTGCTGAAAAAACTATTTAATTTCAAGACTCTTGTGTGCTGCTGCTGGTTTTTGTATATAAAAGCAACTTATGTCTATATGTAAATTACATTCTTTGCTGGGGAAAAAAAACACCATATGCAAGTAAAAATATCCAAACGTGACAATATCATGCAGATTGTAAGGGATAGTCTGTAAGGTTCATTCTAATTTGAGTAAATTCATAAAAGAAAACCATTATGCACATTTTCAAGATATCTTATATACTATATCAGTTGCTTTATATGTATTTTGTTTTCAGGCATCCATGGAAGTTACTATGTTTTGGATACAAAACAGAGTCCTCCTTTAATGTGTTAAAAACTGGATCAGACAAATAGAGCAGCAAGGCCACCAGTTCAGGGTTCCCCTCCCTCCAAAAAAATCAAATTTGGATATAAACCAGGGGGAAAATAGTCAAATAACAAATTAAATCCATTTAACAATGAAAAATTATTTTGACATTATAACAAAAACTAAAAACAAAAAAACTAACATTGATCGATAAAAAAAAAACAATGTAAGATTATTTTTAAGATTAAAACTTATCATGTTTTAAAGAGGAAATAAAGACATTGCAAAGACAATTTATGAATAATTTGCCCTAGTCAAGTTTAGGAAGGCAAACTGTACCCAAAGCCGAGCCAACCAAACTGGCCAGTAGAACCAGTACACTCTGTCTTGTTCATAAAGCACAGCAAAAAAATAAAATAAAAAAAGTATTGGAAAAACAATAAACGGTTTACAAGTTGACAAGAATTTACACCTACCCAGGCAAATTGCGCTCCACCAATCCTTTGACACAGATATCCCTGATTACAAAATATCATAATTCATAAGCAATATACAACTTCCACACTGTAAAACAGTGATCAGGAAACTAAATATAGTGCACAACAAATAGCAAGAAGGTTATGCTTTGTGCAGGAATTTACCTCAATATGGGATCTAAACCACCTTGCACGATACCAAACAAGTTCTGATCATGAGGTCTCTTATGAGCTGTTAACATAAGGCAATTTGCATTGATATTCAGCATGCAAAGTAGACAGTGATAGAAAAGTATGAGTAGGATTAAAAATATGGCCTATCATTTCTATTCAACATTCATGCTAAAATAAATATAAATCCTTTTACTAACAGGCCATGCTTGACATCATTGACCATAATTTTATACTCGGCACATGCTGAGAGACGAACATAAATCATTTTCACCCTTTCTTTTCTCTAACAAAGTATCTAATGTGCTGGTGATTGAATAAAGGGAACCCAAGAATGGCAAATTGAAGAGCATGCATAATTGTGAAAGCTACCTAAATGGGTTCTCCCCTTGAAACCTAATTGGGAAAAAAACCACATTCACAAAGTGAAACATTGAGAGAGTTCAGAATGCAATGTAACACTAGACCAAATACTACCCGAAACACCTTTACTTCCATTTCTTCCATAGCCAATTAGGCACAATATTACAAAGGGTTATCCTCTGTACAAAACAAATCATTTAAATCCAAAACAATTAAAACAAACATTGACACAATGACACAGGTGCTTCGTTGATGCAAAGAAACCAGGCACTGATTCGAAAATATTAGCCCATAAAATCTAAAACTTGGAATCGAATGTACTATTCTGGTTTCGCCAACACAACAAGAGGCATAAAATCAACTTAAAAAAAAAACAGAGCTTTACAGTAAAACAACTTTGTATCTTGTGCCCTAATTGTATCTCAACATAAGTATGTGTATGAAAGCATTAAAAGGAAACTACTTGCTTACCCAGATGACTACAAGACCGTCTTTGTAAGCAACACGACAGCACAGTCAACACGGTCACCTCCTACATCGAGATGGCATGGGGCAGAATGCAGAATGAAGAATGAAGATGTACTATTCTAGAACACTGGGTTGGGCTATTTGAAATGCGCTTATTGAAGTAGGGTGTGGAAGATGATGGTGTTCGTTTTGGTCGATTAGGGCAGAGCGTTTATGGATTGTAAATGAAATGAAGCTACAATTCTAAATATAAAATGAAATTGCAGGTGGCTGAAAACAATGACAGTTTCCATTAAAAACCGTCATCGAAATCGAAAAAAACGATGACGTTTCTTGAGAAATGTCGTTGATGCATGTAAAACGACGACGGTCCATATAATAACCGTCTTTGTTATCATTGAAAACATCCACATAATTACAAAATTGCCACCGCGTAGGATACGAAGGCGGTTATGGAAGAACCGTCATCGATACTGTGTCGTTGAAACGCTTATTTGTAGTAGTGCACCTATGGTTCAATGTTTTAAAAACAAAAGACTTTGGGGAAAAAATTAAGTAATTAATCGAGATAGTCGATGTATACACACACACGAAAATTAAGGGAAGGTCCCAATCCAACCATCAATGATATGATTAGACCGTTAGAGATATATCATAGTCAAGACTCAAGAGGATTAATTATGTTCCTACCATCATATCATACGTAAGTTATAGTTAACAGTTTTATGGGTGGCGAGAGAAAAGAACGTAGAATAGAAAACACATGGATAATAAACTTCTCAATTGAAGAGAAATAGAAAAGAAAAACTCGCATTTTCAAATAAATATTCTTTCAATGCAAATTATAAAATTTTCGGTTAATTAAGTTTTTAGCTTTCAATTTTTAGTTTCTTAAATTTTTTTAATTTACAACTTTTAGACCTCCATTAATTTTTTATCATCCCTTTTAGTTCCTTTCAATTTTTTTGCCATTTTTAGTCCTTTATTTATTTTTATTGTTTAAAATTAGTCTCAAATATAAAATAAATGAGAGACTATAAATAGACAAAGAAAAGGGACTGATTTTGAATAATAAAAATAAATGAGGGATTAAAAATGAAAAAAAAAATAGAATAACTAAAAGTGATGACAAAAAATTAATAAAAGACTAAAAATGGTCAAAAATAATTTAAGGGACTAAAAATTGGAAACTAGACCTGGAGGTAATAAAACTCAATTATCCCTACAATTTTCATAACTTCCGTTGGATGAAAGATAACATGGAATTAGAGTATATTCAATTATATAATAAATTATGAAATCTTCAATATATTATTTATTAATTTCAATAAACAGTTATCGCTCTTCACATAATTTCCAAAATTTCAAATTCAAAGGATAATTTCAAATTGTTTGGGTTATTGTTTCAAAGTTTCAAAACTTTATCTAATGGGCGTAATTTAGTTGGTAACACAAGATAAACTTGTGGAAAAAAATCTGGACAAAAAAATTGTGAGAATTAATCTCGTACCGAAATAATCTTAAATTGTGAGAATTTCTTGGGGTTCCACGGGTTAAAGTATATTTAAATATATACTAAATTATAAAATATTAAAATAGCATCTATATGCATTTTGTAAGACACTGAACATAAAAAGAACTCTAAATTGAATTGAAGTTGGTGTGGAGTAAAAGTATATCCAAATATATAACAAATTATGAGATATTAAAATTATATATATATATATATATATATATATATATATATATATATATAACAGTTGTTGCTCTTCACTTAATCTCTAAAAACCCAAATTCAAAGTAAAATCATTACTTAGTTTGTTTGGTTATTGTTTCAACTTTCAAAGCCTTAAAAC
>CM023955.1:10574649-10686622 GCA_013407115.1 Glycine latifolia | reverse complement strand
ATATATATATATATATATATATATATATATATATATATATATATATACTTTTATACATTAAACATCTTATTAATAATTTTTTTCTTTTTTCTTATCATATAATATTGATATATTTTTTCTAGGTGTTGAATAGTGTTATAATGTCAATTATCATTTTCTTATGATGAATTTGGATTTTTTTAGTATGTAAAGATAAAGTAATCAAAGTTTTTTTTTGAGAAAATTAATTATTAATATTTAACAGATTCATGAATTTAATATGCTTGTGTATGTAAGGATGAAAATACAAATATAATAGAGTAAAAGTAACGATGGAAAAAAATTAAGGAAAGGGCTGAAAAAAAAGTTAAAAAAAGTTAGAAACCGAAAACAGATATTCTGGTGTGAAGTGTGAGCGTGTGGCCGTGTGGGGTACAAGGGCAATTGAAAAGAAGCACCGCTTTAACGTTAATACGTGGCAACTTCCAATTGGGTGTCTCGTTCTGTCTTTTGGAATTGGATCGAACACGAGATTTCCCCACGACGCCCTCGTTGTACCCCACGAGGCTGGGGCGTGGAATCGGATATTATAATCACCTGCTTCACGTCTCTAACTTCCAAAGTATATTCCAATCAAACGATAAAAATTAAACTAATTTGTTGATGTTGGTGAAGTCAAGATGAATCTCGTGGCTGTAGTCTGTTCACAACGGGAGAAAGAGAGAAATTGTTCTCAGCTGAACGCTACTGTGCCATTTTTATTAGTTATACTATTTAATTTAAAGTCTGTATGGTTCACGTGGTATAGTATAATTTTTGTATTAGTTTTTTTTTCCTTATAAAAAAAGTGTTATTTTTTTTTTTTGTCAACATCAATAATGCTTCCATACCATCTCATTGCAACTTTTTTCTTCATTTTTAATAATAACAATAATAACAATAGAATTTAATTAAAATATAGCGTTTTTTTACTTTAGAGTTTAATTATAGATAGATTATTACATATAACAAAATTATTGACTATTATTTGCCATGATTACTTTAAAATTGTGTTTAAAACCACTTTTAATTAATTAATTTTGTAAAAATTGTAAAATTCACCAGATATATTAAAATTAAACTATTAAAAATAATCACTGTGCCAATTTTATTAATTGAGCTATTTAAGTCTGCATGGTGCACGTGGTATATTTATTTAATAGATATCTCTATCTATGCACCTGTTTTTATACTGACATACATGATTGCATTTTTTTGAGTATGATTGCATTTATTTATTATATAAAAAAGTGCAGATCAATGTCCCCAACAAATTGTACACTTTTTTAATCAAACAAATTGTATACTAGAAATATTGTAAATGCATAATCGTGATGCAGATAAAAAAAAGGAAAAAGAAATAAAAAATACATATATAGTTTTAAGAATATTTAACTTAGTAAAGTTTAAGGAAGAAGCGTAGCACACTTTGGGGAAAAAAAAAATAGTTGCGCATCTAGTAAGTTGTTGTCGCGTGAAAATTAATCAATTAGATTAATTAATGCTTTAAGACGATTCTAAAATAAATTATCAAGAAAGGAAATCTGTCTCTCAGTAATGAGTTTCCAAATTGTTAGTGTAAGTGAGGAAAAAAAATGCTCAAAATGATAAGAAAACAACTTAAAGTAATCAAAGGTAGTAATTCCTTAGCTCGAATGTAATTTGTACAATTTGAAATTGTGACATGTTGGTGCTTGTTTTTGTTAGTGGTTTAAGACTTTTTCTTCTGCTAGTCATGAGATGCTTCTATAGAGTATAGAAGTTTGTTTCTTTTGCAAATTTCTTGTGTTGTTACTTCGCATAATTGCATTGTTGTCATAACAATCTTCCTCGCGTTTCGTTATTTTTTGTTCTGGTCAAGATTTGATAATCTCAAACAAGTTTTATGCTTTTGAATTTCTTGCATGTCTTTTTGAGAACTTGCATCTTCTAATTCAGTGCTCTGGTGCACTAATGCATATTTTTGTCCTTGTTGCATATGACGTGTGCTTTAAACAATCTAGATTATTGGATCTTCATTATGTTTAGCAATATATCTTACGATGGTAAGTAATATGTAACTTTTGATATTTATACTTTGACTAAAAATATCTTTAGATCATGCTTATGATCATACATAACTTTTGATATGCTTCTTGATTAAATCATGTCGTAATTTAAACACTCAAAGCAAGCTATTAACCGCATAAATCTATAAAAATTAGAATTTGTTTCTCAACAATTTGTTGTCACTAAAAATGTACTAATTAAAAAAGGATTTTACTTCAACATTCTCCCTCTTTTGATGTTGACAAACTTTTAAAATAGATAAGTTTCACTCAGAAGTATAATAAATATTGACTATACCAACTCTCCTTCAAAAGTACTCGCCAATTATAATAACCAATGTTAAATAAATAAAAGAAAAAGAAAGAAAGTTTAAAATTTGCTAAATTCCATCAGAAAAAGCATTAGCGACGGATTTTGCGACGAATTTTGCGATGGATTTTCTGACGCGAGTAGCGCCAGATTTGGCGCGGTTAGCGCCAGAGGTGCTGATTTTGGCGCGGTTAGCACCATAAGTGCCCCAGAAAGCCTGTTTTCACTGGAATTTGGCGCGGATAGCGCCATAGTGGCGCGATCAGCGCCAGAACGCGACCTGGACCACTATAAAAGGCCATTTTCGCGTTTTTGGGATGCAAAACTGTTTCTTCTTCTTCCTCCTTGAGCCAGGCAGCCATTAGAGCACCTTAGAAGCTTCATATCTCCATTATAAGCCATTAAAACACCTCCTAATCACCTTTAAACCTGATTGGAACCTTTTGGAAGCCAAAATCCAACCTTGATTGTGAGAATTTGTGAGAGAAACCTTTTCCCCTGAGATTTTGGAGAGTTTGAGCTGTGGGAGAGGAAAAAGGGAAACCCAGGACACCAGAGCTTGGAGAAAGACTTCTCCAGCCTTTCCTCTATTGATCTGAGGTAAGAAACTCTTGTTTTAACCGTTTAATTTGTGGATTGGGGATTTGATGAATAGTGACCAATTGTTTATAGGGCTGGAATTAGGCTTAGGTTCTTTAGAAAAGTGTAGTCAGGAGGTTGTTCTGAGTAACATGGAACTTTGAAATTGAAATTGTGATGAAGTTTGAGTCTGGCTTTGGGAAGGAAGAAGGGTGTGTAAATGGAAGGTACTGTGGCCTGAATTAACTTAAGTACCTTTACAAAAGTTATTCATGAGGCCAAATAATCGGTGAAAATGTGTTTAAATATGTGTTTTGGCTGAGTTGAACCATGTGGGTTCTTGATATTGATAAGCCTTGAATTGAGCTGCACAGAGTTCTAAAGGAACTCTGAGGCCTTAGTTAAGGCTGAGGCAGACCATTGAGGGTCAATGTATAGCCTGGTAAAAGTTGGGTTAAGATAAACCTTAAGTTAGAAGACATGTATTGATTATGAGTGGAAGGGTGTTTCCTTCCATATAAACGGTTGAATGCCGTTTCTGATGGTTTGATTCATGCCTACTGTAGGGCGTGACGTGCATACTGCTGGTAGAGATCACCCAGAGACTAAGGGAACTGATTCTGAGCTACGACCAGGTAAGCTCAGTGTTTTCAGTGATTGTTTCCCTACTTGTGTTTCACTACACCCAATATGGGTGATTGCTTGATATGACTTGTATTCTAATGGGTTATGATGTTGTGGTACTGAATTGTACTGATTATTGATGAAATGGTTTGATGATGGCTGGCAACTGCATGCTAGCTAAACCCTGAGATGGGGTGTATTGATTTTGAGTACACTGAGTTAGTGTATATTATGATGATTATATCGAATACACTAGTATAGTGTATGGTTGCATGAACTTTGTTCTGAACTGATTGTGATGTGATTGCTTGAAATTTACTGGCCAGTAGGATGTGGTACTATGGACCCCTTGGGAATGTGCCCTTAAGTGGATGATCTCCCTTGGGATAATCCATAGGCGTCCATGTAAACCCTGAGTAGATGTGCCTTTAAGTAGATGATCCTATTCAGGTATTGGGCGGCAAGTCCTGGGTAGATGTGCCTTTCAGTAGATGATCCTACCTGGGCATGTGTTGAGCGAGTCCTGAATAGATGTGCCCTTCAGTGGATGATCCTATTCCGGCAATGTGTGTTGATTAGATGCTTGTATTGTGTTGTTATTTGCACGTAACCAATTTTGGTCAGCCGAGAAGGCTGTTAATCTGATGAGAATTCTGTTTAATTATGTGATATATATATATATATATATATATATATATATATATATATATATGTATATATGTTGTGATATTGGGAAGTGAACCAGGGAGAGGGAAACCTCTGAAAACCCTGAATTTACGGAGATAATTATCTCACCCCGGTTTGGGGATTATGTTGCAGGAACAGAGGCTGCAGTTACTGAGAGATCCCAGGGCAAGAGGTCTGAGCTGGGATAGAGTGAAGAAAACCCTAGGTTTAGATGACCGAGCTTGTTAGCTCAGATTTTGTCTGTTTATCTGTATTTTGAATCCTAGGGAACATTTGTATAGTTTTGAGAATTATGTACTATATATATTACAGGGATTCACCATATATGTATAAAAGTGTATATTATACTTGATTCAAGCTTCCTTAAATGTTTATTTCCATGCTTGCTACGTTGTTGTCGTGATATTGTATAATGTTAATACGCCAGGTGCACATGGGGTGTTACACCAATCATGTTCTTAAAATATCCCAATCAATTTAAGAATTGAGAATGAATCATAATAGAAAGTTGAATCTGAATTTCATTCCTATAATAATAAAAAATATGTCCATAAAAGTTATACACTTTTAACTAATTAAATAAGTTAAAAACTATTTTTTATTTTATAAAACACATGTTTTTAATGTTTTTATTAGATAAAATATATTTTTGATTCATGTAGTTTTTATCAAACTTTTTAAGTCTTTATAGTTTCAAATCAATCAATTTGATCTTTATACTTAAAAAATATGTAGTTCTAATCTCTACACGTTGATGATTGAAGAACTAAATAGAGACTAAATCTACTTAAGTATAAGGAATAAAACCAAATTTAACTGGAAGTTTAATGACCAAAAATAGATTTTATCCTTTTTTTGTGTGAATTTTTTTAACACTTTGTTTGGATATGAAGTGAAATTGACATGAAAGATTTAGAGAGGAAAGAATGTAGAGGAGATTAATTAAAGTTATTTTTTTAAGAGTAAAAATCAATTTAGCCTTTAAGTATAATTTTTTTATGGAAAGATGCTGGGGATTTTATTGATGAAAAATAATGAGTGATAATTTGGTCCACATGTGAAGGACATTCTAATCCAACATTTATGAAAAAGAAAAAAAGTCTAAAAGCAAAACTTGCTTAGACATCTGTAATGGCGGACACATGAATTTTATTAAGAGGGGACGAACATAAAAAAAAACTATATCATAAATAAAAGTACTTCGAAGAGAATAAAAATCTAATATACAAAAAATTAAAAAAAATCTATTACAGAAATTAAGATCACTTCACTTGACTCTTACTCTACGTGTTTTCATATTATTAAAATCATCTATAATTGAATCTGTGCTAAAACTTAAAACAATTTCTTTTTCAATGTATGTAATCAAAGAATCATCAAGAAATTAGTTTTTCATTCTATTTTGAAGTCTTGATCTTGATTATCTTCACAGATAGGAAAATTGCAAACATGTTGGATTGATGAACAAACTGACAAAGTTTAGTGAGTCTTAATAAAATAATTCACAACTTAAAATCAAACTCAAAGCAATAATATGAAGATAAAAGATAAATAATAAACAATCAATTTTAGCGTGAAAGACTCAATTGGGTAAAAAACCACAACATCCAAATTGGATATTCAATCCAATGGACAATTTCACTATGATAATTTTGTGTAAAAGAGTTCCTAGTATCCTAGTTTTCTAGTCTACCTTTATACAATAATTATCCCAACTGGTATCCTTGTTTTCCCAGCAAAAGGTTATAGTCTCAATTCACCAAGAACAGAGACATATTGGTATCCTTGTTTCCCAGCCAGAAGTTGCATGTCTCAATTCACCAAGAACATAGACAGAAATGGTATCCTAGTTTCTCAACTGCGACCTCTTCTAAAGTCAATAAGAAGATTACAATAAAATGGTTACATTTACACTTTTATTCCTTAAGCAAATAAGTACCTTTAAATCCTGATTGAGAGTTGAAGAATCAGACTTGTCAAACGCTTCTATATGATCTCATAACAATTCTCTCAATGATGCAAACATAAACTCTCTAAAGCTCTAATATTATGGAATGCATACAATAAACAAAAAAATATATTTCTATTTATACTAATTTAAGCATATGATTTTAACCAATTTTTGAATGCAATCCTAAAAATATTCTATCATATTATGCAATGTAATCTTAAAAATATTTTATATTATGCAATGCAATCTTAAAGATATTTTATATTATGCAATGCAATTTTAAAAAATATTTTATCTTATTATGCAATGTAATCTTAAACATATTCTCTTATATTATGCAATACAATCTTAGAAATATTTTATCCTATTTTTTAATGCAATATTAAAAAGATATTATATCATATTTTTGAACCTCAAAGATAAGATGAGATGAGATGATTATAAGTTGACCTTCATTCGGCCCATACATTTACAATAACACACTTTTTTTTATTGTCAAATTATTTTTTTAATTTTTAATATATATATATATATATATAAATAATAAAATTTATATTAAAAAAATTTTAGGGGGGTGATGACCCACCCTAGCCCCCCTGCGTCTGCCTATGGTGCAGAAATATGTTATGAATAAGATTCTATAACACTTGTTTTTATATTTGTGTTTAAAAATAATACTTATATCCGATTTTACATATTTGTATATAGTAATTTTGATTTCCATTCTTGTACTTACTGGATATTTATATACTCATACCTACATTTGACCAGTATTTTACTTATGTATAAGGTTAATAATAATAAATCAATAAAAAATTTAATTAAAATAATTGCTATAATTATAGTAAAAATTCATTCTTAAATAATTTAAACATAACATTAAAACCATACTCATATAATACTAAAAAATAAACAAATATAATATTAGTTCGTCCAAACTCAAGTCATAAATAAACAAAAATTACAAATATAATCATTCAACATAACAATTGTTAAAATTAACGTTCTACTCATTTAACAAAAACTCTAATTAAAAATTTAGTGTTTTCTACTCTTTGACAATGATGCTGTCATATACTAGAGACTTAAAGCATTAGTCATAAAAGTATAATTATTTCTTACAACAAAGTATATATATGTGTGTGTGATATGCATGACGAAAAGGTTAAGTATTATAATACTTGTATCTGCATAAATTTACAAATATATATCTATCTCATATTCAATTCTAATATTGCTTGTAATTAATCGTCTCACTTGTGAATATTTTTGCAAATACCCACAAAATCTAGATACACTTTTTATCCCTAATACATATTAATCTTTCTCACATCCTCCACCAAGCTATAAAAAAATCTTCTTCCAACCTGATTTGCATTGTTCCAAACCTGGCATAATTTGTATCATTTTAGTTTCTAAAATTAAGGAAAATTCAAATAAGTCTTAACATTTATCATTTTTTTTATGTTGATTTTAATCCCTAAACCTATGTTATTATCAGTTAAGTTCTTTAACTACTGACTAGGGACCCAAATGAGAAAAAAGTAGATTTCAAGAATTTATTTAAGTTTTTTTTTAATTTCAAGATTAAAACTAGAATGAAATCCAAATTTAGGGATTAAATTAACCATTTATTCATTTTTTAAGTATTAGTTAACTTTAATTTTGAATTAAATGTAATTTTGGTCTATTTATTTTAAAATAGAAATATTTAAACTCCATATTTTTTAAAACCTATAATTTTAATATCCTATTTTAAAATAGAAATTTAGTTTCCCACTTATATAAAATTTATCATTTTGGTCATTTTATCAAACTTATCAAACTGAAAGTGTTGATAGTTAAGAAATCAATGTTAATTATGATGAAGATTAAACAAATAATTTCATTTCTTGTCACTACATTAGATAATTTTTTAACAATTAATATTTTTGGATTTTGATAAAAGAATCAAAATTGTAAATTTTATAAAATAAAAGATGAAATGTCTCTATTTTAAAATAAGGAGACTAAAATTATAAATTTTAAAAATAAAAATTAAATATATCTGTTTTAAAATAAAATAACCAAAATTACCATTTTTTTTTTGAAAAATAAGATAACAAAAAATAATTTTTACCTTAATGTTTTTTCTTTTTCTTCTTTTTCTCCTCCGACCAAATAAGTTGGAGGGGTTAGAATGTGGTTATCGGCGCTCCAACGGGAAAAGCAACGAAGCTGAAAACCTTTTTCATTCTCCGATTCTTGTTCTTCTTCGATTAGTCCGCAACCTCTGTCACCTCACAATTTCAGAGATCTCTTCGATTCCGTGGAAGCTTTTCTCTTCGACTGCGACGGTTCGTAACTCTCTCTCTCTCTCTCTCTCTCTCTCTCTGCATTCTGCTCACTCCATTTCAAATAACATCTTCTCGGAAATTGAACCATGCCACGTGGCATGCTCGCATTGGTCAGGTGTGATTTGGAAGGGCGATGAACTCATCGATGGCGTTCCGCAAACTCTGGACATGCTTCGCGCCAAGGGCAGGAAGCTCGTCTTTGTCACCAACAATTCCTTGAAGCCGCGTTCTCAGTACGCCGAGAAGTTCCGATCGTTGCGAATTTCAGTTTCGTAGGTTCGCTCGTGTTTTGTTCTTTGGCTTTCGATTTGAAAACTTCGGTGTTCTCTGAATTGTAGTACTAGTTTTTTTTTTTTTTATTGGGTAATGTTAGTTGTTAGCTTTTTTTTTTCTCTCTGAATTATAGTAGTGACTTTGTTATTTTTGCGTTTGGCAGGATGAGATATTCTCCTCATCTTTTGCGGCTGCTATGTACTTGAAGGTCAACAATTTCCCTTCACGAAACAAGGTTCTTCACTTTTTTTTTTTTTTTATCTTCTCCCAAGTCATAACTTGTTATTTCATCTCTTGCTGCGTAATTAAGAGTTACTTATGAATGGAGAAAGGTGAGTATAGTGGCTTGGTGACACTTGTGGTAATGTTTTTTTTTTTTTTGTTTTTTTTTATCGGTAAATATAAATCGTTAGTTTGTTAGCGGGGGATTCGCTTGTGTTAATGTGACTACTGCTATAGGGTTGCTTAGTTTTCATAAATGATACTGTTTTTATTATTATTTTTATCGAATCAAAAACAATGTTTTTTATTGTGTTTCCTGATTTCAAGTAGTATTTGTTTAAGAAGAGGAGTGCTAAGAAAACGCTATCTTTTTAACATAGTGGTTCACTGGTGGTTGAAATTTATTGAAAATTATAAAATCAGAAGAATGACTCATTTAATGACTAGTGGGACCTGCTAACTTTGTGATTTTTAATAAATTTGAGCCAACAATAAAGAGTGTGTTCAGGAGAGAGTGTTGCTAGCATTTTCCCTATTTAGGAATGATCACAACATCGTACAGTTTTTTAAAACAAGAAAAAAAAAGGTGTTTGTAGTTATTAGTGAAAATAGAAATGGAAAATATTTTCCTTATGTCAAACAGGCTCCTGGTTTTCAGTTTCCTCTCAGACTTGTGCTGTCATAGTATGTCTTCTCCCTATATGCAGTTATGTGATATTTATGGCACTGGTGTTCTTCTCAACGTTCAGGTTTATGTAAATGGTGGGGAGGGTATACTGGACGAGTTGCGGCTTGCTGGCGTTGCAGCTTTTGGTGGTCCGGTAAGTTCTGCGTACTTATAAATTATAACCTGTCTCTAAGCTTCTCTTTTTTCCTTATTGAAATCGAAATTCATTAGCTACTTAGGAGGCCTCCACTGCTGTTCTGCCAGATTAGTTTTTCAGTTCATGTTCTCTTTTGCTGGTAAATTTTGTTTGGATTGAGAAGGAACTACTTGGGGATAAATAACATGCACTTGTGCATGTGTTGTTAAACAGGATGCCCTATGCTAACCATTTGACTCAAGTGATCATAGCCGAGTTTATTATTAAGCTACATTTTCTTAATGGCAATAAATGCTTCAAACAACAGAGACAGAGAGATGAGAATCACAGGATTGTCACTGAAGTATCCTCACTAAAGCATTCATTGATTGCAGGGCGATGCAAATAAAAGAATAGACTTGAAGCAGAACTGCTTTGTTGAATATGATAAGAGTGTAATGTAACACCTTGCGCATTATTACTTTGAGTATCTTCATTGAGATCAGTGCTTGCAGTAGTTAGCTGATGGGTTCACTCTTTCAGGTTGGAGCTGTAGTCGTTGGTATTGATCCAACCATTAACTATTACAAACTTCAGTAAGAAAATCTATTCCAGGTTCATGTTGCTTCTGACTTGTGTCTCCAAATTCTCAATTCAGAAATAAGAACCCTTGATTACTTATATAAATATATGGAATCCCAAAGTAGGATTGATACTATAAGAACTATATTCCATTTGCTAGTATGACCTGAAGTATCCATGACATTGCATGTTTTATTGACCCAGCTGACATAACTTGACCTATCTTTGTTTGTCTTCATCAGTGCATGAAAGTTTGAACTTTCTTTCAATGTATGTGTTATTACCTGAATCTTGATATGGGTCTTGAAGCCCAAATCTTGATCCCACTTCATGATCCTGGTCTTTGACAGCAACATAGTTGGGAGTCACCTACACAAAGAGACACACTAATGCTTAAGTTAACAAAGGAGTTGCAGGTGTGACAGTGAGGGAATAGTAGAGTATGATCCTATCTGGGGGGGTTGCCCCTTTTTATAAAGTGAAATCCTCGAGATAGTTGGGAAGCAAAAAAAAAGTAAGGATTTTCTATTTAGGATAGTTATCCTCTAAGTGAGGGAATTATGTGATTTTATCCTTTAAGAGTGGCTACATCTTTGCGGTTCAGATCTTTAGAGATCTCTCTGGATTATTGTCTACAACAGTTTGTTTACATTAAAGATTTGTATGGATATATTTGTGGGCTGTTGTAATGACTAAGAAGTTCATAATACTGTGAGATTAATGTAATGAACAAATTACTTTTCTTTGAGAACATTAACGATGTATTAAAGTAGTTTTTTTAATTGTTAATTAACCCAAAGCAGAATAACCAGTGAGTGACTTAGAATGCTAAAAATAGGCTGTGCATATTAATTTTAGCATGCTTTCAATGAATAGGTAGATTTTTTCTTGTTCAAGTTGTTACATAACAGGTGGATAGAATCATCAAATTCATATATTTATATATGGCAACATCATCTTGTATTTGGGTGAAATGATGACAGACATGTCCTGTATTGAGAATTCTATCCACATTTATTTAATTAATTGCTTTTAGTTGTTTCATATTTTGATATTTCGATGTCATCTAATATGTATGGAACCCTTTGCTTACATGAAAATCCAGGATGCCTTTTCATTGCCACCAACCGTGATGCAGTTGACATATGTTTGCTTTGCAAGAATGGCCTGGTCCTTTATTCAACTCTATTTTATTCTTAAACTATGGAGAATTAGTATGTAACTTGCTTGTATGGCCTGATAATCGAGAAAAGTTGGATTTCAGGTGCGGGGCGTATGGTTGCTGCTATATTTGGATCAACCCAGAAGGAGCCTGTTGTGGTGGGGAAACCGTCAACCTTTATGATGGAGTTCTTACTTAAGAAGTAAGAAAGTTAAATGATTAAATTTCTTGGTCTTGTCTGCAGTGGTTTGTGTTATATTTCAAATTTTTCTCTGCATATAACTTACTCTCTTTGGCAGATTCAATGTAAGTTGCTCCAAGATGTGCATGGTGGGTGATAGACTAGATACTGATATATTGTTTGGACAAAATGCTGGTTGCAAAACACTTCTAGTTCTTTCAGGTAATGGGACTTATCTTTTTCTGTATCTTAAATGTAACTACAGAAGTCATTCATAACGTATTGCGATTACTTTTATTTTGCAAACAGGTTGAACAACTCAATCAGCTCTACAAGATCCTTCAAATAATATTCAACCTGACTACTATACAAGTAAAATTTCTGACATGCTTGACTTATCAGGAGCATGAATTGGTTCTTCGCAATTTAGACATTCTTTGATGACCCATTGAGATTATACAGTAATCAGTAATGATCTACATACACACACTGGACCTCTATTTAATTTTCACAATCTAATTATAGCTGATCTCATCTGGATATCTGATACATCACTTTAGTGTGAGGTGATGTACACCAAGCATTATTCGAGGCTATAATAGTTCTCCCCTGTGAATCAGAATCATATAATTGCAGTGTACTCAGATGTCATTACAGAATATCAGTCATGACCAGGGTCTTTCTGCCATTTCATTAGTATGGCACCACAATTACTACATAAATGAGGCATCGTAAGCTGAGTGAAAATTTTAATATTTCTAATACTGCAGTTCTTCATTTAGCTTCTTATTAGCAGTTTGGCTCTTCTCTGTTGTAAAACTCTGGCTTATTCATTCACAATCAAAGGTAGGCACGCTCATCCAAAGCAACAAGGTTCACTTGATTTAAATTCAGATGCACTAGAAACCATAATCTTAACTTGGATGCTTTATAAAATAATAATCTTGCTGCAGAGGTTCTTAGAAAATATCATTGCTCATAGAAATTGCAATGATCGGCTCCCTCTATTATTTATCTGATGTACTGACTACAGTTTAGGCAGCACTGTACAAATTTTCGATTTAACTGCCTGATCTTTGGTATGCACGGGACATGGAAAAAGAAAGGAAAAAATATAAAAGGGAGAGGGGGGTTGGGTTGGGGAACTAACTTAAGAATCCATAGTTCACCTTTCTTTGATGATTTGTTTGTTGCTAAACCTTTCTTTTATGATTGTGTTTTATATATATCCTGACAACATTCACCACTTAGAAGATTAAAAGGAAAAGCTCAAAATTTCATTATTCTGAAACTTAACCAAACTTGTAAGTGACAAAAAATTTTACTTCCACGACTTGGTTTGAGGGATGCCGCATGAGCATGATGCCATTTACCCTTTTATTGGTGGAATTTGGAAGTCCTGAGTGCCAAATGACCACAATAGGGACTATAATGCATAATCTGAGGTAATGGCACTAAAATAGAACATAAACTAACCAAAACTGAGACAGTATTGTTTGGCAGTAATAAGCTTGTAGTTAAATATAGCCCATTTGCTCTTGGACATTAAGAAATATCTAGGCACAAGTTTTAACTCCCAAACTAAATCAACACGTAATCTGATAAGTGGTATAAGTACAAGCATAAGCACGGTCTGGATAAAGCCACAATGTTTCAGTCGAGCAGACAAAAGCTATTGTCGCATATGACGACAAAAAATTATCCATGATATTCTATTACAAATATCTATTCCTGTTGCAAATAATAAGCAGGATAACGCAATATAGGAGGATAGGATTATCGTAACAGAATTTAATACACGATCATATATCCGCAGAAAACGAATTATGCTACTTAGCATCACTGGCAAGATGTTCTGTCCCACAGGAACTTTTCAATATGACTTGTCTCTTTTAAGAATTGCCAACTTCACACTATAGAAGTTTCCAAATGAACAAGCACAAAGTCATCTCATCTGGGTGGTCTATCAAGAATAGGGCCTGTCTTGAATTTCAAAGCTCCATACCTTGCCAATTCAGGTGGAACAGGACTATTAATTTGAATAGGCATGTGATATTTTGGTTTCTGATGGTTGAAGGTTAGGTAAAGTCGTATCAGAAAGACGACTCTTCAAATTTATATCCCGAAACATTTGGTAAAGTTCACTTGTTTATGTTCCACCTGCACAAACATCGTGTCCTAAAGGGTTAAGAATGTAGTATCCACCCCGGTACGATGTATGATCATTTCAATATTCACAAGCTTGTCATGGTTTTATGGTATGAGCCACATCAGGAATTGCAACATAAGATGTAACTTGGGACATTATATCTCTTCGAACTAAATCCTTCAAGATTAATCTCCCTCTACTCCAATGATTTGTCACCATGCAAAGTGGTCACGTGCTACATATTCTTTTTCCAAAATAGTGGCAACCATATATGTATTTTTCACTTTGTTCAGTGTTCATAAATACAATTGTTGTCTTCTCGTTTAGTTCATGTTCATCAACCAATGTATTTTTTTCTTTGGTTCATAATAAACCATTATCTTAAGCTTAAAGAATTTCTTACCTTCCCTCGTTGGGCACATTGGGCCGTGAGCACTCTGAGTGATATTAGATAGAAATTTAAAATGGGCTCATGTTTGGGTTGGCCTGCAAAAGCAACTAGACACTATGTTGAATCTCTATCTACGTCTAAAATTAAAGGTTGTTGCTTTCTATACCTTTTCTGGATTTTTTTTTTTTTTATCTTCTGAATTGGTCATTCCAGAATCAAAATTTGTAATCAATCTGGAATATAATTTTACATAATTACATTCCAGAAGCCAAAAAAGGATTGCAGGAAGTAACTTGGAGGTGAAGGAAATAATAACCAAATTAAATTGTAGCATTAAACTTTCAAATAGAGAAGGGTCTTTTAGATAGAAAAAGAAAAAAAACAAAAGAAAAGGTTCTTGTGATTTGTCCCATTTTGAGGAATATTTTCACGCTGTGCTCTGTCACAATAACTGACTTCTTACACTCCCGCAACCCTCGGCTGTGACACCAATCAATAACCACACAGACTTGATGCGGTTCCACAATTACTTAGTTCACATGCTGTCAAACAATATTTTACATGGTATATGTATATCTAGTAAAATACTATTTGACTGGTCAATATTTGATAACCAACAACATTGTAAAAAAAAAAAATCAGCTTGCCTTGCTGTTAAAAATTTCATCATTCCAATAAAAAAAAAGACAAGGACACCTCTAAACTAAGTAATCCACATTAAAGAAGCTTCACTATCATAATTGGTCCACTTTTTTTTTTCTTCCCTTTCCAGACAGTTTACAGGTCAAACAGGATGTAAATGATGATAAGTGTGAGAAAGGGACACCAAAGGAAAAAAAAGATATGTATGGACCGTGTAGCCATGCCAAAAACCTTGAGTTGTGCTTTGTTAGTAGGTTACAGGCTCACTCACAGTAGCAGTCAAATTTTTTATCCAACCATTTTTTTTGCCAAAGCCAAAATTTTTACATGCACTTGCTTTGGTAGTGGTGGTATAGATTTTGACATCAAAAGAAACTAAAAAGTAAAGCCAAAAGTGAAGCTAACAGCCAAATCCCACATATCCAAAGCTTTTTTTTTTCTTTTTTAAAAGGTTTTTCTGCTATAGGTGAGACTATCAAACTCTGAATCATCAGAGTCTCCCGCTTGAAGGAATATATTCCCTTCTACCAGTAAAAAAAAAACAATTCAAACTTTGTAGAGACCCAAAGTTTTTATTTATTTATAAAAAAATAACTATTGTAAGTAAATTATGTTGAGGGGCCCAAGACTCACATGCATGCCACGTGTCAAAATCTAATTGTAGTGCTGCTTCCATTTGGTAGCTGGTCATATAATAATATCAGTGTGTATCAGTAATATATAATAATAGAAACTATAGTGATGAGTTTAATATGAATGAGGGGGAGAGGACCACTGCATAAAACTGCTAGTTTTTATTCAAAATACAGATAGAGCTAGCTGCATGTGGGCATGGGGTAAGTAGCTCGCACCTCTATGCATGGAGCCTCAGATCTGCTTTGTTTTTCTCTATACTTAATTTGCCCTATGCATTGTTTACGCATTTGTTTAGTCAAGTGAAAATTGAAAGAAGGCTAAGTAGAAACATATGCAAGGGCTTGCTCAACTTGCATTGGTTTAGAAGGCCACAATAATGTCCTAAAAAGGTTAAAAAGTGTTCCATCACACAATGGTATCACTACATTTTAATTAACAGAGTGTTTCCCTTGAATTATGCTAAAACTTTAATGTCTGTGTCCGTTTCTGAGATTGTGATCCAATTTCTCACGTTCCGTGAGTTGATTATTAATTCTCAATTGACACATAACGTTATCCTTATTTGGGGTTCAAGATTCAAAAGTTGTCAGCCATAACTCAACTTGTAAGCTTTTATTTTCTAAATTTCATTGAACAAAGTTTTGTCGGTGTAGTCTTATATATCCGACTTAAGCATGATTGTTTTCAGCATGATTTATACCAAAGGAATATCATATTGGACAGACAATTAAAGATTCTTTTTTTCTTTGGTTGGATTTTATTGAAATTAAACTTTTAAAATTACATGACTCGTGCCATAAGTTTCACAACTATTTATTCTCCAATCTCCACGTTGAGTTCATGATGAAACATGTTATATCAGCCATGTTTTAAAGCTTTTTGGACCAGTAAGTTAATTTATATGGCTCTAGTTGATAATTTTGACTAAACTAAAGAAACAAAAAACCAAATAGATCAATGTAACTTTTAAAAGAAATAATGCTGAAATGAAATGTATACACTCTTGTGCAACTTAAAACACAAAAGCTGACACTGTTTTTTGTATTTGAGAAAAGGTGCCTTAGTTTGTTCCACTCACTCTCAAGACATCACACGTTTCTAAACCTAGAAAATAAAAGGCAAGGAAAAATCTTATCATCATTCTTTCAACATTTTCTACAAGGAAAAAAAGCCTAGACATAAAAGGATATAAAATTCGCCCAAACAAAGTTTGTTTTGACCGAGGAAAAAAACATTTTTAGGTTGGGGGAGGGTCTACAAGAAAGACGAAAGCAACTGAGAAAACAAAGTGTCTGTTTGGGAGAGGGAAAGGACCAGAGAAGCGTGAAGTCCCTTTAATTTGGGACCAAACTTAGGTACTATATTGTAGAGTCAAATTCCAAAAACCCACTAATCCTAATGTTAATTCAAAACCTTCCCTTCATTGCCCCATGTGGCTATTGCCGAATGACTCTAGACAAGACACGAACCAAGAAAGTTGTCCACTACACGAGCAATCAAACAAAAAACATTGGTAAAAAATAAAGTCACAGTCCAAAGTTGATTTATTGTCGTTTTTGAGACACTTGGATTCTGAGTTACGTGTTCAGATTTTTCCAATTTGGTGCGCAATTGCTCATACGTAACTAGTGTTAGAAAAAATATTATAGTAGAGCAAAAAAAATGTATTAAAGCAAAGTAGAGAAAGAAACATTTCGTTGATGTTTGAAGTGGACATTCTTGGTCATATCCTAAATAAAATATATTATGTTAGGAGCATGTAATTTGTGTTATAATTGACCGGTGTCGATTTTGTGGAGGGTATTTAAGGGAAGAATTATAGTGATAGTTCTCAATAAATTTGCATTCTTCTTTTAAAACCTGAATCCAAGTTTGGGGGAGGGGGGGGGGGGGGGGGGGTTAAAAGGATTAGTTGTTCATATTTGTGTACTTGTTTACTTGGCCCTGGTGCTTGCACATCTCATTCTAGTTGTCAAAATAAGAAAAAAAATGTGTTTGTGGATGTGCCAGGTAGAGGTATCTGGATGCTTTTTTGGAAAGAGAGATATTTGGATTACATGAAACACAATAGAGATTAATTAAGGTCAAGTTTTATTTTATTATTTGAGGGGAAAGTTGGGGAGGGGGGGTACTCATATGGGAAAATGAATTCCAACCACCTTCATTGTTATTATTTATGAGATTTCATACTCAATTGGGACCTTATACAGTTGTGCAAAGCCACATATCTCCAGAAAATAACCCCCTAGACCACTTTGTTAATGAGTTAAAGCTCCATCATCACTAATGAATTCAATTTGAGCCAAAAACCCTTGTGGGATGAAAAGCTCATTAATTAATGCAACCTATATATTTCTCTTTCTCAATAGGGCTTGAGTGATCCTTGTTTGCTCCCTTGTCCCATCACAGGAATGACATTTAGAAATTGGGCCCTGCATAGCTAGCATTGCAAAGACACTGAGAATAATTTAACTTAATTGGTAGGATAGCACTGCAAGTGAGGAATGGTTTTCTTATTTACAAACCACCAATGAGCATTGATAATATAGCTCCTATTTTATTTTATATTTTACAATGAAATTAAAGCCACTGGTTTTGGTACGTACATAATGAAGGAAAAAAAAGCTTTAATGGGAATTGCAGTGAGTGAGTGTGCAATGGCTGGTCCACCAAAACTTATAATAGCCTGGATGATTCAGTAATACACCTCTATTTTTCATTGGATCACCCAAACATTCCATCGACCGTTGGTCCATCACTTGGTGATTTTATTGACTGCAAGGGAAAGTAGCACCCATTTTAGGCAACCAAAAATCTTGATGTCGGCTTAAGTGATGGGAATTTGTATTTCCATCAAATGACGAATGCAAACATAATCATAATAACAATTATTGTCTATAGTAGAAAAAAAAATTCCCTTCATTTTTTTTTCTTTCTTTCTTGCGTATTTAGTTTTGCTTCTGAATGATGTTTTATTTTTGGTATATTTTTGTTTTGAAGGAGGAAATATAGGATGTAGCATGGTCACAGGCTATTAGATTCTCCACACTATAGGGAGGTTGTCGTCTTATTTAACCTGGTCACACCTCCTTCATCAATAACATGTGAACTCAGAATTTTTAAATGGAAATATCCAATTATTAACAATTAAATAATATTTTTAGTTCAAAACTTGTTGACACATGAACAAGTATGTCATAAAAATTCAAGATAAGATTCAACCTATTATTTTTATTCTAATAACAGCTGTCAAATCGTCTAAATTTTTAATGAATAATAATTTAATTAAATTAACTAATTTTTTAATAAATGTAAAATATATTTTCTTCTTCTTCTTATAATCAAGACAGGAAGACAAGAGAAGTAAATTATATTTTCTTGAGTTCTTATCATAAATTTCAAATTAAAAGTATGTTTAGATTCTTTTTATAAAATCCAATCTAAAATATCTCCTGTATTATTATTTTTAAGAAACAAAATTATTCTTAATTAAATTTATTAATGTTTATTAGTTTGTTCATGGGGTAATTTTTGTAAAAAATATTAATTTAAAATAAATGTAATGCTCTCAACTAAATTAATTAATTAATTTAATTTTAATTAATTAGTTAATTAAACCTTATAATAAAAATTAGATGCAATATGATATAATAAAAAAATAGAAAAATGATAAATAATGTACTATAATATGATAAAAAAATGAAAACTTATTGGAGCCCAGAGATTTAAATAGTTTCCATAAAATTTTAAATTTTGTTGTTTCCTTTATAATAAGAATTAGAGAAAATTGTAATTTTTTATATAAATTTTAATAAAATATTTTACATATACATATGTTTTATATATATCATTATTCAACAAAATATATAATACTAATATAATTTAAAATGTGAACATGTTATAAAAAAATAAGAGAAGAAAATAAAAAGGAAAAAAAATTTATTTGGGCAAAGGCATGACAGACAGGTGCAAGACCTCAGAACTGTTTTGTGATTTGGACCTCTCTTGGTTTTGGCGACAAAATACCATTGAAATTATTGAATGAAGAAAAAAAGCCTTGCTTTACCTTTGACCCCCCCTCTCTCTCTCTCTCTCTGAGGCCTAAGCCACCAGGAGCTCCCTATCTACAGTGTTTCCCTCCCTCTCTCTCTCTCTCTCTGCAAAAGCAACGAAGCTGTGTTCTGATCCTTCAAATTAGGTACTCTTTTGTTCTCTTCCTACTTTCCCCTCTTCCAATTCTTCTGTTCCCAACCTGGGTTTTCTCCATAACCCTTCAAGTTTAACTCTTTTTCCATCTGGGTCTCTCTCTCCTCCTTTGGATCTGCTTCTGATTCCACTTTAAACAGCTATTCCTTCATCAAGATCTATTTTTTAATTCAATTCTCTCAGGATCACTCTCTTTCACATGCTTCTGGTAATTTTTCGCCACCACCCCAATACCTTTTTTATCTCTCCAAAAAAAATCTCCAATTTTTGCTGGCAAATTTGACTCATACTTTACTCTTCTCTTGGTCTTCGAAGTCCACCCCTTGATGAGTTTTTGTGTTTTTGGGTTGATTCTTGACTTGTTGGTGTTCCAGCTGTGTTGAGCTTTACTAATCTGATCATGCTATGCATGCGACTTTGCTAGGGATATAAAGTATATATGCTTTTTATATGCTTCATGGGTCTTAGGTTTTTGTCAACTTTCTGTTCATGAATAATTTGGCATGTGGTTTACCACTCTGGTGGAGTTTGAGGTCTTTGGTTGGTTAATTATCTTGTTTGTGTTTTGGTTATGTGATGATGAACTTTTGTTGTATCACTGGGAGGGACTGTTTTGGTTTTACTTATGGATGGATCTATTTGTCTGTTGTTGAATGTGAGCCAAATTTATTGTGATGTTATTTATTGATGTTTGAAGTGTTTGCTTAGTGGATTGGTTGATGAATTTCTGTCAACATGTTATTTTTAAACGGAGAATGTTTTTTTTTTTCCATTCTGTGGGGAGATGGCTGACTACTTGTTTGTGATGTTGATGCCTTTCATAGGTTGTTTGCTTTTTTTTGGGGAGTTAAATGGATGCTAGGCCGTGGATTTGGTCAATTTGATCTCAATTGAAATTGTTTAGTATTTCTGATGGACTCGAAAACTAGTTCTAGAGCTCTCCCAAAACACCATCAGAAGACGGCCGGGATTCAAACCCTTGAGGCAAAAGACACAGGGTCTTCTTTGCAGAAGACGGGGAAAACAGAGCTGGCTGCTCCTGTGGATTTATCTATGTATGCAGCAAACGCATCCAAGCAGAATACCGGGGAAACTGCTGAAATCAAGAAGTTAGGAGGTTTAACCCTAAAGGGGTCTGCTGATTCCTTGAGCATTAAAAATGGTTCTGGTGCTTCCTCATCTGTTCTCGACAAAGTAGTTCATGCTGCTAATGAGAACATAGGCTCACAGGAAAGCTCTATTGATCTGGACAAAAAGACGTCGGAAGATGGAAGTGTGAAGAACAGTTCTGTTTCTGCCAAAGTTAGTGATGGGGCCAGCAGTCTTGCAAAGACAAGTGGAAGTGCCAAGATCAGCAACCGGGCTGATTTTGTTGAGAGTGGTAAGAGCAGTATTTGCAGAGGAAGCACAAGCAGTGATGTGAGTGATGAGAGTACTTGTAGTAGCTTTAGTAGCAGCATAAACAAACCTCACAAGGCTAATGACTTGAGATGGGAAGCTATCCAAGCCGTTCGAAGTAGAGATGGGGTGTTGGGTTTAGGTCACTTTAGATTACTGAAGAGGCTGGGTTGTGGGGATATTGGCAGCGTTTACCTCTCCGAGTTGAGTGGAACTAAATGTTACTTTGCAATGAAGGTAATGGACAAAGGGTCCCTTGCAAGTCGTAAAAAGCTACTTCGTGCTCAGACAGAACGAGAAATTTTGCAGTCTCTTGATCACCCTTTTCTCCCAACTTTGTACACCCATTTTGAGACAGAGAAATTCTCATGCTTGGTTATGGAATTCTGCCCAGGTGGTGACCTCCATACTCTTAGGCAGAAGCAACCAGGGAAGCATTTTCCTGAGCAGGCAGTAAAGTATGTTTTAAAACTCAATTTAGGTTCAGTCATACTGATATATAATACTCGCTGTATTTCTCCATTTGAATTTCCCCCTGAACATTATTACTTGTGTGAAAACTGGATCCAATTTCAGAAACAATGCTTTGCTGGTTTGTTATAGTCTACATGGAAAGATACTAGATTTGAGTCTGCTTCTCAGGATGTACAACTGCAGCATTTATATTCATATTTTATTTTTTAAATTTTGCCTTGGGAAATCCCTTGAATTTTAATGTAGGCAATTGCAGTGGAATCATGCTTTTGCTCCCGTACTTGTTGCTCTAATTGCTGCACTATATTGAAACAACTTAATTTCTAATGCTTAGATTACTTAATCCTTGTATGTGGATTAAGAAAAACCATGACTATACTTATGTAAAGAACATTGAATTTTAAGTTTAGAATCCTCCTGTGCCATGCATGCATGAAAAGTATAGGTGGAGGTTGTGATATGAGTTCTTTTGCATGTGGGTTTGCATGTATGCATGTTTTGCTTTTCATATGTTTATGATGCTTCTGGTTGTTTTGTTCAGGTCCTATATGAAGTCAAATATTAATTGCAGACAATTTCAGATATCAAATTGTGGGTTTTATGTCTGCTTTGATTTTAACAAATGTCCAAACAAATACATAACCTCAACCAGAGTAAAATGAATCTTTGAAAGCTTAAGTGAAAATTTTAATTGTCATTAATATTTAAACAACTCTAGGGAATTTGTTTAGTTTCCTTTATGGGGATTTTCTCAGTGCACATGTATGCCTTAACATCTGATTTTTTTATAAAACTGTCAGCTGAAATTAGATGTTTGATGTTCCTTAAGCCTCTTAGACATGATTTCTTTTCGTGCTTTGCATTTTTGGGTTTTTTGCCTGGTTTGGCAATTATGCTATGATTTGATGGTATCCACTGCTAATTTCCTTGTAACTTGCAGATTTTATGTGGCAGAGGTCCTACTGGCCCTGGAGTATCTTCACATGCTTGGGATTGTCTACCGTGACCTTAAGCCAGAAAATGTTCTTGTTAGGGATGACGGACATATTATGCTCTCTGACTTTGACCTCTCCCTCCGATGCGCTGTTAGTCCAACCCTCGTTAAAATCTCATCCACAGATTCTGAGCCTTTAAGAAAGAATCCTGTTTACTGTGTCCAACCTGCATGTATTGAGCCACCTTCCTGCATCCAACCATCCTGTGTTGCTCCTACTACATGCTTTTCACCCCGGCTTTTCTCTAGCAAATCAAAGAAAGACAGGAAGCCGAAAACTGAAATCGGCAACCAAGTGAGTCCGTTACCTGAGCTCATTGCAGAGCCTACTGATGCTCGGTCCATGTCATTTGTTGGAACTCACGAATACTTGGCACCGGAGATCATTAAGGGTGAAGGTCATGGGAGTGCAGTTGATTGGTGGACTTTTGGGATCTTTCTATATGAGCTGTTGTTTGGTAAAACGCCTTTCAAGGGATCCGGTAACCGAGCTACGTTGTTTAATGTTGTTGGTCAGCCACTGCGGTTTCCAGAAGCACCCGTTGTGAGTTTTGCAGCAAGGGATCTTATAAGGGGGTTGCTTGTAAAGGAACCTCAGCACAGATTGGCATATAAAAGAGGTGCTACCGAGATCAAGCAACACCCCTTTTTTTGAAGGTGTGAATTGGGCATTGATCAGATGTGCTACCCCACCCGAGATCCCGAAGGCTGTAGAGTTTGAGAAGATACCCTCACCAGCTTCATCAAGTGGTGGTGAAAAGGCTGTTAACCATATGTCAATAGCTAATCAGAAAGGTTCTGATAATTATCTGGAGTTTGATTTCTTCTAGAGAGAGGGTAGAGACAATATATTGATTGCAAATGGTTTCTGTTAAGAGGGGGAGGAACTGTTTTTCAATGTTTCAGGAACAGATATGATGAGGAATTGTATGTTTGTTTTTGTTGGCTATTTGCAGTTTCAAATTTGTATGGCATAATTAATGCATGGCTTCTCTGTCATCTCAAAAAAAGGCATATAAAAACATTTCAACACTGCCTGCCAATGCACTACTAGGAATTCCAACCAGCCAATGGTGGTGATGCTCTTAAGGTCCCAATGGTATTGGTAAGTATGCAACTATGGAAAATGGAGCACATGGGCATCAAACAAAATGAAGATTTAGTATATTTTTATTTGCTTTGAAAACAAGTGTCATGTCATCACAAAAGTACATTTTTCCGCCTAGAAATTCACCATTGCCTGAGTGCACTGTCATAGAATCTAAATCCAAAAATCAATTAAAATGTAGAAATAGTCAGTTTATGTGTTTTTATTTATTTGTTATGGCAATATAATTAGTAAGATTTTTCTTTCCATGAGCATTACTAATGGTCGTGGGACACTGTAGGATTACGTTTAGTTGAACTTTGTATCCTCTCCTCTTGGTAAAGTTCCTCCAAGGGATGACTGTAATGTAAGACATTCTTACGCTAATTACACGTTTTATTTTAGACAGTATAAGCTTATCCAGCCAAACAAATCAAACAAAATGACATGTAAATTTGTTAGCACATAAATATTAAACTCAGAATTTCATGTCAGTTAGGCTTTCTTTTTTTCTTTTTTCATGAGTATAGATTGGTGATAAATTGTCAGATGGTGGTTTAATAAATTTTAGACAGGTAAATGTATTTGTTTTATCAAAATAATTAAATGTGAAAATAAAAGAAGACTGAATGAATTAATAACCGAAGACTACAAAATCAATTATTGAGATTATAATTTCGTTATACATTTTAATTGATATATTTTATTTTTATCACAATTTCAGGCATTGATTAGTAAGTTAATGATTGTAAACGTAGTTTATAATTATTCTATGTATTTATCATAAAGTTAAAGAGAGACAAATGGAAAAAAAAATGATAAAATAAATAAAAATGTATAATAGGAAATTAAATAATTTTAATTAAAAAGAGAATATAAATTTTATTTCTTAATTTATTTATTACTATTTTCAACGACACTTAAAACTTAAAAAGGAGCCGATGTAGAATATTGCAGGCTGTAGCTTTTTATGTCCTATTTATTCTGTTCATTTATAAGGACTTGAAGGTAGGTAAAATATATCTTTTCAACCATAAAATTTGACATTATATTAACTTTAATTCTTCTATATTTAAGTAATATATTAGGTGATATGCCATGTAAAGAATAATAAACAAACTAACGTTAAAATGAAAATGATAGTCACACTCAATTTGATATTTTTTTTAAGAATTCTTTATAATTGATTAGAATTTATAAAAAATCAGGGTTTTTTTTATAGGTTTTGTTTTCTCATTTAATGATTTTTTTCTCCTAAGTTATATTGAATAAGAGAAACTTACAAAAATTGATGATTTCCAATAGAATGCCGATGACATTCCTCATATTAAAATATAATTGTCTTGAATAAAGCTTTAAAATACCTAAAATATAAAATAAAATAAAATAAATCCGATTCTTTGATTTTCTGTAAAAACAGATTAAACTCTGCTACAATTTAATATCAAATTCATATACCCTTCAAAATGCAGATTATTGAAATTCTAATTAAATAGCCTTTCCTTAAAAACTGTGGTATTGATTACCATCGACAATTCCTGCCTTTACTTTTTAGAAAAGAATTTGTATTAACTTACTTAAAGAAAAAGATAGTACAAATTACTTTACGCTCTAGTTCATTTATGTTTCTAAATAAGGGGTACAAATGTAAGAAAAAAATCCTAGTATATTTCAATCCAATTCTTTGTTAATCCAATTTTGTACTCTCCCACTTAAACATTCAAATTCAACTTATTCAGTTATTCCACCAAACTAATCTCTACCTATCACTCGTAAAGTTGCCCTTGTCCAAGCCCCATCCTCTTTAGCCAAACTTAGTTCTATGCCCCATCAATGAATGTTTATTGATTTTAAATTGATTAGCTGTTGTTACGTGTGGGTGGTTAATATTTATTTTGGCCGTAGAAAGGAAGGAAGCTAGCTAATAGATTTAAACACAAACAAAACCTAAAGCTTGTTGAATAAAAAGTCTAGAAAATTAAGTCGTTATTTGGTTTAATCAAAGAGTTGAACTTCTGTCTCTTTCTAATTTGTTGTGACATAGATCACTATTAAGGTTTCGTTTATGCACATGAGTGCAATGCAAAAATTGCTTGAAATGGAGAGTGATTGATACACGGGAGGAGTTTCAAGAGGCTAGACATAAAAGCCTTTGAATTTTGAGAATGGAGGTTTGGTTATGAAGGTGTCGGGGCCCATCACGAAACTAATCACCAGCCTTTTTGAGTCCATTTAGGCTAACATGCAAACCTTATCAAATGTTTTTTTTTTCTTTCTATTTTATTAAATGTTTTTGAAACCTAACTATGCCAATTAGTATATACAAAAAGACTAATAACATCCCAGTAAAGTTGGTAGATGACTGAGTTTTTTAGACATGATGACAATTGATAGGGGTTCAATCCTCTGATTGTGATTTGTGTATATGAGAAAATCTTTGTTTGGAGAGACAAAATCTATTTTTATAAGTTCTACGACTCGAAGGAGGTTAATTATGACTTCGGCTATGGAGATCTCTTGCTTTCGTATATAACGAGGAGTGTTAGCAAGTAGCAACACGCTCTCTTTCTAATTTGTTCAACACATTCCAAACCAGATTCTGCGTTCTTTCACAAGAAGCGCACATATTTTCATCTCAAGCTCTTGCTGCATGTTTCGCATGTATATTTACAATTTCTATATAGGCTCTGCAACTAGCACACGTTATTAGCAATATTATCATAGAATACTTGCAACCCAATAGCCCACATGAAAGATCATCATGCATCACATGCTGATCACGAGTTATTTAGAAATTAGAATAGACTACATAATTATATATATTCTCACTGATATTTACTCTTTATTATAAGACATGGTTTATTACTACACAAGTTGTGTATGAAGCCTATTTATTCCTAGTCTAACATTTGGGTCAACAAAAATAGAAGAGTTACAATACATATTCATTGATCAAAATCTTGGTCTAAATAAACATATTGGATTTGGCACAAAACGCATAAGAGGAACAAAACCACAGGATTCATTTTCTTCTTGTGAAACTCTGGAACTTCTACTGTCACTGGAACATGATGAGTTGCAACCTACCATCTGATCGATCACTTCTTTTCCATCGCATATTATTTTAATATCACAAATTTCTGGTGCATTCTTGAGGACCTTCTTTGCTATGGCATTTCGGCTTCTAGAGACGGATTTGCTACTCATCCCAATAATAAAATATGTGACACATTAGTAAAAAGGCTATTGTTATTAATTTAATTTCAGATATTGCAAAGGTACCTTAAATTAGATTTGGTAATTCCAATCACCAATTTCCTTATACTATGATCTCTAACATGATCTGTTATAGCTTTGGCAATGTTGTCACCCTCAATAAGCATAATCTCCACCTTAACCTGTATGTTATTACCGTTATCTGAAATCAATATTCAATATAGAAAAGTTTCTCAGAAGCAAAAATCACTCGACCCAATTTAGTTCTCACACACACATATGTCTCTGAAAAAAAAAAAACACTTGGCTCAATTTAGTTTTTAAAGAAAAAAGAAGGCACTAAATAATTCTGCAACATTACAAAGTGAATAGCCTTTTATAGTCATTTGTCTTCAATTTCAATACATAATTTGCCTATAAAAAACTGACTGTGTATCAATTTACCTTAAAAAATTATTAGTGACTGACATTAGTTCAAAAAATATTAACTAAAACAGATGAAGAGCTAAATTGTCTCACATTTGTAATTTTGAGAGACTATTTGGTAACGTTTTTTTTCTTCAAATACTAAATTCCGCCAAAGTGATATTTTTCAAGTATAAAATAGGGTATTGTGTGGGTGTGTGTGTGTTAGATTTCTTTACCTTTGAATCAAGGCACAAGTCAATGAACTTTTGAAGGAGCACTTTTGTCTTGCTTTTCTGTTGTGTCAAGTGAAAGTTAACATATTCTGGATTTACATGACTCCTTGGAAATTTTCCAACTGCCATCAATCATCAAAAGCAATACGATCAAGCACAGAAAGTCAGCTAAATTAATGGCTTCATTAATTAAAATGGAAACAACCACTTCATTCTCCCGTTGACTTTAGTATTTTTATTAATCAAAATGGTAATAATCTTGTCATTCATTCCTTGAATAGCACCAACAAGTAACCAATTAATCTTGCTAGAGAAAAATTATTACATGATCCAGAACCATCATATGTTTATGATCTCGATTAATCTTCACATGACATAATCAAAAATTTCAAAATGAATTATACTCATCTACATGTCACATGTCATGTAGAGTCTTTCAATAAACTTGCTATATGTGATATAAAAATGGATCAAGACTATGATTATCTTGAATCATATAATAATTTCTCTTAAGCTTATGCGAACTATAAGAACATGACTCACATGGACTTGGGACGAGCCTGATTTCAGGGAAAACGTGTAAGAGATAGACAGTGGTAGAGGGTGTGAGAGCATGATTCAAAGTCCATAAAAGTGCTTCCAAGCTTGATTCCCCAACGTGGTCCACTGCAACATGAACAACATCTTTGTCGTTGTGAAAATCAAAAGAGAACACACTGCTTTCGCAGTCTTCTTCTGATATTGTATCCAATTGCTCCTTCAGATTAATCTCAAATAGCTCCTCTGAATCTTCATTGTTTATCTCGTTGGTGCTGCAATCAAACACTTGGTTTCTCCGAAATCCAATGAAACCGCAAGAGCAACTAGAGGTTTCTTCATTGGAATCATAGTGCCAACGATCATGCCCCGTTTCCCCTGACATCATTGATGACAATTTTGTCCAAGTTTACATCAACTTGGTTTCTCGTATGATTTTGTAGACTTTGTGATTAATTAGAGAAAAACTAAAAATAAAAATAAAAAACTGAGTTGAATTTTGGATTAGATTAGTTTCATTATGTAAGCATAACCAATACGAAACTTCAGCGACTTGGCACATATATATTAGAGCAATGATAACAAGGAGTACGCGGTGTACGAACAAACTTTGTATTATAAAAATAAAATGATATGAGGAGAATTAATTAATTAAAGTAAGAAAGTAATATGAAGGTGATAGAAAGATTTTTAAAAAAGAAAAAAGAGAAATTAAGATAATTATTGAAGACCGAGTGAGGGATTGCCATGAGGTAAACTAGGCCGGATAAAGTCAAATCACATACACACAATATATACTAAATGATGATGCCGTCTCTTTAAAATCGGAGATTAGATAACGATTAAATTGCACACTTGTGTTAATTAATTATATGTTTTATTTATAAGCTCATAATTGATCATATCGTGTACGGTGTACCTATAGTAGGGTATTATTTTGGGTTTTGTTTCTTGGCTTGGAAATGGAATTATGATTCCAATATGATTAGTTTTTTATATTTGAATTTTAATTTAAGGAATAAGAGTATATAGGTATATTGTTAATGGTGTACAACTCAGCATATCACACGTGAAAATAATTAATTAAGTGGAAATTTGTTTTTTATTTATTTTAATTTTATTGATTTAAACATCTTTTTGATCTTTTAAATTTGGGCATAATTTCATTTTGGTCTTTCAAATTAAAAATGTTTTGTAGTCTCATAATTTAAAAGCACTTTTTTGTTCATTAATTTGAAAATAGTGCATTTTGGTCTTCAAAGTTGACGTGGCTAATTAATGACGTGTTTTTTTTAATAATTTTAAAAATATAATTCACGGCTTTAAAGTTTAAACTCTCAAAATTTAGATTAATCAATAATATTTTAAAATGTCTTGTGACGATTTAAACTCCTAAAATCTAGTAAAACAATATAATAAAAAAATCAATTATAAATTATAAGTATATATTTTTTCCCATTATGTTTAATTAATTAATTACATATATCATAATTTGAATTATTTTTCAGTTAACATTTTTAAATATAACTGAAATTAAATAAAACCTATATACTGTATACAATATTTTGCTAGTTAAAAATGATTTTCCAGTTTTGTTATATAGGGATTTTACCACATGTGGAATCCGGCCATGCTTAGGTGGCCCAAATATTTTATACCCACTTCCCAAAATGAAAAAAGGATATGAAAATATCTCATCAAGCTCGAATTAAGGAAATACAAAAACACAATTTTTGTATTCATAACTAATTTGCATTTCCTCTTAAAAAAACTAATTTGCATTTGTATGATATTCACGATATTCCCTCTTTTAGTTTAATTTATTTTCATTGAAAGTAATAATATCATTATGATACGTTAATGATATGCTAGCATATAATCAATGAAGTTGACATCCCATGTAATTATTATAATCAAAGACACTAAATGTGATGTTAAGATAATTTTGTATCGTGGACACCAAAAAAGAATAAGATAATTTTGTATCAATAAAGGTTCTAATATACGTTGAGTGAGAGAGTAAATATGATCTAAGTATAACATTTAAAATAATTAAAAATATTTTCCATAATTAAAGTTTCCATAAAACCATTGATACGGAGTTTAATATCTTTCCTTTTCTTTACGCACATTTTTTTATATGAAGTTTAAATCTATGTACTCATATATTATTGAAACTCCCACTACTAAGTGGTCCTAGCGATTTTATGCGTAATATTTATGTTTACGGTGCTCATAGACCTTAGCACTTGTAGGAGTATTTAAAAACCGGTTCTGAAAAAAAAATTGAATCGAACCAGTTTTAAACTGGTTTAAGTGTTCATTTTTAAACTAGATTTGAAAATCGATTTTTAAAATCAATTCAGAATCGAATTAGTTTTAAAAATTGGTTTTGAATAAGTTTTAAGCTGGTTTTAAGAACTAAACCAGTTTCAAACCAGTTCACAAACTATTTTTCTTCAAAAAAATTATTTTGATTTTAGAGAAAAAAAATCAATTATAATTTGAATATGTTTTAAAACAAATTCAGTTTGAACCCAACTTATTTGAAAATTTTAATTTAGTTTTATTTAATCGAATTGGTTCGGTTAGAAAATCAGTTCAGTTTAGTGCAATTCAAAAACAGTTCAATTCAAACCAATTTATATGCACACCCTTGCTTAACAGGTCCACCTATGAAAAAGTTTACCTAAATGTATTTGAAATGAATGTTAAGGGCAAAATTGTGATTAGAATAAGATAAGCTAACCAATGCACAATTCTTTTTTAATAGTAGCTCAGACGAGTTTGTTAAAAATCATGCTCTAATTATTTTTAGCATACTACGAGCACATCAAATCAAATAATCAGCTAAAATCCATGGGAAGTCTTAAGCAATGGGACACGTGTGTGTGTACCTGTTCAGTTTTGGTAGTGTCTCCTGAAGTGTAACGTACATAAAGTAATTAATCACGTTTTGTTCCAAACTTTACTCCATTTCAATACAACGTACAATCTGAAGAAAAAACTTCACATCTTTCATAGTTAATAGACTTTAGCCTGCAGTTCTTATTTACAATAAGGACTACCTTAACGTAAAAACATTAGCAGCCCAACCAAGTTACATAAAAAGCTGTCATGTTGTATGAAAATTCTCTTCTTGCATTAAAACACTTCGTTTTTCATCGACATTGTTGTCGGTTTTTCAAAGTCTAAAATTAATCTGAAACCAACATTCATTGAGGGAACTATTTATTCCCTATGCTGCAATTCTGTGACACAGTGGACATGAAAAGCTTTGGCTTAAAAGTTGAAACAAACACATGCAGCACTTTGCTGATGCTTGTTGTTTTTCTGGGACATGGAAGGATCAGTACCAATGGCACGAGTTGTCTGTTCATTTACTTCTTTTCCTTCACATATAATGCTCACCTTGCAACTTTCTGGAGCATTCTGAAGTACCTGATCAGCTATGCCACTCCCTTTCCTTGATCTCAATTTTCTGTGCAACCAAAATTTTAGTGGTTCAAAACTTGAAATATGAAAATGCTAATTCTATAAGCCTAAACTAAAGTTGTAATGAGATAGATTGATAGTGTGGTTAGTATTCTACCTTATTTGGGATTTGCTGGCTCCAATCACTAGTTTTCTCATTTGAAGAATTGGAATCAGATCAATGATAGCCTTTGCAATCAAGTCACTCTCAACCAGGATGGTGTCCACCTTAACCTGCTTGATATTTTTCTAACTTCAAGTCTTGATTTTTGGGTGAAATTGGAAAGTACTTCCATTGTAGTTGTAGAATCAGTACCTTGGAAGCAGAGCATAATTGGAGGAATTTGTTTAGAAGTTCTCTCCTCTTGCCTCTTTCTTGAGCCATGTAGCTCTCTACCTGCTCAGGACTCACTTGGTCCTTTGGAATCATTCCCACTCCCACTGCCATTGCAAAAACACAGTGATAAGACACATTCACAAACACACACAGATGCATATTGTTGCTTAGAAATAGCATTCAAACTTCAACTTGAGGAAATTCCAATTTGCATTTTCAGAAAGGAAAAGTCAAGTCTAATCTGAAGAATTCCACACGAGTTTTGACTGTTTGTACTTGAAATTCATAATCCTTTACTACAATCATTGTACTAGTTGGGACTTGAGAACTCCAATTTTAGCAGTCATTTGTTGACTCTATCATTATAACTTTTAAGCCCTCAAAATTGATTCCCGGGTTAAACTGAAGAAAGCCAAATGATATATATATATATATATATATATATATTAAACTTGGTGACCGTATCAAACTATCAATCATTATATATACATATACATATCCCTTGATCCTTAGAGACAATAATTTTCTATGGTCTTAAAAACAACATGGTGCTTAAGACCTCAACCTCACAGGTAGGCCAAGGGTGTGAACAACTTGCACCTATCTACCATATAGACATAGAAAAAAAAAATATTGAAAATTTACAATCTAAAATCCAAAACAACAAAATAAATAAATGGAAATATAAGGGTGAAGGGAGGGGAGAAAGGTGACTATTTGGAATCTTCCAACTCACGTTTCTAACAAAAAAAACTAATAAACTAATATTTATCGATAAAAATAAAAGGGACATGGGAAAAAAAAAAAGACAAGTTACATGGATTTGGAAGGAGTTTGATCTCAGGGAAAATGTGTATGAGATAGAGCATGGTAGAAGGAGTGGCCAAGTTGTTGAGGGTCCATGCCAAGGCTTCCATGCTACTCTGGCTCTTACCAACAGTCACATAAACAGTGTCTTCATCCTCGTTCTCTTCTTCACCAATGATAACCATAGAATTAGGACCATCATCATTCAAGCGCAAGTGTGAGGAATTCTCTTCCTCTATCTCACTCACACTGCTGCTTCTGCCAAAGTAGTTGTCTTCCACAGACAAAGACATTTATATCAGTGAACACTTCTTGTTGTGAGTGAAAGGGCACTAAATACTAATAGTAGCAGTGGTTGGCTTTAGAAGAGAGTGTAAATGAAAAATTGAAACCAGAAAGTGTGATATCAATGAGAGAGAGAGAGAGAACAATGTATGGAGTTGAATAGTAGCACCGGCTAAGGGGACAAATTTGAGGATGTGAAAAGCCGTGTGGTTCGAGGACTAGGAAATTTAGCGTTTGAACATCAACTTTGACTTTTTTTTTTGTCGTGATGGACCCAAACGTGTGTTACATAAGATATTGTGGGGATTAAAACACTATTTTTTTAAATCTTGAATGATTAGTTCTTACAAAATTTTAAAAAATATTATGTTTATATTTGAAAAATGAAAATGATACTAATTATTTTAATTATAAAAATAAGGCTAAAGTGATTTATATTTTTATGTTTAAAGAATAAAAATAATCTCTACTTTTTTAAGACCAATTCAATCAATTTCAATTTTAAATCTTCAATATGGTTCCTTGTCCTTTTTTAGAAAAAACTCTCAAAACATATTATAAATTATAATGGGATAAAGTCAATCAAGCTTTGCAAACGTCGATTTTTGTTTTTTAAATAACAAATTTCTCATACCTCATGATTGGGATGTGTCACGCGTGCAAAGATAAATATATAACAATATAATTCTAATCTTGTCTAATTCCTGAATTGTGCTTTAACTTTGTTTTCTTTTCTATAATTTTATTCTCTAAATTTTAGAAAAAATGAAATTTTAATTCAAACATAAATTTTGTGTAAGTTTATATCTTTTATTTTTACACTTTAATTATTTTAATTATGAATTTTTAACTTTTATCTCATCACAATACTGATACATTATTAGTTAATTGTTAAGTTAAATAGTCAACGTATACAGAATTTAAGATTATATTAAAATTGTGAATTTTTTAAAATCTTAAAAATTGAAATTTGCAAGAAAAAAAATAAAAAAATAATATTACATATAAAAAATTAAAGGGAATCAAGATTGTAATTTTAAAAAAAAAATGAGAGCATAATTGTTTTTCAAATTTCAAGTCACACCCTCCGCTACCAACTCCCTCATTTCAAACTCTAACTCTCATTTTTTTTAAATCACCCTGTCTCATTTTTTTAGGACATAGTTTAGTCCAGCCTATTGATTAAAAAACTAAATTTAGGCTTTTGAAAAAAATCATAAAGCTTGATAAGCTAATCTGATATAGACTATTTACGAATGTTCAATGACTTAAGGTATTTTAATCTTGCACTTAATTTTGAAATATTTCCAAATTACCTTGCAAGGTTGTAACATGTATACTTTTGAAATAAATATTCTGAAATAGAAAAAAAAATTGAAAAAACTATTCCAGAATCAGATTTTTTCTTTTTTAAAATAGTTGTTCAAGAAATGTATATGTATTCTAAAAGTGTATATATTTTTTGAAATAAAAAAATCCCATTGCGGAATAGTTTTTTGGGAAAAAAATTATTCCAGAATAAAAAAATCTCATTCTGAAATAGTTTTTTTTAGAAAGATTGTTTTCTATTATGAAAACTGGAATAATTGTTCTTGAAGTATATACATATTCCAAGAATAGCAAAAATCTCATTCAAAATAATTTGTTTGAATTTTTTTTTCTATTCTGAAATAGTTATTCTAAAAAGTGTATATGTATTTTGAAATAATTATTCCAGAATAGCCAACGCAAGAAGCATTAAATTTGCCATTTCCTTTTTAAGTGTTTTACGATGGTGGTGTGTGATGCAATGGTGGATGGTGCGGTGGGTGATGACATTACAAGAGGATGTTGGAAGGTAGGGTGGAGGGCGACATTAGGTTACTAGAGGAAGAAGATAAAAGAAAGAGTAGTGTAAAATATATTTATCCATTTAATATTCTTTGAAAAGTACATGATTCAAAATAAGAGATACAAAATTTAAATGCAAGGGACTAATTACCTTTGGTGTTGTGAGACTTCACGGTCCATTAAAAAAAGTAAAACCCCCAGCCTTAGGCATGGAAGACGTTAGGTAATTATAGATTTCACTCTCGTTCCCATTTTGACAAAGGAAAAAAAAAATGGTTAGTTTCAGTTCAGAGGCAATGAAATTGCTCCATTCTTTGGCTTCCTGGCGTGGCGGCAGTCCTATTAATTTTCGTGATTTATAAGAGGGTCAACAAATAAAACCATGTGTTCCCCTATGTCCCTAAAGTAAAAGAATCCATTGTATGCACTTGGTGATTTCTTTTCATTTTCTAATTTATGTACTGGAAGGTCACTGTCAATTTAGGAACTTTACACTTCAAAGTGTTCAAACACAACTAGAGCTGAATCCAAACAAACAGAAAGAATCATGGCTAGAATTAAAAAAGTAAAAATAGAATTAGATTGATGGAAAATTTGGGACTGTTATTCGTTCGTTGGCGAGAGTGCGAATTAGGTGACAGAGTTGATTCTGGCTTATCAGACCAGCCTGGGCTTTAAAATAGGCTAGGTCAGGCCTGAAGAATTGGTCCATAACAGGTAAAAACCTATATTTATTTTAATAATTAAATTGATAAAATTTATATTTTATAAAAACTAATTAAAAGTGTGACTTTATAAAATTTGGCAAACAAGCCAAAGACTAGAGAAGGTAGGTATATATGTGACTTACGTAATAGGAAAAGGTAATAAATTTAGAAGTAATTATTGAGTCATTAAATTAACCCAACTAATATTCTAACTAACCTAATTTTTACTTTGCCGAACTTTTAACTAACCTAATAATACAAGGTTATGTTTATAAAAGTATTTTAGTTAACTATTAATTTTTTTATTAGCTAAAAAAATTATTTAACGGTAAACAAATTTTAAATAAATTCTAAATAATTTTTAACATTTTTTGAAACACTATTTGAAGTAGTATTTTTTAAAATACTAACTTCTAATTTTTTTATATTTTCTTCCTCAATACATTCATTCAATTTCTTATTATCTATTTTAAATAAATCATAATTTTATGATTTTTATATTATTTTACACTTTTCAACTATTTCAATATTTAGTCAAACACTTATAATTTAATAAACTAACTTTTCAATTTTTGGTTACCTACTAACTTTCTTCCAACTTTCATTTAGCTTTTCAAGTTAGTTTTACATAGCCAAAGTTACCAACAAATTAGCAATTTCCCACAAAGCATTTTTTATTTTAAAAATAAGCATTTATATATTTCAAATTATATATATTTTAGATATATCAATTATTCGAAGTTATATTGAAAAAAACAACTTTTTTTAAGTTTCCAAAATCAACTTAAAAATAATTTTATTTTGTCAAATAATGACTTTTGAGTTTTGACCAATTATAAAAATAAATTAGTCAAAATACGTGCATAGGCAAGAACAGTCTATGAGCCTTAGACTAGAAGATACACGCAAGTGCAATAAAATACGGATGGAATATGTTCGGTTAAGTTTTATGCTATTTAAAAAGTCTTTTAAATTTGATAAGTTGGTTTAAGTAGATATAAATAATAATTTTTTGTCATTATTATTATTATTATTTTAATCTTTTAACAGTGTATTAAGATCATACATTTATTTATTTTTTAAAATTTATATTAAACATGTTAGCCTACATAAAAAAGTCTATAAGCTTATTTAAAAGATAAATTTATATCTTATTTAGAAGTTTAATTTCAAAAAATGCTTTTAAATAAGTTATTATGAAAATAAGGTTAAACCTTAATTAAAAAATATTTATATCTCACAAACAAGTAAACTTTAATTCTTATACAGCCTAACTTACTTATCTTATCCATACCCCATGTCTTGAATAATAATGATTTTAATTTTAATAATTTATAGTTTGACTATTATATTGCTTTTCTCATAGCCTATTAACTAGTTAACTTGTTGCGGAAAGAGTCAAACTTATTTAAAGTTTTAATACGTAATAGACTTCAAATAGACTAACATACCAAGCCAAATTTTAAAAAGGACACGTTAAGTCTAAAGAGTCTGTAACATACTAGATTTGTGTGTAGATTTTTAAAACAATTCATAACTATTAATTTAAGCAAAACCTTATTGGATCCAACTTATTTTCATCATATATAACAATTGTTAGATTTTTAGATCATATTTCAATTAAATAATTAAATTTGTACTTTATTGTTATAATTTTTTTTTGCTTAGATACATTGCAACGTCATTTCTCCTTAAGATAAAAGAAGATAAATTAACATGAATAAGATAATGTTACAATACTTTCTCAAAATTATTTTATATTATTAATGGATAAAAGTATAATGGTAAAAAAACAGTTAAATATTAATAAAATAAAATAATTTCAACTCTTTAACTTTATTTGATAGAAAGTTCAAAATTTAAACAAAAGATATAATGAATGGTAATAATTTTTTTTATAAAATATAACAAGTTATGTTTTTATTTTTACCAAACAACAAAAATATATTAATCTAATTTTAATTGAATTACTTTAGTTTGAATGAATTAATCAATTTAAAATCAAATAAAATTAATTTTATATTTGATTTGATTTGTTTTTTCATGTTAATTCAAAATCAAACCAATTTATAAGCACTCCTTACATTTTGACCTCACAGCTTGCAGAATATGAAAACCATACCAATATATTGGACTAAGCGAACCCCTTTCATGTTGGATAAGGTGGGAGGATGACACAAGGACACACGCTTTTTTTGAGCGAAAGCAAGGAAATGCCAAGAGACGAAAAATACCTTCTATTATTTTCTCTTCATATTTATAGTTAGGGACATGCACTAGTTAAAGAATTAAAGGTAAATTTTTATTATAAAATATTTATAATATGCTTTATTACGAATTTTCAATGTAATTTTTAATACTAAAATTATCATTAGTTCCTTTTAGTAAGATACTATGTTAAAAGTAAAAGTTGCATTTGATGAGATGGTCAACTCAAGAGTGAAGAGTTATCTCGATATGTGCTGCTTTTTATTTACGTGAAATATGTTCCTTTTTAGTGCAACTTTCTTTTAATTAGGGAAATTTTAGGAAAATAGTATTTTCTCTGCTTCTTTTTACTATCTCGACAACTTTGATTATAAAAAAATAATAATTATATCTTATTTATATATTAAATGAAATCAAATTGTTCTCTTTAAGGAACTGAAATCAATTTTTGTGACGTAGTTAATTTTTCAATTTACTTTATTTTAAAACAGCAATACATGACATTTTTACCTTTTAATTTTATCAGTTTTTTAAAATACATATATTTTTTTAATTTGAAATGGTTTAGATTTTAGATTTTAATTAAATTTTAAAAACATACGTGGAAAGTAGGTGATTATAATGTTAGTTATCACTCCCGAATGTGTAAATCAATAAGTACACAATTGTTTTTCTTATAATGAAATTTGAATCCAAGATATAGTATAAATTGTTCATTTTTTTTAAATTAACTCTAGTGAGCTAAAAATATAAAATTGTTCTAACTTAATTAATTATTATTTCAAATTTAAGAATGAAAAAATAAACACTTAATATTTATATAAAAAATTTAATGATTTTAAAATTATTTTATAGTACCAGTAGTTACATATTATTATTATTGTTATGACTTTTAAGATAATTATAAAAATTAATAAATTTATATATGATAAATTGTAATGATTCTATCTTATATTATACTTGTAAGTGTTTGTTTTCTTATAATAATTCTACCTCGTTTGTGGAGAATTATTTTGGTAAAAGTTTAAAAGATACTTATTTTGTACCAACAATATTAGTATTAGTTATTTATAAACGGCACCTAACCAAAATAGTTAGGATTTGAAGCTAACGGTTAAAAATATTGACAAAATTTTAATTTAAAAATAGAGAGAGAGATGAATGAATGTGAATGACATGCTTCATTTGCATTTAATCTTGGTATCTACCTCTGAGTCACTGACTGTACATTAAGTGGAATGACTACACATAACATCAAACTTTGGTGTGCAGTACTGCATCTGTAACAAGTGAAGGAAAGGAAAGGAAAAGAATGCAATGACTAAACTCTAGATAGTAGATAGTGAGTGAGTGAAGCTAAAGCTACAAAAACAATAACCAAACAAAAAACTCAATTCTCTTCTCTTGGTTTTTGCTTTTCCTCCTCAACACCACCAAAATGGGCCTTGTTTCTCAGGATGCCCTCAACCAACTCCAAGCTCTCATGGATCAAGGTCTTCCCTTTATCACATCTTCTCTTTCCTTTTCCATCTTTCTCTCACCCCTTTTTCTTTCATATCTTTTCTCCTTTTTTTTTTTTTATCGAATTGTTTCTTTCTGATAGTGCTACTTGAGGAGGAGCCACTGCAGAGAACGTTTCAGGTGACCATTTTAGCTATACACCTTCCCACCTGATTTTAACATTCCATTTTTTTTTTTTTTGCTTCTTGGGTGTATGCTTGATGATCCTGATCTCTCTCCTGTGTTTGACCTGTGTCAATAGCATGTCTTGTTTCAATGGATTTTTATTTACTATGGGCATTGGAACCCTGAAATTCTTGTGATTGTACTTGTGTCTATGTGTTTCATTAAGGTTGCTGACTAATTTTTTCTTCTGCATTCCTCCGCTCCTGTTTAAGACTTTTCACATGTAGCAATGATTCAGCAAAAGGAAGGGGGAGGGGGGGATGAGATCTGATTTCAAGTATGTAGTTCAACCAATGTAGCACTTCTGTGTATATATATCTTCAACTCTCCTGGTTAACTTGTTTGAAGGAGTCAAGTTTTACACCTGTTGTTTATTTAAGCATACCGACATATATAATTGGTAATAATAAGATCTTTCTGTTTATGGATAGCTGATAATTTTTTCAATTGCGTGTGATTTTATCTACCTATTCTAATTATAATGAGGTTTGATGAGATCTGTTGATCTCTTAGCAACTGATTGCAACTGCTTAAGGACAAGTTTTTTCACTAGAGAAGCAGTCTATCTCCCCTTTTGGGATTTAATTGCTGTTCTTTGCAGAATGTTCATCAAGGATGTGTCACCGAAACCTTAATGCGGTTTCTAAAAGCAAGGGAGTGGAATGCTACCAAGGCCCATAAAATGGTAAGACGTGTACAGTGGAAGTGTTGTTTTATTGAATGCTTTGCAAATATGTGTTTATTGCTGTAAATTGACTAATATCCAATTAATTTATTTGTAAATGCCTGTATTATATTTCAGATAGTCGATTGTTTAAAGTGGAGAATACAAAATGAGATTGACAACATATTATCTGTAAGTGTATATTCTACTGATCTTTGTATATTATTGTTTGGACATTTCTTTTGGTAGTTCATATTTTTCAGTTAGGTGGATGCCTGTAATTAAGAGATGTTCTTATTCTGTCCCTTTATGAATTTATTGGCAAACTCTTATTAAGGCGTTATTGCAAATGACTTTGTTCTTACATGTGAAGCCTGGATGTTGTTTCATTTTCAGAAACCAATAATCCCTACTGATTTATACAGAGGCATTCGTGATTCACAACTTATAGGATTGTTGGGGTACTCCAGAGAGGTGCTCTTTAACACAGTACTTTCTCAGTCCATTTTGTCGTAGTTGTGCTTGATTGTTATATACATGCACATTTTTACTATTATTGATCAAGATTTGACATACTTTCCAGGGTCTGCCAGTCTTTGCAATTGGCGTTGGGCTTAGCACATTTGACAAAGCATCTGTGAGTTTAATTTGTTAGAAAAGGGAAAAGGAACATTGCTATGTTTGGAGCACTATCTATTGCTTTATCTTAAAGCCTTGTGTTCTTATCTGACATTATTTTGGGTGCTTGTATGATTGCAGGTCCATTATTATGTGCAGTCTCACATTCAAATTAATGAATATCGTGATCGTGTAATCTTGGTGGGTATTACTCTTTGGAGTCTTCTAAGCTTCTTAATTTTTTGATTAACCTGCTAGTTTAGCTTCTGCCCTTTTGTTTGTTTTGACCCATATATGCTTGTAGCCTTCAGCATCAAAGAAGCATGAGCGGCCTATTACCACATGTGTAAAGGTTTTGGATATGACTGGTCTGAAGTTGTCAGCCCTGAATCAGATAAAGGTAGTTTTTAATTGATACAGCTATTTGGTCCAGTAGGTTTTGCATAATTGTGAATTGAGTGTATTCATAATGCATTTTGATATTAAGACAATAAACATGCAGGTTTAAGTTTAAATGGTAAGTAATACAGCCATTAATTAGGAGTCGTGCGGTAAATAAATTTGTGTCTGTAAACTTTAGAATTTACTATTAACATATAATGATCAATAAACTATTGCATATCTGGAAGTATTATACTTACTCAAAGTTGCACTCGAAGATTCAGTTTAGATCAAACTGTTTTTGTTGTTACTTTGTGAGCAAATGCATAAAGCAGAAAACCTTTTTGAGTTTTTTGTTTTCTGTTGTTTTTAAATAATTTCCAATATTGCTTAGTCATCTTCCATGCTGATGCAGTTGTTAACAATAATATCATCCATTGATGATCTGAACTACCCTGAGAAAACAAATACTTATTACATTGTAAATGCCCCATACATATTTTCAGCTTGTTGGAAGGTAAGACGATATTATTCCTTATGACCTGGTTTCCTTTATATTTCTTCTTATACTGGTTTAAGTTGAGCACCTTTTGAGACCAAGGGAAGTGCTAAACACTTTGCATTAGCAGGTTGTGAAGCCACTTTTACAAGAGAGGACAAGACGAAAAGTGCAAGTCTTACAAGGTTGTGGGCGAGATGAGCTATTAAAGGTAAGGTATTCATTTCTTTATTTTAAATTCTTAGACAAGGACTAGTGGAAGTACATACTCCCAAGTCACAACAGAAGAGATCATACATGATAGGATTTTTATTTTTCCACATTGCTTGATCTCAATTGTTCGAATGGAGCATGTAATTTCAGAATAGATAGAAGGGCAAAGGCAGAATAGAAAAAAATGCAATCAGAAAAGGCATGTTAGGAAAAACAAAAGCTAGGCAGTTCTTGAAATTTTTTGTCATAGAGATGCCAAATTGGCAGCTTTATTCCAGATAAGAGACAGTAGCATATGCTCCTTGAAAATCTTTATTGCATTTCTTTCAACCTCATGCATGCACTGTACGTTGCCATACAGTCTTGCCCTCCTTATACTTCAAAGTAGCCTTTAAAACTAGTTGTCATAAAATGTTACATTTTCCTGAACAAATCAAACATCCACTTGAAACACCTTATGGTCTAGACAACATAAATCTAGAACATTGTAGAAATAAATGATTGCTTGTCTCGGAATTTTAAAAAGTACATTACCCAAGCATAAACAGAGTGTTTTATTAGGTATATAGATCTGTAACATTGAGTTTCCTGTCCTTATAATCAACAAGCCATTCATTGCTAGCTGGATGTATTCATGAAAAAAAAAGGAAAAAAGAAAAACAAAGAAACAATTCAAATAAAAAAGAAAAGCATTAACATATAACCGACGCCCATTACAAGGGGGAAATTGGAACTGTTTGGGTTTTTGAGGACTTTGGTAATTCGTGGTGGAATTTTAGAACTTTGCATAAAATAAAGCTACATGACGACTTTTTTTAAGGGAGTGCAAATGATATTAATATCAGAAGTTGCAAATGGTGATATTAAAAGCAACTGTAAGATAATTTGACTTGCTTTATGTTTTTACCGTCAACTCTAGAAAAGGACAGTGAAGTTCTTCCTTGGCTAGGAGTTTTAGAGAAAAAAATCAAGAACTTACTTCAGTTGCATGCAATTTTTGTTTCTCTTGCATATTTACATATTTATGTTTGTGCATTTTATTTTTCTATAAAACGAAGCAGTAGCAAGAGTAGCACTGGTCATTCTTCTGGAAGTGCATTTTTCTTCTTCTGAAAGTTTATACTTTTAATTCACTCCGTATTAGTAAGCATGTGGATCAATTCTTTTTTATTCTAATAGAGAAAAAAGATGGCTAAATGCATTGTAACCTTATATTATTCAATTGAAATTAACAAATGAAATTTGCATGTAGATCATGGATTACGCGTCTTTGCCACATTTCTGTAGAAGAGAAGGCTCTGGATCATCAAGACATTCAGGGAATGGAAATGAAAATTGTTATTCCGTGGATCATCCTTTCCATCAGCAGCTCTACAACTACATCAAGGAGCAATCCAGAATCCATGAAGCTGTTGAACCCATCAAGCAGGGATCGTTCCATGTAGATTTTCCAGAACCTCCTGCCGAGAAAGCAGAGATTGTCAAGACTTTAGAGTCTGAGCTACACAAGTTTAAGATCAGCAATGGGAATGGTGATTGAAGATTGATACTGTTACCTATGGTGTCTTGGCCATGTTGTCTTTTACCTGTCCTACTAACCATTTGAACCAAACTAATGATGTAACAATGGTTCTTCTTCCTCCACACTATTATCAGGATTCCGCAGTACTAGTTAGCTTTGTTTATCTTAGATTGAGAAGTTTAGTGAGTAGTCAAAATAAAGCGGATCCCAGCTTTGCATTATGCCATAATGCAAATTGAGAAATGTCAAATATGATAATTTTCATCATGTTTCTTCTAAGCTTGATATTTGCATTTTTTTTATCTTCATATGGGCGCCTTCTCAATTCAAATAGAAAACAGTTTGTTTTCGAAGTACTGAGCTTGGAAATAAAGAGTATGTATATGCTGCTATTAGATTTGTGGGAGAAAAAAATCTGCTAATTGTCATTTTCGTGTTTAAATAATAATAGTATTACATTTATCTCAGAAATTGTTATACATGGTAAAGAGAAGGAAAAAGGTTCGAATTTAGTAAACTTCATTTTTGTAGTGATTAATTCACTTCGTTTTATGCTCAAAAGAATTAAATTTATACTAAAAAGGTTATACTTAACAATATGAAAAGAAAGAATAAGTAATATTACCCTCAGTTCATCCAGTCTAATTTAACATTCGGATACTATGGATCTCGTATTAAATCAAAAAGAGAGAGAAAAAAACTAAATGCTACTATTATGTACCCAAAAAAATTGTTCGAGGAGGAAAACATCCCACGTTAGTTAGATATTCATGGAAACCAGTGCACAGAAATCTTATCCAAACGTGTTACCCTGCATCACTCGTAGTACTTTATGATCGTGATAACTGATAATATAGTATTGCATAGCCAACATAAACGTGGTAATTGGTAACTTACAAAAGCTAGTTATTCATGCATGCAACAACAATAAGCAGAAGCTAGCCTCAGCCACTTTGAATTTGAATGGCTTCTTGGGAGACATATATACATGTTTTATAATTATATCATGCATGTTCTTCAACAAGCTTCTTCACCTTACCACGATTGTAAATAATGAAAACCCACCAACAACTACATCTAAACATATTTTCCCTAAAATGTGGAAAAAAAAAAAAAACAATATGAAACTTCTGTGTTCCCTAGGAACTCAAGAAACCAGGACTTTGACAATGAGCATTCACATCTGCATGGAAGATGGAAACATTGACATGGCTTTGAAAGCGAAATGGGAGAGTTTTTTTCATGCATAAATGGTTGATCATGTTATTCAAGGAGCCTCTCATCTGCCAAGAGAAAGGCACAAAGCCAATTAATGCTATTGAATATTGATAAATGATAACCCCATTTGGCATTTCAATTCTAAGTACGCAGAGAGATTGGTCTGGAGGAATTGTCTGAGTAATCCAAGTTTTATTCTTCTTGACGCCACTTTTTTAGTTCACCCTCAACTGCAACCTTTGCAGAATCTGCCATCTCTGCATTCCTCAGAGCCATATCTGTTGCAGCCTTTATTTCCTCAATTGCTTTCAGGTTTGCCTCTACCTTTCTGTCCACTTCATGCTTTCTTGTGTTGATTGCTTCCACCTGAGCCATTACTGCTGTTTCTGTTCTGTCAATCAAGTCTTCAGATTCCTTGATCTTCCCACTCAGTGCTGCAAACTCGTCAACTGTCAACACAATCTTCCCATTGGAATCTGCAACTGAGACTGTGTCTTGTATGTTGTCACTGTCTGACATCATCTTCATCTCCTCAATGGCTCTTTGTTCTGCTTCTTTTGCTTCCTCAGCTTGTTTCAGGTAAAGCTCTAGTTTCTTCTCTAGTTCTTCTGCCACTGCTTTGGATTTTTCGGCCTCTTGATTCAGGTCTTGTGTTTTGGATCTCATTTCTTCCTCTTCCCTTCTTGCAGTTTCTGTCTCAAATGAAAGGTGCTTGATCTTCAGTTCTGTCTCATCAATTTTATCAGATTCTTTGTCCATTGTCTCTTCTGCTTTACTCTGTAGTTGATCAGTTAGGTCAACAGCTAGAGCTTCTGCTGCCTTTTCCTTCTCCTTGAGTTCCTCTTGCTCTTTCTTCACTTGTTCCAATTCTGTCCTAAGGGAATCCACTAGGTCTCTCAGGGAGGTTTCTTCTTCAGCAACTTCTTGAAGTGTTTTAGTGGCTTCTTTGATCTCCAAAGTTATTAGTCTCACTGAATCCATCTCAGAAGCATGTGCCTCTTGTATCTGCTCTTGGAGAACCTGAATCTCTTCACTTGTTTCAGCAAGTTTGGCCTCAAGGTTTTGTGTTAATTCAGGTTCATACTCATTCTTCAATGCCATTAATTTATTCTGTGCTTCTTCCTTGGCATTTTCGTAGAAACTTAGCCGTGCTTCTCTTTCTCCCATGACCTTTGCCTTATCTTCTTGGGCCTGTGATGAGGCAAGCTTCAAATGTTCAATTTGTTCTTTCATGGTTGCAATTTGGTTTTTGAGTTCATGGATCTTTTCTGTGTTCAATTTTGCGGAACGTTGAGCCTCTCCTGCTGTTTGGAATGCAGCCAGTTTTGCCTCCAAAGCTGTGTCAAAATCCTGCCTTATTTTGTTGAGTTCTTGCTTCGAAGCATCTAGTTCCTTCACTGTTGTTGTGTACTCCTTTCTTGCATGCTCTAGTTCTTGTTTCCATGCTTCATATCCTATAGCTTTTTGGGATAGTGCCTGTTCAAGTTCTTTGGCCTGATTCTTCACAGCTTCAGCAACTTCTATTGCTGATTGTTTAGATTCCCTCACACTGTTGAGCTTCTTTGTCAATTCCTGAAGGGTCACATTGGCCTTATCAAGCTCGGAAAGGGCTTTGGATTTTGTGCTCTCAGAACTTTCTAGCTGTTTCTTTATTTTGTTTAATTCTCTTTGGGCCAAGAGAAGCTGAGTCTCCTTTTCCAGCACATTCTGCAAATCACACAAGTTACTAATCATGAATCCTAACTTCACAAAGAATGGTACTACTAATAATGAAAAATGATACAAATGTTGAAAGAGTTTGTTTGGATAAGTTTCTTTAAAAACACTTATAAGAGACAAAAATAAAAATAAAAAAAGAAATGAGTTTTTAATAAGTTAAAATGAGCTCTTTATTAGTTAACCATAAGCTAATTTATCGAAATTCTTTCATATAACTTCTCGATGAGATGACATTTATAAATTAACTAATTGAGAGATCATTTTAACTTGAGAAGAATGTCATTTCATTATTTTTTTTCTTATTTTATCATCCTAGAAGTGTTTCTAGAGAAGTTTATTCAAACTCAAAATCATGCAAAGGAAGCACTTATGCTAACTTGGAAATCTCCTTAAGCTGTGTGCGCCTTGGAAAGACAACAAGAACTTGTTGGTTTTTTTTATTAGAAGAAAAGATTTTTCAAAAGAAGAGATATGTTAGGCAAAGGAACTTACTAAACTTTTATTCCTGAGCTTTATATATGGAGTCAAAGTGTAACACAATTCAAAAATATCAACTGCCAACAACATTCTAATCTTAAAATCAAACTGATTATATATCCTTAAGTCTAAATGATAAAAATAATATCCTTATCTTTTTCTAAATAATATCCTAAAAATCTGAAATATAACAAAAAATCTAAAAAGCTATGGAATGGAAAATATTCAGGCATATTTTCAACCTGACTTTAGTATCAATTGTAGCTCGTAAGTGTCTATAATTAACCAGCATCCAGGGTCATGTCTTTGGCATCAAGCATATAAGCTTCCAAGCATGATTTTAACTTGTGATTGTGGCGATTGCGGCTGCTGCGATGCAAATTGCTGCCCTTGCGGTGCGAAATTATTATATCTTTTCACTTAATGTAAAAAAGAATTTTACAATTATGTTATTTATTTGCATATCTTTTATCTATAACATAACATAACTTTCATTCATTTTAAGATTTGGTATTCTCTAACATCTAATAAGGTCATACTCATTCAACCATGGACACTTTGAAGTTTATATTAGAAGATTGAAATCTAGATTTTATTTTATTTTTACAAAACAAGTGGAATAAAACCGTGCTAAGGCTCTGTTGCGGCTCTAATGCGGTTCCATTGCGGCTATTTAAAACCATGCTTCCAAGTATAAAATGCGGAAGTTTCCCATTCTAAGTCTTGAATCCTTGTCTTAGAACTTTTTTAAAAGAAAAGTTACATTTGATGCTTACCTCTGACGATCTTCTCTTGATAGAACGTTTTTCCTTTGAGACGGCTACTTCACCAAATAAACTAACAGCTGCTTTAACAGATTGGAATGGAGCCCTTGTGTCAATCTCTCCAGCCTCTCTAGGAGAATCAGTGTCCCTTTCTTGGTCTCTAATTCTGAAACTCATTATATATTCTTCTTAATTGCAAACGGTATCTGCATGCAGGAGAGGGATATATACATAACAATGAGCATTGTTAAGATAAATCTCGTTATACATATGAAACTACATAACAACATATTTTATATGCTTTCAAACTTAAACAACAAGCATTGATATATATAATATCATTGCACCACATTTTACACATGGTATGTTAGATATTCAAAGCATAACTTTAAAAGGAGTAAAGTTATGTTTACCTTAATGTTTGATGTTACAACAAAGGACCTGGAATGCAATGTCCTTAAGAGAATGAAACAAATAATGGGGCCAGGGACTCCTCCTTTCAAATTGATCTGGTAGGGCCCAGATAATGAATTTGCAAAGTAGAGGTGTTGGAATTCAAAAGAACCTAGGTGAAAACGTGGGTTCCTTTTAAATCCAACTTTTATTCACCTTCCTGAGACTGTTGAAAACAAAGGAACTTCCTAAAATATGGTTGGTTAAATTTGCTTGGACGTAGAATTGGCTATATATAAGTTATATTTAGCTCAAGGGGCAGAGAGATTTGTGGTGGTGTTGACAGAAAATGCCAACCATGCATACAGAGTTGTCAAATACAAAAATGACCCTTTTCTGTTCTGTAGTTGGGAAAGCATTGGGGTATATGAGAAAAATAAGGAAGGTTCAAATGAACCATGATGGATATTCCATAGTAGTTATGACTTGGAAAGATTACCATAAAATGTGTATAAACAAAGAGAAAAAGAAAGAAAAGTGGGAGGTGAGAAAAAAAATTAAAATATAATAAATGATATGGTAGAGAAACATATCCGTATTAATTGTTATAAGAATTATTGTACATGCATCATATATTATAAAATAAAAACCATTTTCATTATACATATATGAGCTTCAAAGGTATAATTGTTACGAGTATAAATTATGACTGGCATAATATAGAAACCGTCTCTTATGATGATCGAACCTCATGATGACTTTATTATGACTATGCCATAATTATCCTACTCATTATGACTAATTTTTGCATAAAACACCGAATCTAATATATGCATTGACTTCCCTGATCCAACCATCCCCAAAAATCAAATCCGGCGACCCTCGGACCTTTCCTGAAAGCTACCATAGTCAATTAAATAAAATGGTAAGATGTGAAAGTCTTTTAGTCATCTTTATATGATTTATCTATTCATTCCTCTATTGTATTTATAGTCTTCTACCCGTCTAAGTCAGTCTCAATTATATATTTATATGGGTTGATATCATATTAATTGCAGGCTAGTGGATATCCCAAATCTCAATTCTCATTTACACTTAAATGATAGATAGAAATAGAAAACGGAAAATATATAATAGATATAAAAAAATGATGTGATAATACAAAAATATAAAGAAAAATTAAAAGTATTAAATATATATTTACAATATTAAAGTGTCGATATATCAATGTTCATTGATTATTTAAGGGAAAAAAAAAAGTTGAAAAGGAGAGATGACACAATTTTCAATCTTAAAATTTAGTCCTAGAAAAGATGCATATTTGTAGAGACAACATGTCTTCTGGTGTGAGGGTATTAACCTTTTGAAGTATTGAGATTTATTTAAAAAAATTGACTTTTTTTTATAGATATTTTTTTATACATATAAGTTAAGAATCAAACCTATGATTACATAGTTAAATGACAAAATTATTTACCAATCAACTCACTATATTGATAGAGAAAAAGTCTTTTGAAAATATAGACTAAATAACAAAATTTATTATCATTATAATCTTATCATTTATAAGAGACTAACATATAGAATATTTTAAACAAAAAAATAAAGAATATTTTTTTATTGACATGATTAGACTAGAAGTGAAATAAATATAAAAGAAAAAAGAATAAAAACAAAAGGAAATAAAATAGAAAATATTCCTTATGCTCTTGAATATAAGAAACAAATTATAGGTTAATCAACTTTTTATTCCTTCAACTTTTTCATATTATAATTTTTAGTCTTTCAAAATATTTTTGGCAACTTTTAGTCTTTCATTAATTTTTGTCAACATTTTTAGTCTTTCTAATTTTTTGTCAATTTTTAGTCTGTTATTTATTTTTATTGCTCAAAAGTAATTACAAATATAAATAAATAAAGGGACTAAAATTAGCAAAACAATGACTAAAAGTTTAGCAATATAAAAACCACAGACTAAAAATAAGTAAAAAAAATTAGAAGAACTAAAATTATTTATAGAAAATTGAGGAATGACTAAAAGTTGCATAAAAAATTTTGAGGGACTAAAAACTTAATTAACCAAAAAATTATTTTTTACTTATATTTATTAAAAAAAAAATAGTTAAACATCATTTAATTGTATCAATCTTATTTAATAAATAACTTTTTTCTCTAAATTACCTTGTTATTAAGAATAGTAAAGGGTCCTTAGAAACACAATCTCAATTAAATGAAGGTTATTGAGGAGATAACATCATTAATTAAGACTAGTTGGAAACAAGCACTACGTGCTCAATTATCGATTTTTGTTTTAACTTTTTTAGTTTTGAATTAAAAATAAAAAATAGTTAAAAGATGTAAATAATTGACAAATTGAGGAGTTATTTTTTCTAATAATTATTTGATTCAAAGGTAATTTTTAGAACTGGTTAGAGGGAAAATGGTCTAAGAAAATATTTATACTAAATAGGGTAGTTGTCTTTACTGGCAGTTATTGATAAAGTTAGTTGAGATTATTTGAGATCAAGAAATATGCAATTGTTTTTGTTTAAATTTGAGATAAGAAAGAGTATGTGTTATTTTAATTAATAAAAATAAAAGAAATGTTAAGGATACACATTATTTGACACTTTTTTTAATCCCTTTTTATAATTGACTAAAAATTATTAGAAATTACCAACTATGGTTGACCTCAATTTTCATTTAATATTACTCTATCCTAATTTAAAAGTCAGACCTACAAATCTATTAAATTAATGATTTTTAATAAAATTTTAGTTAATCATAAAGAGTATTAGAAAATGTGTCTCTAACATTTATCTAAAAATAATAAAAGTAAAAAACATTCTCTCTGTTTTTTTTATTCGTAGAAAAGCGTTAAATTTTTTACAACAATTCACACACATTTTAGACCAATTAAGAACATAGTGATTTCCCCTGTTTATTTATAAAAGTAGAGGAGTATGTAGACATACATAAATAAATTGTTTTAAAAAAAAATTCCATACTAATTAAAAAATAAATTAAAGTTTTACAATATTATATTCAACATAAAATTATTTATTATTTTTATGTTTCAAAAATTTATTAATAAAATTTACAAATCATTTTATTTTTATTTTTTTATATCTTTTTGGTACTATAAAAATAATCTATAGGTTTTTTATGTGAAAAATATTCTATGTTACTCTCTTATAAATTTTAAATAATATGTATTTTTAGTCCTAAGTTAATATTTTAATCTCTAAATTTTAACAAAAACACTTTTTTTTGTAGTGGGGAAGAAAACTAAAATCACATCATTTTAATGAATATACGGACTAAAAATATATTCAATCTTATTGAGACTAAAACCAATTTTCAAAATATTTTAAAGGATCATAACTATATTTTATCCAAAATTAATTTAATTCTTAAAAAAGTAAAATAAAAAGATAAATGCTACACAACATGGTTCTAAATTTCATGGTACTTTTAGAGGAATTTTTTAATGTGAGACCTAAAAAAGTGAGAAGAAGTCTTCTGAAAGTATGGACTAACTAACAAATTTATTATTATAATTTTATAATTTATAAGAGACTAACATATAGAATATTTTAAACAAAGAAAATATAATATTTTTTAAATTGATATGATTATACTAGAGCTGAAAGAAAAGGAAAAATAATAAAAATAAAATAGAAAGCATGTGTTATTTGGATGAAAAAGAATAAGAGTGGAGAAAAATCCCTTTGCTTATTTAAAAGAGTAGAAGAGTATGTAGAAAGAAAGAAAGAAATATTTTTTAAAAAAATTGAATTTTTATATTATAATTTAACATAAAATTATTTGGCTGCTATCCTTAAACTCCCTGCAGATGCATCTGTTGACTGCTATGACACTAATGTTACATCTTCACAGATAAACACTCTGGTCGGAGATGTTCCTTCAAATATCATTCATACGGTTTCAATCCCTACGTTGCTGGAGGTTGTTCAGGTAAATATGATCTCTGTTGCAACCAATATTTAAAGACTAATTATTGCTGAGTCTTACTTCTCATTGACGATTTTTTCTGCTTCTCCTGTTTTAGAAGTAGGATTCTTCTACTGCAATTCCAATGTTTACAAACCCAACATTTGTATCCTATTTCTTTTGTATTTCTTTAATGTTTAACATTCCTTTTAGGACAAATAAATAATATTTATTTTTGGACTCAAATTTTCTTTTGATTAGAATCATGTGTTAACATGACATCATAAATGCATTATTGAATGCCACCACATAAGCAGTATAGCAATATCATACGATGGAAGGAACCAATAAGACTATTAATTTTAGAGAAATAAATAAAAACTTTTACTTTGCACGTTTTACAAGAATTAAAAATATATCCAACCAGTAAGTTTATTAAGCAAATTAAGTCGATCTCCTTATTTTTATACCACAAAATTATTTTAAAATTTAAACAAACTTGATTCTTTGGTCAATTTTTTCTACTTTTTTTACTGCATTTTTTTTTGTTTTAATTGTTTTAACCCCAATCATTTTGTTATTAATACTTTTTATTAATAGACATTGTTATTAGCATTTGTACAAAATAACATTATTATAAATATTTTCATCTTTTTTTCTGACATTTCAGCTGCATCTCCTCCTGATTCGAACCCCAATGGAAGAACAAGTCGAGCAAAACCGGCCATAATAGGTATGAACTGTTACGTGGTTGATATGATTCCTTTTCCTTTACTCTTTTAATAAACATTAATTATCTTTATATATTAATTAAAGGGTTAGTTATAATTTTTATTTTCCCATAATCTTTCATTTCAGATTTTTTTATTTAATTGTATAAATTTTGTGTCCAAATTATGCAACTTTATTTGTAAACTAATAAATTAAAGTATATTTAACTTATAATATATATGTAAGTTTATAAAAATATATATATAAACATGCATGCAAACTAATACAAATATATCATTAAGCGCATAAATCGATGTGAGATTATTTTAGTTTAACTAAAAGTCATAAAAATATAATTATCCTAAATACTTAGAGAAAGAAGTTAATCACTTTGGTGTTCGCATCTGAAACACGGTTGCCTTATTATACCTGAAAAACATATGCGGTCTAAACATAAAAAATATAAATAGAAAAAACTAATGAAAATATGTAATTGTGTGTGTAAACTAATAAAAAATATGTAAATTATATAAAATCAAAATATGCAAAATATAGGAAAAAAAATCAATAATACTTAATAAATAAATTTATATTAATATTTCATTTAAAGTTTTTGTTTTTCATAATATTTGTTCTTGCAGTAAAAAAAACATATGTTCTTATGAATAATTTAATAACACTTTTCATAAATGAACTTTTTATTAATTAATTACCTTTTCAAACTATTTTAATTTATTTTCAAACTTATTATTTCTATGACATTTATATTTTCATTTTGCTATAGGATAACTTATTATATAATGACTTTTTCTTTACTGCAACTTATATAATATGACTTATACAATTGAACCTATGAGTTTTCTTTGAGAACTGATATTGATAAAGTAAAAAAAATATTGTAATACCATAAATGATAATTAATTAAATAAATAGTTAATATTTGAATAATACCATATAATTTCAAATGCTTAAAATCAATCACAAGATATTATAATAATGATATTATCAAAATTATTACATTTAATTAATATATTTAATCTTAATTTTATTTTAGCTCTTCCATTTTTTTCAAGCTTTGCCATTGAACATATAATAACTAACATATGGACCAAAATTACTTAATTTGAAAAATTAGGAAACTAAAATTCCATAAGAAAAATATCAAAATCGTGAATCAAAGATTTTAGGAGGAAAAAGTGTAATTAAGTTTATATTAACAGATTATTTGCTTCTCTTTCTTTTAATTGTAATATAAATTATTCTGAATTAAAAAAAATTAAGACATTTGATATGTAGTTCCAATTCCTTTTTATTAGTTACACGTATTTTTTTATTATATTTTTTTCATTTTTTATGAATATATTGTAAAGCTACCTTTCCAAATTGGACTAGAAGTTTCTTAGAGCATAGGGAGTGTTTCTATAGATTGCTTTATTATCTTTTTGTGATTTTCACATTCTTTATTGTGTTTCTCACGAAATATTTTTCATTGGAAATACTCTTAGTCTCGATGAGTTTGATTGCTATATATTTGATGTAAAACGGGTAATCCATCGACAGTATTCATCTTAAGACGGTACGGACCCAATTAACAAATTAATAATATATCTTGGCATGAAACTTCTGTGATAAACTTGAAAGTACTCGTGTATATGAAATGTTTCCTTAACTCGAGTTTTTTTGTTTTGTTTGAGGGGTACTCGAGTTTCTTATATTCTTTTTAAAAAACAGAAAGAAATATCAATATATGTGAAACAAAAGAGTCTAAATAACATAATGATATTTATAATTCAAATATAATAACATCTAAGATATAAAATTTTACATTAATTCAAACTAAACATTAAATCCTTAAAATTAACGGCTTATAAAAAATCCTTAAAATTAATGATAGACAAGGAGTTTTAAATTTTTCTACGTCATTTACCTAATTACTCTAACGCCATTAATAATGAAATTGTAGAGGAGTTTTCAATTTTGTCACTTCATCATACAAAATATACGAGTTTCAAATATAGTACACGGTATCAAGGAGATTTAGCTTGTTAAATGAGATACATAAATTATTATAAATTCTTTAATATCTGTCTTCCAATCTTATAAATAAAAAAGTTATATAGTTATCAAAATAAATGAACTATATAAAAATATATTGTTATCTTAGCAAGTAATCTAAGATACAAGTACTCATTTATTCTTGAATAATAGCAAATTACAACAATGAGATTTCATATAATTACACATAATTTCACTCTTTTTTATTTTCCTACACTAATCCCCTTCAAGTTTAAAAATATTATACTAAGACTGAGGACGGATTCATAAACCTATTAAAGGATGGTTAAAATCCTCTCTTCCTTTGTATTTTTACTATTTTTATATATAAAATTTAAACTAATTTTATTTTAAATGATCATAATCTTAACCGTTTTTTTATAAAAACAACAAACAAATAATAATAACAACAATTTTATTCTAATTATCACTTTAACTATGAAAGTAATAATAACAAACTCAACTAGTTTTTTATAATTTTATACTAATTAATCTTAATTATTATTATTAAAATAACATACATAATTAATTTTACACAGTTACATTAACTTAAAAATATATACCTGTATACATGAGAAGTGCCAAGTGAGGGGACTCAGCCCCGTGCCTGCTCCCCTCTCCATCTGTCTCTACTGGCACCCGCTACAGGGGATGCAAAAGTACGAAATTTTAGGGGATGTGTTATAATTTGTTCTAAAAAAAATAAATGCCTTATGTGTTAGTTTCAGTTTCAAATATAAATAAATCTTAATAACTTTACCTTATTTAATAATATTATTCTTAAAATCTCCTTAAAAATTATATTATTCCTAAAATAATATTTTATAATAATTAAGAAAAAGTATATATTTTTTAAAATCAAGAATTAATTTCTCAAAATAATAATATTTATTTAAGAGATTAAATTATTTCCATATATGTTTTTCATATCTAAATATTTAGAATCAAATTTTTAATCAGATACTTTAAAAAATAAAATTATTTATCAATTATATCACATCATATTTCATCTATTATTTATCAATTATATCACATCATATTTCATCTAACTTTATATGACTATATTTGATGTTTTAATTTATTTGGATTTAAAAAAAATATTCTTTTAATGTATAATAATAATAATAATAATAATAATAATAATAACCAGCACTAGAAAAAAATAATAATAAGATCTGACCTCATACGAACTCTTTAATGCTCCAACCAGGGGAACTACCGGAATAGTAAGTTAATTAAATAATACTTTTATTGACTGGATTAAAAAAAATTAACCCTCCGATATATCAAAAGGGAAAAAAATTCTAATTAATTCAAAATTTAGTTAAAAAATAAGTATGTTAAAAATCAAACTCAAATAATATATAAATAATTCAATTTTAATTTCAACACATTAATCACGTAATAACTTTATTTCTATAAAAATTTATGAACATGTGATGCACAGTATAAGTACCGGTCAAGTAAACAATAGTATCTGTTCTTCATAAATGCAAGGGACTTTTCTTTATTATTATTATAAATTATAAATGCAAGGGACTTTTCTTTATTATTATTATTATAAATTATAAAGGCAAGGGACTTTTATATCAGGAACAATGCCATCAACAAATAGAATTTCACTTTATATCTAGTTCAGTAATCATTATTCAACATTTAAAACACATGATTTTTTTTTTAACGAGTATTCTTTAAAACTAGTTAAATAAAATCAAAAATACGAAGATGATTATTATTTTCAAATAATTAAAAGCATATATAGGCAATATTATGTCTTAGTTAATCAATAATAAAAATTGCTAGCAAAACGTTTTTATGCTTTGGCTCAGCATCTTGGTTCTTGAAACTGTGCAGCACAATATCATCGATGAGTATTTGTTATGGACGAAATGATGAAATCTGACACTTGAAAATTCCCCCATATATCACCATTTAGAATGCTTAAAAAATCTTTGTATATATGTAGTGTTACTGTTACTCGAGTGTACAGATGCTTAACTGCATTATGGCCGAGTAATTATACTTGTACAATTTGTTACATTGACAATGTTGAGCATATTGACAGTTCCTTTGAGGCTTTGATTATTGAATAATTTAGCACATGTTTAGGAATTAGGAGTTATGTAAAAGATATATTCGTTTTTTTTTTAACTCTAAACAAGTTTAAGACTACTATTTTTTTAAATAATAAATAGAAACAAACAGATACTTAATAGATCCATCTCTATTCTACTTTTGTAAATTTATAACTAACAGTGAATAAGCATAAATTAGCAAGCATCAGCATCACAATTTATCTTTTCTTGACTTATCTGCAAATCAATACATACCATCAAAACTCACGCAATACCCAAATGAATGCTCATAGCTCAAATGAATATTAATTTGTACTATTTTTTGGGGGGAAGGTATGTAATACAAGATAACACAAGCGTAGCACCATAAGCCCAAAGAAGACATCAATTACTACTTGTTGATTTGAAGATGCAGCATCTAGTAGCTTTTACCTAACTGGGGATGAGGCATCACCAACTCACTGCTAAAGAATATGCTTCTATTAATGTTTTTTTTTTTCTTTCTTAAATATGTTTTTGGTTCCTCAAATTAAGTTATTTTTGTTTTTTATCACTCAAATTTAAATGTTTTTCTTAGTCCCTCATTTAAAAAAAATACTCTTTTCAGTGCATCTTGAATTAAAAATCTACTATAATTATGAATCCAAACTGCTGAAAATCAGTCATAAGGGACTAAAAAGAGTATTTTTTTTTAAATTGAGAAATTAAAAAAAAAATTGGGGACCAGAAACAAAAGTGAGATTGAGAAACCAAAAACCTATAAAAGCTTCTTTTTTTTTCATTTAATGGTAGATACATCTATGCAGGAGTTAATAAAAAAACAAGACTCGACTATACATAAATGTTAGTTAGAGATCTACACTTATGACAAATGCAATTGTTGCACTATATTGCAGGAGCAACATGTGTGACCAACTTGATGGTCAATTCTAGTTCCCCAGACTCAACTCCACGAAGCCTTAACCAAACGTTCTGCACCATCTCACCATTCACACAGTTGATACTGCTTTCACGGACAAGACAGTTTTCACCATCAGGTATGACCTTCCTTAATGTTGTCTCACCAGAGGACACTCTTAAGATGTCTCTTAATCTGGCTGCAGAGACTATTGGTTGAAGGTTCAGGAAAGCATTCCCCATCTTGTCATCAGCCTTCAAAAGATCTTTATCAAACACTTCCTATAAAAAAAAAAACAACTCAGCTATACAACATAAGAGCTAATAAATAGTACCTAGTATTCAAGATTTCAGAATGGGTAAAATATGTTTTTTAAGTCCCACAATTTTTGGTCAAAATTGATTCTAGTCCATACTTTAGAAACATGGTTTTAGTGCTCATATTTTTTATTTTTTATAATTGGTTTCCTTTATGGAACTCAGGATACTTGAGTAAGGGGCAAAATTAACCAAGATTAAAGAAAACAAGAATGAAGCGGCATACTAAATATCATGGAACTCACCAAATTCAGAACTCCTAAGGGTTCTGTCAGAGTGAAATTCAGCTCCTCATTCCAAACAGGATTCAAGCAGCTATTAATTACCTTGGTCTTTGCAGTCTGGTACAATTTAATAACATTTCAAGGTTAAAATATGCTACATAATGTTAATGTTCTTGTTAATAGAAACAAGCCAAAAATGAAATTAACATATAAACAAGTCTTATTACCTGATTCCCTAGCTTGAGCACAACATAAGGATCACTGGTCTTGAAATCCCGGATCACCAACCTTTTCCCTTGCACAACAATGACTTTTAGCAGCCCCAATTGTTCACCCATTATACTCCTTCTAACAAGTTAAACTAATAGTCAAATATGGTATACCACACTACAAAAGAAAAACAGTTGAAATATCCACCGTTCATGTAGGAAAAAACAAAACAAGACAAAAGCAAAGCAAGGATGCCAAGTGCGTATGATGAATGGTGGAAAACACTTCCCCCCCAAGTGGAAAGACAAAACATGGGAGTCTCATTTTTTCTTCCACCCCAAATTGGAAAAAAGAAAAGAAAAAAGGAATGGTTGAAAAAAAATGGAACTTTTTCCTTTCTGGTAATTAGATTTATGCAGCAAAATTATTCAATGCAAGCATAACGAAAAATGAACCAAACAAGAGAAGAGAATACGATAGGATTCTGCTGGAGAAGGAACCTTATAGTGGAAAGCAAAATACTCAGTTACTTTACTTACTTACCCATAACAAAAGTTGAGTTTTTTTATAGCTTTTTCAAGTAACTAAATATTCCAAATTTGCTATAGTAATAATCACAAAAGCATTTGGAAAGCAAAGAAGGGGAAGTACCGACTACAAAAACCAATAGATCATTGAACCGAATGAGAGATAAGCAAGTGAGGAAGAAAGAAGAGTGTACTCCTCAGTAAATCACTAAATCCACATTAAATAAAACAAAGAATAATGGATATATGAGAAAGATCCCGATCCCAATCACAAGTGAAGTGTGTTTAGCATTTTGGCACACTGATCCAACTTCAACTAAACAAAAAAACAAAAGAAAAAGGATATGCTATGATATATGATAGTATATCCCTTTGGGAAGCTAAAAGCAAAGAATCACATGAAATAAGTTGGAACTCACCAATGGATATGTGTGTGTGAGGTGGTTTGGTTTGGTTTGGGATGCGTATTAATAGTATGTTGTGTGTTGAGTTGTTGTGATTTGTGAATGAGGAATAGCAATGAGTATGAATGAGACTTAAAGGCATTGGAACAACCTCTTCACCGGTAGCTACAGGTGGGGTTAATGAGAGGAGAGGACAATCCAATTTAGGAAAATGTGAGATTCACACCTGTCGGTCAAAGGAAAGGATATGATATGATTATGCATTATTAACAGATGGACTGTGTTGGCCGCAGGATTGACCAGCATTGCTTGCTTTCCTTGCTCTTCATTTTTACTAGTACTGCCACTTTTTTTATTCTTAATTCTTCTTATCCTTATCAATATTATCAAACTCCTGTTAGTTGACTAGCAACTCGTTGATACGAGTCATATAATATCTACTTTTTTAAATAAAATTTTTTTAAAATAAAATCTTGAATTTAAATTTTATGAATGAAAAAAATATAATTAAAATAAAAAATTTTATTAAATATGATAATTTAATTTTTTTTTTGGAAATAAATTATCAAGTATATTTTGTATCAACAATTGATTAAAAAATAGACTAAAATATATTTTTATCTTTATAATTATCAAAATATTTAAAATTCTTCCATATTTTCAAGTATGTTTTTTGTTTTCGTAAAATATAAATAGATGATATTTTGGTTGAAAATCAAATTTGGGATCCTACATCTCAATGCTAGTTTGTCAGCACTAAGTTTGAGTTGACAGATAACAAATACATGTATGTAGGAACGAATTTTTCCAATAGAACCAAAATATTACACATTTATATTTTATAGATATGAAAAATATATTTGAAATTTCATAGGATAAATTTTAAACATTTCAATATTTATAATGATAAATAAATATTTAACAAAATAAAAAATAAAAATAGACTGTAGTACATCGTAGCAGTTAGTGCGCGTTTCGTGACTTGGTTTAGTTGGTTCACTGCTGACTCTGAAAACGCTATCGTTCCTTGTTTGGCTTTGTGTCACTCGGATCAGATCTTTGATCTTTCAATTCAACCGCGTGCGCCACTAAGCTTGCTTTTCCTACAGTTCAGCTTCTCCATCATTTTCCCACCGTGACCATTAAACAAATCAAAATATAAATTACTTATCAACCATGCACATTATATTTTAGTTCTGTACAGATTTCATTAACTTTTGATGAATTCTTTTTAAGTCTTTAGATAGTGATTTGTTAAACCAATTTTTGCACATTGTATAAAAATAAAAAACAATTGTTGCACGTTAAATGATAAACTTATCTGAACAGGTACTTTAAAAATTGTATTTAGATAGTTTCTAATGAGTATAAAGGTTGTGAAAAGGACTGTTATCGCACTCACTTATAATAGTAATATTTTAATTTAATAACTTGATGGCACAAGGGATGTGATAGTTAAGAGTTAGTGGGCTCATCAAATTAAATTAACATTTGTAATATAATATAGTGATCTCTTAAAGAATTAAAAAGTGAATATAGACATGTTTTAACTAAGACTCATTAGTGTTTTTTTCATAGAAAAAGTGTCGTACAGTGGAGTAGTGCCACAATCACCGTGATCAAGAGACTGTTTTTTTTTTCCATGCAAGTAAAATCAAACTTTTCATTCGGAAGATTATTATGCGAAAGATGTAAGAAATATACATCCTTCAAAGCCACGAGGTAATTTACTTTACATAAACAACACTCATGAACTATATTTCGATCTCTTTACTGCTTTTTTTGTCCTTGATTTAATATAAATTACGAAAGAAATAAGTATACATAAATAATGTCCTTTCAAGAAAAAGTACACAAAAATAATGTGCAAGTAATATTGTTCCAAAAATTATTGCGTTTCCATATACATATTTTATCAATTGTATTACTTTATAAAGGAGTTAGGAACAACATTTTATTTAGTATTATCGAACAAAAGAAATATGCATTGCATCAAAAGTCAAAATTACCAAGTTTTAAGTCGTCGACGTCGTGAAACTCATTTTTTCAGTTCATAAAATCAAAAACCGCAGGTTCATAAACCATGTACAACACAAAACAACCAGAAGGAGCTGATGGTTAGGTCATGTTTTTCATGGATGCTAAGACTACAAAGGTACAAACAATCTAAGTTACAAATACCATTATGCCCACGTATAGCTGTACATGTTACCCCACTCAATGGAATATCAATTGTGTTGGAAGGATGAAAACATCCTCATGAATCATATGCTAAACCTATCACCTACACTAATAAAAGGTCATTTAGCATTACAACCCTAGAAAACCCTAAAGTACTATTTTTTTAAAAAAAATTTGCTAAACGTGGGGATGACAACTGTTAATATTACATCTACAAGGTGGCTGCAAGACATGCATTGCATATCTATTAGTGTGTCAATAACGGCAGTTATCATCCACTCTGATACCTTTACTTCGACTGAAACACCCTAAATGCTGCCACAGCACTACTGCTACTGAAATCTTCAGGAATTTGTGCTACAACTGTCAAACTGCTCACCGTTTTTGCACTGAGCTTTTCTTTCCCGAGGGACGCCTCCATTTGCGCTGCATCAGCCATTCTTAGTGATTAATTTAGAAAATTATATGTACTAGATTTTTATCAAGTAAATAAAAGGAGATGCCACAATTCCGCAAAGGATGAGCAATTTACCAGCAGCTCGTCATCAGAAACTTCAGCAATTTTGGCACCATCAGGACTTGCTGACTCTATAGGTGATTTTTCCACTTCTCTAGGACTACTTACCTCATCACTGTCATTTTCATTCCCTCCAGAACCTGATTCTTCTTCGTTATCATTTTCTCTCAAAGCTCTTGATTCATCGTCATCTGTCTCTTTTGAACTACTTTCTGCATCATCATTTTGATCTCCTTGTGGGATATTCTCTTCAGAAAGCCTCTCACCATGATCCTGCTTCTCTTGGTCTGATTCCTGCTTCTCTTCATCTGACTCTTTCTTATACCTCAAGCTCTTCTCTTTTTTAAGTTTCTTTCCACGTGAAACTGATTTTGGTTTCTTGTTAGATTTCTTCTGCTTAGTTACAATTACATCAGACCCTTCAGCCTGTTCTGCTTCAGAACCACCTAGAATAGAAAATCAAACAAAATTTAAAAACAACAGAGCAGACAAAAAAGAAACAGAAGTCTTACATAATAGTGAGGAACCACATAATCATCATCACAATTAATTATTGTTGATGAGACTCCAAGCATAATATTCATTTCCAAAGCTAATTAATTGGCAAACTAAGAATTAACCATTTCACAAAAGCAAGACCTCTCAATGATCATGGCATGATAAAAATATAGATTGACATGATACCTAATGAAAGAAAAATTAAAACTATCAGATTCAATATCACAAATAATGCCCATTTCTCAGCACAATAATTAAATGGTTTATTTTAAACATTAAGACTGATGTTAAGAATACCAAGGTGGACAGTTTCTATTGAAGAAAACATTTTTTACATTGGAAATACAAAAGTCATTTATTTCTTTTCTATCCTAATAAAAGTTTCCACTTCTGCATTCTTACCATCAGCCCATAGGGTTAACGAAACTGATAATTAAATGAGTTTGATAACTAACATATTCCACGCTTTCTACTCTTAATCATCAAAGTTTCTATTCAAAGATTAGCTACTTTAAAACAAATACATTATTTTATTATAGTTTCCTTTTGAATGGTATATATGGAAGAGGGAGAGCCCTGGCCAAACATTAATGTTACTGCCTTGTGACCTGATTGTCACAGGTTCTAGTCGCATGAATAGACTCTTATGAGGGTAAGGCTGTTTTCAGTTTGGGCCTTCCCAGACTTCCAAAATGTTGGGAGCATCGTGTACTAGGCTGCTCTTTAATGGATATGGTAGATAAAAGATTATCTATGACTTTTCACAAACTCCACTGGATTGACAACACAAACATATTTTCCTAACTGACACTAAGACGCTGTCATCATTTGATAGGAATTTGGGATATAACACATTCCCTTTCTGACATGGAGAGGGTCTATTTATCTGAATGGATAGTGTATTTAAACCTGGATAGTTTACCAGTATTTTGTAAAAGGCAATTATGAAATTATACTAACAGACTGGTGTTGGTCAACAGTAAGCATGCCTGCAACAGATGTACCAAAGATTGAAGCACAGAAACTACTCTCCTAGGTAAGACATGTAAACATACCAAACACCTATTTTACAGTAACAACCGTTTGATCAAACATGAAGAAATATAACCTGCTAGGGGATGAAGAGTATTTAAGTTTTATCAAGTACAAATGGTCTTTTTATTTTACAAAGTAGCATTGAAATATAACAACCTGGTTTCCACAGGTCCTGAAGCATTAAATCCAGTACATAAAATTGCAAAAATACACACAAACATCATCACATGTAATCAATCAGGAGATGTAAATGACAATCTATATATGATATTGCATCATATCTTTTAAATTACATTACCTGAGTTAATCTCAGCTTTAGATATATCTTCAGGGTTTGATAACTCAGAACTCTCTTTGGCATCCTCATGATGGGAATTAATTTTTGAGGCACCTCTTTGTCCATGTTTTACATGCTTGCTCGGAGATTTCTTACCATTAACTCTAAACACCAAAATAATACAAGTTATAATGATAGAACACTGAATAGAATCATAAATGTACATAGAATCTCATTTTTCCACTAACATTTTTTTTTGTCTTTTTACTTGCTGAACCACTAGAACTTCTCTGCTTCTTCCCAGTAGACCTACCCACAAAAGGAAGACACCACATTCAGAATGGGGGTACAAGAATCCAATTAAGCTAGAAGAAATAAAACACACACCACACTTAAAGCAGATGAACATTCAACTCATCCAAAAATATTATGGATTTTTCATATTCAGATGTACAGTGAAACATATTCCTCCAAATACAACTAAACTAAAATTAATTTATAAAGGGAATACTTACACTTCAGGGGAAGAGACAGTTTTTGAGAGCTTTAGCTTCTGGAAAATTCATAATATAAAAATGAATCAAAATTCATACTTCAGAGATATTTGATATCGTTTAGAGGAAACAGCATAAATGCTTCAGAGAAAGAAAGACTAATGGAAAATTGGAGACCTTAGTAGGTTTGCTGTCACTAAGCTCCCATCGCTCCTTATCCAAATTGAGAACTTCTACATCCCCATCATTATATAATATCTTCCACATGACAAGCCACAGTACAATTGTGTCAGAATTGTAAGTTAGCAGGCAGAAAAACTTTGTCCAAATTCAGAGTGTAAGCTTACCACATGTTTCCTCTTTAAAGAGTCATAAGATTTAACAGTGCCTTCATAAAATCTGCAGTACATCCATACATTAACACATGGAACTTTAATTAGAAATCCTAGGAAACGAGAAGACATTAGGGATTTTAGAAATTCATTTCCAGGGTTAAACTAGAGAAGGCATACAAAAAGCACATTAGATGGTACAAATCCATACACTAATAATTATCTAGAGCCAGTCAGAAATTTAAAGTAGTTAATCAGAACAAATGCATATGCAAGGGTAAGGCTGCGTACAATATCTCTCTCCCTTACCAGTGCATAATGTGGAACCTCCGGGCAATGGGGTACGTAGTTTTTTTTTTTTAGTTTTTAATCAGAACAGATGCAACATGAAAAGCTTAAGACATAGGAAATTTAAGAAAGGTGCAGTCAAAGAAAGCAGCTAAACCCATGCGTCATCTTTAGAGACTGTAGTCAAAATGCTTCTAACATCAACAAAAATGAAGGAAAAAAAAAGTTTTTTCCTTGTCTGTCTTTTAGATAAACAATAATGGTGGCCATATACTGTTTGGCTTCTACAATTGATATCTCAACATTTAATATAAGAACTTACTTCTTATCCAAAGGCCACCAAACTTTAATTCTACAGCCAATTAGATCTTCAGCATCACTTTCACCTTCCTTTGTTGTACACTACAGGAAAAAATCAAATCAAACTAATATCCAAGAAACTTGCTGGAACACAAACATTATAACATGGCACAGAGACACTAGTTACTAGAAAAAAAAATACATTATTAACTACAAAAGCAGTGGAGAAATTTACCTTAGCCAATCCTCCAATACTTTTTCTTTTCAGATTTTTAGCAGATCCTATGGATGGCTTGAGATTGTTACTTTTGGACTTGTCAGTTGGCTTTGTATTATCAGGATTCTGCAAGAGGCAGAAAATAAGCAGAAGTCTACAACATTGATAAATTCAACTTTAAGATCCTACAGTAGTGCAAAACTGCCTGACAGTAAGATTTCACCTTCATGCCATGCTCTTCAGATTTGCCAGAGCCATCGTCATGATTGCTCTTGGACGCCTTAACCTTTGCTTTTATTGAGGCCTCATTGCCTTTAACCTTTTTCCTTTGCATTGTTGTGCTATGTGTATCAGGGTTGAATTTTGCACCTGACAGCAACTTCACTCCAGAAGAGTCTTCCCATGAAACTCTTGGAGGAGCCTTTGGTGGAGTACTACTTGACCTTGATTTTCCATGGGCAAAGGAAGATCGCTTCCGTTTAGGCACTGGAACCAGGGTTACTTCTTCTGCTTTTCGTTTTTTAATTGTTGCACACTCTGGATCCTTCTGCAACTTCTTACTCAAGGAATTTTCATGACCATTACTTGATTCATAATTAGTGGATGATCCCAAGTTATCTAAATTAATTTCTCTGACCATATTTAAGATATCAATATCATTTTCGGCCTTATTTGTTTCAGCTGGCACAGCCTTTTTCCTTTTCGCTTTTTTGCCCTTAGTTCCCTTAGATTTTATGTCCTTTATTATTTTTCCCAGGGGCATTTCATTTTTGTCTCTTTCACTTCCCTTTAAAGCATCATCCTCACCTAATTGAGATGGAACCTGACAGATGGAAGAAACATTATCACTTGATTCAAGATTTAAGAAGCACCCAAAGTTGCTTTTTAACTTTACCATTTGCATCAAACATACCATTTCTAACTCAAGTGATTTAAAGTGAGCCAAGACACTTTCATCAACCAACCAGGATTTCACTTCGCTTACCTGCCAAATGAAATGAGACACTGATAACCATTTCTTTTTAATTAAAATAATCCAAGATCTTACATATATGTTTAAATCAGTCAATGAAGAGTACGAAAAACGAGTTCTATGTACAGAATAAAGCTTATAAAAACAACCCCCATTCGCATTCCATCAAACAATAAGGTGCTACCAACTATATGTAATCACAGGGAAATGTTACATATATGTTTAAATCAGTCAATGAAGATTACGAAAAACGAGTTCTATGTACAGAATAAAGCTTATAAAAACAACCCCCATTCACATTCCATCAAACAATAAGGTGCTACCAACTATATGTAATCACAGGGAAATGTCTTCTAACTGAATTTTACAAATGTATATATCAAATCTCTAGCATCACATAAGTTTGATTAAATAAAAGATCAACTATCTTATGTTGAGCAAAAGTAACAAAAAAATCTACAACTTAAAACACAGACATTGAAAATGTTTTAACAAGATTGAAAACTAAGATAAGGTAATATGATGCAAGCAAGAGGCACTAGCAATGTTATAAACCAACCTCATTTAATAAAAGTATATTCAAGAATTAGAAACTACTTGGGAAGCATTTTGTATAGCAGGAGTAAGTAACACTTGGCAATTTAGCATACCAGAAGGAAACTATATAATTTGACAAGGAAGGAAAATACCATGGGGTCAATTTCCTTCTCACAAGCTTTGTATAGCATTGGAGGTAGAGAAACTGAAGGAGACAATCCTTGCAAATCAACATCCTTCTGCACTAGTCGCTTAGTGATTGCTAACCCAAGGTCACATATGGCATGCGAATTCTGGACATTCATTGATCAGATACATAAGATTACAGTCTCATTGCTTTGACATTAGCAATTTTTTATCTATGTTGCAAAAAAGAAAAAAAGATTTATCCTCAACCTTCGATTTTGAAGCATCAACAACATCATCAGATTGCTTAATACTCCAAAAGATAGAAGCGATGGTAGATATAATTTCCTTCTCTTTGTTAAGAGCTACTTCTGACTTATCATCTTCATCTCTTTGCATTAGCATTGATAGTATCAAGTGTAATTGCCTGAAAATTCATGACAGAATGAAAAATCTAAAGAATAAGAGTTCCCCACATATCCCATATTTTGCAGCTGTACAAACTAAATCTATAGGTATATCCCAAGATGCATGCCAAAATCATATTCAAAAACATCAACAGTCAAAAAATATGCGGAGTACAACAAATCAGTAAATATATAAATTTAAGAGCTACAGCCAAACAAAAAACTATGCAAACAGACCGTAAGTGCTAACGGTGTTCAAACAGGACAAATAAATTATAAATTAATACAGGAACTCATGAAATAAAAAAACCTTTACCGTACATAGACAAGTGTGGATTTTAAAATTATTCAAAACTAAGATTATCTGAGCTTTTCCATAAACTGCACAAAGGCAAACTTTCAAGGAAAGCATGTGGCTTACTTTATATTTTTTAATGTGCATACAACTGTCAATAAGCATTATTGATAATATAAATCATAAATTCAGTACACAGCACAGTAACAGTTATGAAATACCAAAGCTAACTCAAGCTCCCCTCCCCCCAGGCCAGGCATGTTTCAAGTCTCTTTTTTGAACCAGTTTTAAAAGAATATCTAAATGCATATTTCAATTAGCTTATTGTGGATAAATAATCACTTGAGTTTTGAACTCTGTCTATGTGTGTTTGCATGCATGGCCTGTCCCAAGTCAGGATAAAGGAGGAGGATTGGCATCAGGGGTTGTGAACCGGCCATAAAAAAACAGATATTTTTATGTGATGAACATTTATGATATTTCATTGGAACGTACCCTTCATAGCGACACGTTACATCAAACCCCGGGTGTAGCGAAAAATGGGCTAGAGTCCTTGCCACAAGGGAAGACGCTACATCGGTCCCGAGATGTAGTGATAAGTGAGGTTGGGTTTATGCCGAAAGGCAAGACGCCAGGTCTTCACCCGGATTTGGTGATAAATAAGCAAGGGTCCCAACACGCAGATGGGCAAGCGTGGAGGGCAAACACCGCCCAGGGGTTAAGGATGCAATTGGGAAGCTGGAACATAGAAATATTAACAGGTAAACTGACAGAGTTAGAAGATGTTTTTGCCAGAAGAAAAGTGAATATTGCTTGTTTGCAAGAAACTAAATAGGTTGGAGAAAAGGCCAAGGAAGTGGAGGGCACCGGTTTCAAGTTGTGGTATACAGGTACAACCAAGAGTCAAAATGGGGTTGGAATTATGACTGATAGGAGTTTCAGAGATAAAGTCGTTGACATCAAAAGAAAATGCGACAGGATTATGATGATTAAGCTTGTAGTGGGGGATCTAATTTTATATATCCTTAGTGTGTATGAACCCTAGGTTGAATTACAATCAAATGAAAAAAATCAATTTTGGGAGACTTGGAAGAGGTTTTGAGAGGGATACCACAAGAGGAGAAGATTTTCCTAGGAAGAGATCTAAATGGTCATGTTGATAAAAACAGTGAAGGTTTTGACAGAATTCATAGAGGTTTTGGCTATGGGACGAGAAATAAGACTGGAGAAGATGTCTTGAACGTTGCAATAGCCTATGATTTGATGCTAGCGAACAACTTTTTTCGAAAAAGGGAGTCTCATCATATCACTTATCATAGTGACCAAAATTGTAGTCAAATTGATTTCTTTATGACTAGAAGGGAAGATAAAAATTCTTGCATTGACTGCAAAGTCTACCCTGAAGAATGTGTTTCGACATAACATAAGTTGGTAGTTCTAGAGGTTCAATTCAACAAAGTTCTTAATTTGAGGAAAAAGACTCAAAACTCAAGGATAAGATGGTGGAAGCTAAAGGAGAAAAAAAATAGAGTTTAAAGAAAACATATTGCGTGAAGGACCATGGGAGTTTATTGGAGAAGCTAATGAAATATGGAATAAGATGGTTATGTTTGTCCAAAATGTGGGAATGATGGTGCTGGGTGAAAGCAAAGAAAACAAAGTTCTTACAAAGGAAATATGGTGGTGGAATGGAAAGGTGCAGGAGGCTATTAAATAGAAGAATGAATACTTTAGATTTTTGCATAAATGTCCCAATGATGAAAATTTGCAAAAGTTTAGAATAGCCAGAAAACAGTGCGGGAAACTAGAGGCAAGAAAACAGTGTGTGAAGTTAGAGGCAAGGTTTTTGACGATTTGTATAAAAAATCTAGGGAGCAAGAATAATGAAAAAGGTATCTACAGACTTGCAAAAATGAGGGATAAGAAGAGTAAAGACCTCATCCAAGTCAGTTGTATCAAGGATGAAAATCAAAAACTTTTGGTAAGATATGAAGATGTAAGTGAAAGATGGCTAAACTATTTTAACAAAATTTTTAATGAGGATGGCGATAAAAGTGAGGTGGATTTGGAGGATTTTTTTATTATCTGAATAGAAAATTTGTGCGCAGAATTAATACACATGAAGTTAAGAAGGCTTTAAAGAGGTTGAAGAATAATAAAGCTTTGGGACCCGATGATGTCCCTATTGAAGTGTGGAAAGACTTGGGAGATGTGGCAATAAAATGGTTGACCAATCTTTTCAATAAGATTTTTCAAACAAATAAAATGTCTGATGCTTGGAGGAAAAGATAATTGTGCTTATTTACAAAAGCAAGGGAGATATCCAGAATTGTTCGAACTGTAGAGGCATCAAGCTCATGAGTCATACTATGAAGTTGTGGGAGAGAGTTATTGAACGTCGCCTAAGAAGGGAGACCAAGATTTTCGCAAATCAATTTGGATTTATGCAAGGAAGATGTATCATAAAAGCTATTTTCTTGATGCGACAATTAATGGAAAAGTACGAGAAAAGAAGAAAGACTTACATATGGTGTTCATAGATCTTGAGAAAGCATACAATAAGGTCCCAAGAAAAGTCTTATGGTGGACCCTTGAGATGAAAAAGGTAGCATTAAAGTATGTTAATGCAATCAAGGATATGTATGATGGGAATACCACATGTGTGAAAGCTTGTAATGGAACATCAAGGTATTTCTCTATCACGGTAGGTGTTCACCAAGGTTCGGCTCTTAGTCCTTATCACTTTGCCTTAGTGATGGATGAACTAACGAAAGATATTCAAAAGGAAGTGCCGTGGTGTATGCTTTTTGCAGATGATATCGTGCTTATTGATGAGACCAAAGATGGTATTAATAGGAAATTGGAATTATGGAGAAACACTTTAGAGTCTAAAGGATTCATGATAAGCAATAGCAAGACAGAGTATATGAAGTGTGAGTTTTCGCGGGTAAGAGATAGTGATTAAGACACAGTGCATCTACTTGGTCAAGAGGTACCCAAGAAAGATGTTTTTAGATACTTGATATCAATTTTGCAACAAGATGGTGAGATTAATGAGGATGTAAATCATAGAATCAGAACAGGGCTGATAAAAAAAAAAAAATAGAATCAGAACAGGATGGATGAAATGTCGGAGTGCATCTGGGTTTTTATGTGACCGCAAAATTCCCCTTGTGCTAAAGGAAAATTCTATAGAACAGCTGTAAGACCGACAATGTTATATAGAGCAAAATGTTGACTTGCACATAGGCAACATGAGCATAAAATAGAGATAGCAGAAATAAGGATGTTAAGGTGGATGCGTGGTTATATGAAGATGAATAAGATAAAAAATGGAGATATTCGACGAAAGGTAGCAGTAGTACCAGTGTGTGAAAAGATGAGGGAGCAGAGATTGAGGTGGTTTGGACACGTCATGAGACGTCCATTGGATGCTCCCATAAGAACAAGAGTTTGTTATCAATAGCTCGACACAGAGAGGTAGAGGTTGACCGAAACTTACCTGGGGATAGTTAAACAAGACCTAATGGAGTGAGAAATAGATTGACGGACGGTGTGTCTTAGGATGGAGAGGAAGAAAGCTATAAATTTGGTGAAGGGTTAAACTTATTAGTATCTCTATGTTCCAGTCGTTTCCTTTTTTTTTTAGTTCTTTTCCTCTCATTTCTCTCCTCCTTTCACCCTTTTTTTTGTCTTATTTCCCCTTTTTTCTTACCCTCTCCCTTTCTCTTGTTTTTTTGTCTTATTTCCGATCTATCATTTGTTCATCTACCACCAACCACAATTAACTTAGGTTAAAGATGTTGATGTTGATGTTGAATCACTTGAGTTTTGATATTCCCAAGAATGTAGAATAAAAAAAGTTGACTATTTCTCAAAAATAAGTTGTTCCAAAACATGGGCTAATTATGAATCCAATATAGAGATGTCCTATACGGGGAAATAGTACCTGTATATTTTTTCATATGCTCCAATATCCTTGCACTCGTCAATTTTGGGGCAGGATATGTTAGCAAGGGCATGAACTAGGTATGGAAGGATGTATTCAGGGTAAGTGGTCAAGGAATTTGCATCTGATTGTCCAGAAAGCTGCCAAGCCCTTGCTTGGTAATGCATGTGAATAATGTCATCCAGGTTCTTCTTGTCCTGCATTAACAAACACAAGTCATCATAAAGACAAAAATTGCTGTCAAAGCTAGGAAAATATGCAATCGCAAAAAAAGATTGAATCAATCAAAATATTACCACTGCAAACTCCTCTGACTTGGAATCCTTGGTTCCAAGTATGTTGAATACAAAGGCACATGCATATTTGGCAGCTAACAGGTTGTCTTTTATATATTTATGAACTTTGCTTAAGAAAACCTTCCTAGCTTGAGGGAAGCTAATCTATCAGACCCAAAAGAAGACAGAGAAGCAGTTATTTCTATATTGAAATGAAAAATTCAACAAAGAAATTTCAGCTTATCCATATGTAAAAATGCAAGTCTCTCTTGGTTATAATGTGGTGAACAAATCATAAATGCTAAAGAAGAAATTAAGTGTACAGAAGGAGGAACATACCTCTGTTGCTCTTAAAGTTAAGTGGAAAATATCAACAGGTATCTTATGATCCCAAAGCCTTGATAAACGAAGAACTGCCTTTGCAGAAGCAAGCCTCAAATGAGCCTTATCAACTGAGCTGCAAGAGGGCATAAATGAGAACACAGTATCTGAACCCCAGAACCAATTTAAAATGAAAAAGAGAAAAACTGACAATTTTCATATTAATTAATTAAAAAAATATAGGTCTGTAAAGCAAATATACCTTGACTGTAAGTCCTTTGATATTTCACCATAAGACAGCATGTTTCTCAGGATATCCAAAAGACCATCTATACCAGGACGAACATGAGCATCTTTGATTGGCAAATAGCTTTTCACTATGGTTTTGATGCCATATATCTGCAGCAAAAAAAAAAAATAAAGGCAGAAAGAATAAAAGAAGGTCAAAATGGAAAGCTTACCACCTACACGCACTATCCAATGTGTCAAATTACAGAATACCAATACTGTTCAAAGTATCTAAAAACATAGAATAGAATATCTTTCTACCTTCAAAACACAAAGGTCACTTTTATCATCCCAAGATATTCTTGAGTGGTCTTCTTTCTGAAACCATGAAACAAGCATTTAAATAGAATTAATCACTTCCATGCTTATCTTATAAGGAGCACACCATTTAATGGAATTTGAAAGACTTACACCATCACTTTTCAGAATCTTGTTTATTATAAATTCTTCAATTTCACTCTCTCTAGTTTCAAATACAGGCATTGCCGTCTGTGCTATACACCCCAGAGACTGCAATACTGCAGGTAGATGTGTTTTCTCCTCCAGCATATCTACAAGTCTCTGCACAAGGGCATATAAGGAGAGAATAATCAGAATAAAAAAACTCGGAAATACAGGGGAATCACACTTACTTCCTTTGAGGCCCAAATTACACTCTAACCCTTCTAGGTTGGAAAACTAGACCTATCTCCCTTACTTTATGTATTGAATCATTCTTATACTTTGACACCTTTACTTTTTAAGAAATCATATATACATCCCCTACTATTATGTACAGACCATAAAGAGCCCCCATAAAAATGACAAAGCGTGAGGGGTAGGTGTAATTTTTCAAACAAGGATTTATGGGTAATTAGGACTAACCTCAGGGGAGATTGGTATCATTATCTCTTAGAATTTGGACTTAAGTCTAACTCAACTCCACAAAACTGGGGCTCTATTTAAACCATACCTCTAGTCAATGTGAGACTAAACACCACTCCTGAGGCGGCAATAAAGGCAGTCCCTGAAGAGGCCAAAACGAACGGGGCTAGGGGTGACTGCAATTAAGGTGGCTTGATACCATCTTAGAATTTGGGCTTAAGATCTAACTCAACCCCATAAAACCAACTTATAAGCCGAGTATTGTCCAAGCTTTATAAATTTTATTTAAGCCATGTATCTAGTTGATGTGGAACTAAACACCACCCTTAGGCTACAATTAAGACAGCCCCCAAAGAGGTCGAAACTGAGGCGGGTTAGGGGTGACTGCAATGAAGGTGGTTTTCCAACATTATCCAATAACAAGTAAATTAAATATATGTAACCTTGTACAGAACAGAAAGGGACTTGAGGCCATCATCCTTTGTTATTGCAGCCAGAGCATGCACAGCATACTTGGCCTGTCTCCGACTGCCTTCTAAACATAGTCTCTCCAACATAAGGTCTACAGAACTGCATGAAACAAGGAGCAATAAAAATATTATACAATGAAATAGATCCAAAAGAGCTATCTAATTTAACACTAAACAGTATAGACTTTGCAACATAAGGTCTACAGAATTACATGAAACAAGGAGAAATAAGAATATATTCTAAAAGAAAATGGATCTAAAAGAGTTATCAAATTTAAAGTGGCACCTTGATGTAACTGCAAGCTGTTCACGAATAGTACCACCAGCCCTTGCCAAAACATTTAAAACACCCTCTTTAATCATATCATTATTATCCTTCAGTAAATTCACCAGCTCCACCTCAGTGCCACTAAAAAGATTTGGACAGAAACGAGCAATTATCTGCATTTCATCACAAGTTAACAAGCAAGTTAGAAAAGGAGAGTCCAATTTTTTAATTTTCCTGTCAAAATGACTGAAAACATGCCGCTGATTGATTACAAAATCATAAAAGCCTATGACATAATTGAAAGGGGTATTAAATAAATACAAGCATCCTAACTCACACAACACTATTTAAAGATATTGATAAACCATTATTTGGCCTTCTCCTAACAGCTTACATATAAGAGACAAACATGCTTCAGACATGGTATTGGTATCAATTCCTCCTTTAACAAAAAGCAAGAACAATTCTTGCCACCTCATTCCCTCAATCTAACTTCAAATCATATTATTGGCAGGATTGTGCTTTCTCTACATTTTAAGCGTAAAGGGGTTATTGACCTTCTAAGTGACTCCTAAAACTTAAGTTTCTGGGATGAATTAACCATCAGCTAGCCAAAGACATACTAAGGCTTCGCAATCTGTATAAGCTATAGAAAAGTTTAGGAACTCTTTGTTAGCCCTCACCAGCAGTGAAAATTGTTTAGCATATACAATACATAATACAAATATTCAAAAACCAAGTGCAATAAGTAAATAAACCTAGAAATGGCATATTCTTACCACCAATATATTTATACAAGATTGTGTATGCTGATCATTCTCTGCAGATTTATGTGTGTTGATTTCTGAAAGAATAGCTTTTACATGCTCCTTGTTGAAAAGTAAATAGGAACACTTCATATAGAAGGTATTCAGAAATTCATAGAGCTGATGTTTTTCACCAAGTATTTTAAGCAAATCATCCTGGAGAGCAAAAGTAAATAAGTAGCCAACAGCAGTAAATAAAAAACTGTAAATTATAGTTCCTTTCTTTCCAATAATAGAAAAAGAAACATAAGAGCAGTTAGTCCTAATCCAATGAGATATTACCATTTGAATGTTCAAATACTACTCTCCTAAGTCCTAATAGACTCCTAAAGTTGAAAAGCTCTTTGGAACTACAATTTTAACATCTATGCAGTTCATTTAATTGGTACCTTATTAAAAAGTTCATACAAGTAACAGAAAATCAAATACAAGAGACACATTTAAATGCATTAGCAACAAGTTCTGAAGCTCATAAATATATCCCACAAGTGTTGGGTATAAACTTCAAAGATTTAATTCACATATCTTTTTCCCAAAGATCAATTCCCATGCAATTTGTAACTATGATTTCCCTAACCAGTATCTCCAAAACCATATCTATCAGTTTCAGATGATATTACCCTGTATACACAAGTTTGATGGAAGCTAGTATTTGCATCAACAAGATCTGTCAAAATTTTCCAGATATTAGCATCTTGTAATTGATCAAGAATCTGGAAACTCTCTTCAGCCTTTATTGGGTCAGCAAATGAACGGGACATTGCACGGAAACAGAACCCAATCTTTTTTTGGGCCTCAGGAATGTCTTTTTCCTGCATTTAAATGAGATCAATCCCATTTTCCCATCAAATTTCCTTTTAAAGTGCAACTTTCTAACTTCCACGGTAACATACCTGACTAATCTGCCTCAAAGCTAGATACTTTTGCATCTCTTCCTGTAACCTGGTATCAAATTTGCACCATGAAAACTGAAAATGTGAGACACTAAGAGGAGTATAAGCCATAACAGAGGTCAAAAAAAACATACCTTTGTTTTTGCTCAAGTATCTTTTCAAGAGCCTTGACCTCCACTTCATCAAATCCAGAGAAAATCTCAACCCAATGTTTAACTATATCATTGATTGAAAACTCTGATGGAAACAGGGACCCACATAGAATAGATTCAATTATATCTGATCTGCAGAATGAAGTGAACAAAAGAAATATCAATAACTAGAACATTTTATTCCTAAGAAAACAAAAACAAGAAAAATAAAACATACCAAAAAGGAAAAGAAACAAACAAACTTAGAGGACTACAACAGTGTTCACTGCTAAGACATCCACCTCTTTCCATTTTGTACTAGTAAAATACGTGGAAACTGGAAAAAGTATCAAAAGCACTCACACACACACAAAAAAAAAAGCAAAGCAAAGCAAATGAATGGAATGGACAACTTGAATATCAGTGACCTAGCATAACAAGGGCTTTCTTAATGACAGATTATCTATGAGCAGAAGCCAATTGAATTTCATTATTCATACTATCTTTAATGGTGAATAATTTTAAAACCTCCTAATAATCTTCCTAATTAGTAAGTGAAGTATTGAATGCTTTTTTATGTTCCCTAAACATTAAATGAATCAACTGTCATTTAATTTCTTTATTAAGTTTTAGGAGCATATACTAAAATTCTTTCATTCATATCACACCAAGAAGTTAGCATCTATGCAAAACACAAAGTCCTAATCTTTATTGTGGTAAATATCAGGTTAAATGCTTTTGTCTCTTTCACAATATAATTAATTAAATATAAACTTCATCCTGGAAACAATAGGAAGTTGTGGTTAGTCCTTTAGTTATTTCAAATTTTACACCTATTTTAATCTTAGTATTCTCTAAATAAATATAGAGATTTTAAATTTGATGCACCATCATAGTACAATATTTTGCACTATAACCAATCTTGTATTAGTACCCTATTTAATGAGTTTGACTATACTAAGAATTACTTGAGAAGTCAAACTCATTAAATGATGTGGCAATACATCATTGATGCAAGTACAAAACTTTTTTATATTGATAGTGAATAAAAATTAAATTAAAGAATCTATTCATAAAGAGAGAGAAAATAGACATACTAATACTAATAATAACAAACATATATCTCAGGCACATAGTATGATATTTAGTTATTTACTCCAAGATAAAAACCTCAGCCTCACATTAAAAAAATCTTCAGCATATAAGATAAGAAGCTGTAATTACTAGTGTTATATTAAGTTTTAAAACACATCTACTTTCTCAACAAATCTGAGTTAAACTGAATAGTGTGTAGCTTCAGATGAATCGTGGAAATGTTTCATTAGTGTTTTTCTTGTGATCATAGAAGCAATTTGTCACAACAGCATATTCAAATTTACAACTAAAATTAATTTTAAGAAAACAATGGCTCAGTCCTTATTCTATTCTCACATAACAGTAATGGTTTATGTTCCCTTTCTCTTAGAACATCATATGGAAATGCAAAAACTCTTGCACAAAAAATAATGACCACAATGTAAATAAATGCAAAGATATAATCAAATATCTTATGCAGCATCAGCGTTTCACCTGAAATCTTTGTCATAGAAACATCTAATGATCTTCCTTGGAATCCAGTGATATTCACTGGGATTAACTGCAATGGAACTATTCTCACAAAAAACTCGATAAATCTCAGCCAATCTCTCCAAGGTATGTTTTCTAACAAGTAGCTGGAAATGTAAAGCCAAACAAGGAATTGAGATGCAATGAGTTAAAATTGTCAAGAGTTAAGAGAGAATGTTAGGAAAAGGGTAATTTATATTTTAGAGGTAAACATACAGATTTATCACAAAGCCGCTCAGCAACGAGTTTCACAGTTTCAAGAGGGACTGCATTTAGGGTATGACATGCCACATCGCAGATAACATCCACAACTTGCTTTCGAAAGTTTTCATCAAAATCCAGTAGCCGATCACAAAGGGCAGCTAAAAAGTTGTAGCCAAATAAATTTAGCAGATATGATAAAAACATAAAAATCTGAGACTGAATATCATTGCACTCACAGATTATTTGAGGAGCGTCGGCCCTTGAAGGATTTGACAGCAGACAATTCTTTACATGCTCAAGGACAGACATGTGAACCCCAAAATCTCTATCAGTCAATCTCTTTAAAAACTCTGAAAATGTAGGCTGAAATGCTTCAGAACTGGAGAATCCAGGAAGAGCAATTATATCACCAACCAAGTTCACTGCTTTCAAACGAGTTTCCAGCTGATCAGCCTGCAAATGTCCAATTACAAATGAGAATCCTAGCATCACTTTGAATGACAGTCAAGAATATAACAACCTATGACACATAAACTAAATTTGATGGGAAAGAAAAAGATGCCAAAGTGAATCTTGGCAATGGTGATATTAGAAACTATTAGGGGAGAAAGGTAGTTAATAGGAAGACAAAGTAGGTTGTTTAAATAGCTAAAAATGTTGGTTACTTAAGAGTCTAAAATTTGGGTTAGGCCTGACTCAACCACAAAAACGAGCTGTTAAGTAAGGATTGTATAAGCCTTTTTAAGCTCTACTTTGGTCGTATCTATAGTTGATTTGGGATCTCAACAAACCCCCCTCACACCCAAGATTGGACATTTGAAGCGTAAACATTGTAGGACATGATAACATAAAACTTACATAATGAAATATCTTTATAAGCACCAAGGTCAATTTAATGGAAACAAATGATAGTTTAGAAACCGTATAGAGCATCAGAAAAAACCAACAAATCAGTATTTACCATTAACTCTTCTGTGACATAAGGAAGAACTCCAGATAGGGTCTGAGGAGCACAGCAATAGAGATCATATATAACTTCATGGTATTGAACTTGACTGTTCATTGTCTTGCTGTCTCCAGACATTAATGATAGCAAAAATTGTTTAATGCTCGGTTCAAGTTTTTTCCATGGATTGCTGTATGACATTCATGGAAAGCTTCCTTGCAGCCCCAGTAACATTCTATAATTAAGAAAATCCAGACAATTATATTTCCTGTATAATATTAGAGATAATACAAAAGACAAGATTCATCCTCCAACAGTATCAGCTATCTCCTTATAACAGGAAAAAAAAATATAATGAAATGTACTTACGGTTTTGCCACGACCTATCATAGACAATAGAATAGATAAAAGACCCTGATGGACATCCTCACTCTCTTCTAAAAGAACAGCCATTATAGTTTGCATGGATGACAGAACACTTTCCGGATGATCATCTCTGAGCATGAAATAAAACACAGGTTCCACTCATTAATCCAAAGAAGATCTTTAATCAAGAAAAGTACTATAGAAAATTTGACATTCAAAAAGTACTACATATGATATTAGCATAGTTGCAGGTACAATAATATGCCAAGCATCACACGTAATGTATCCCAATGTAATTAAAAATAAAAAAATAAGATAGGCAGGACAGAGCAAAAGAATGAGAGATATTAGTTTCACTATTTCAGAATTACAATATTTGTCTCTCCATTCCGAAACATCAGATTCCAAGTATACAAATAAGATATAGTTTTTGTTTGTCTAATTATCTTTAATTCATTTTATCATACTATTTTACCAGGAAAAAGAACAGACTCCAGAACCACATGCACCAACAAAATATCAAGTTTGCAATCTCATGAAGCTTAATAGCAGAAGCTTTCAGGTAAACAATATAACTCCTTGCCATGAGCTCACACACCTACAACTAAATAAGTAAAAGGCTTTGTGATAAACTAACCTGGCAACTGCAAAGAAAGTACTGAACATTTCATTCACCAGATCATCACATTCAAGATCCAACATTACAACACATGATCTATATTTCGCAAGAGTCTCCAGTATAGCAACTCTCTGGTCAAAGGATGAACCACTTGTATTACTCAGACCACTAAAAGTGCCCACAATCAACTGAAAAATGTCCTGCAAAGTGATCTAACAATGATTAGGATATAGGAGACTATGTTCCTGATTAAATTTCTCTTCATGTTTGGCTGAAAGTAAAACGATAGAGACTATTTATACTGGAACTTATGAATAATAAGACAACCTAATTTTATAATTATATTATCAGATAACCAGAGTAAATGAAAGGTACCGTTAGAACATCATCACTGTAAGGAGCTTCAGGTGCAGTGATCCGAGTTATCTCACAGAGACATGTTGCAACTAGAAGCTTGACATCACTATCCTGGTGCTTCAGCAATTCTGGCTTAACAATTGCACTAAAAAAGGGCTTCATTGACTCCAATGTTGAAGCTGATGGTGATTGATCCAAGTCAGTTAGGCATGCTGCCGCTTGCTGCAGATGGGAGCATATTTTGTTGAGGGGAGTAAGGGTAGAGGGAGGTTAGCAGTTGCCAATAAAAAAAACTTGTATTTAAAAAGAAAATTTTAATGCTATACAAAAGTAATATAAGTAATATATATATATATATTAGAAATGTTATAGCACAGATTTGACTTCAAGCATTTTACACTTATGAACTGGTTTTAATTGTAAAGTGTAAACTTGGTTTTCTGTTTTTTTTAGTGATAGCACGTTCATTTTGCATCAGAAAATGGAAAACCTATAACATAGAAATGCTATGTACTACCGAGAAATCCATTCTTGGCAACACCTTATAGTAATGTTGAGCAGAAAGGAAGAATTTTCTATAAAAACTTAAAACAAGATTAGTATTTTCTGGAATGATTAAAGAGTTCATCCATAATTAAAAGATCCAGAAGCTAGGTAGCAAAGAACTGTCGTATGTCTGTACAACCAACCTAAACAGTAGTTTCTAAACCTTAAATGAAGTCTTAATATGTTTCTTAAGTCTTAATTTTCTCTCTTCATGTTGTCGATTGCTTAATGTGTTTCTTAACTTTCTCTATTCTTGTTGTTGACTGCTTTATCAACAAGGACAAAGAATTTTGAGACTAAACCACAATTACTAGTTAATACGATATGGTTACCAACATACAGGAATGGCATACATATTGAGCCAACTCAGCCATGTACTCCCTTAAAAGGGTTCTCAGATTTTTCGAAGAGGATAAACAGTAACACTTAAGGAACTAGAGATGTAAAAGCCTTCCTAAGGAAAAAGACAGAATTAATTACCACATATGCATCATATTGCGCCATGAAACCAGCTCATATGCTTGGTACAGTATATGTCAACTAGTTACACTTTAAGAGCAATTCTAAAAAGCTGACCAATCACTCGGCAAGTGTGATGCTACATCTTTCTAATTCAACACTTTGTGGTGGTGGTGGTGGGGGGGGGGGGGGGGGGGTGTTTATATCCTTCTTAATTTGTCTCATAATCCAACTCTAGTAAACAACAATTTCAACCTCAAATACATTACACAATGGAAATTGGTCCCCAATTCATCCATTCATGCCCTCTTTCACTGATGCCATCACGTTGATTTGAATAAATCCAAGTTTCAATAAAGTAAGTGATTCACTCATTCAAAAACTAGACAATAAGATAAAATGAAGCTGCTAATTTCTTCCTTTCACTTCTAATCCCACTTCTTTCCCTCCATCCTCATGCAAAGTTGCAACATTCAGTAGCTTCATCCTTTTTTCCACTTAACATTTTAACCATCCAAAACAAGCACAGTTTATTAAACTTAACAAATTAACCTAGTAAACATACCAAAACCACCTTCAAAACCATTCACAAATTGACCTAACTCAAAATTGCCTCCATAAACACGCTTCAAATTAACCAAAGCCTCACATGAAACACACTAAATCCCCCAATTGTTCTTCTCAATTGCAAAAAAACCAACAAACAAAACCCAAATCCTCAATCAATTACAAACCAATCCACGAAACTCAAAACCAATCCACGCATTCGACATCAATTCACTCATTCCAACACACAAATCAACTCAACCGAGAAAAATCGTCACCGTGTACTTCTCCGTAGCTCCCCAAACAGAAAATAACGACATAACTAACCCCCAAAACCAAAAAAAAAATTCAAAATTTTCGTTAAAAAAAACACGAAATTCTCGAAGCAGGTAAAAACCAATTGCGAAACGAAGCAGCGAGAAATTCGAAGACACACACACCTTAAGGAGCTCGGTGAGAGCGTTGTCATCGGAGGGAAGAGACTCGAGCTTGGATCCCAGCTCCTCGAGCTGAAAGTGAGGCTTCTGCGCCATGCTGCACAAACCGACGTCGTTTCAGCGTTGCGCGTGCAATTTCATGGAGTTTCGAGGAAGCTATGGAGCAGAGGAAGAAGAAGAAAGTGAAGAAGCGAGTGAAAATAAGAAGAGAAGGGTTCTCGTTTCGTTTCTCTGTCTCACTCTCTCTCTATATATTGTGTTTGTGTTCGATTTTTCGAACAGCAAAGCCAAATCCAAATCTACGCCAAACTTCACGCGCTGACTTTTTAAAGTTTTACTTTTTTTGTCTTTGCAGCCGTGCCCTTTAATTATCGAAATTTCCCATTTCTACCCCGTGCGTCTTGCAATTGCGCCCTTCTCATTCTTGAGAAAGTAGTACTAGACTACTAGTACTACGTAAGTAAACACAAGGGACAATTCTAATGAAGTTTTTCTTTTAAAAATAAAATAATAAATGATTATTGCCATTCTAGAGTTGCTGGTTAAACTGTGTTTAGTTGCTGTCGGTTACGTACTCTACTCCCTTTTTTAGAACATACATTTATCAGAAGCATATTAAAACAATGGAGAATGATAACTATTATAAAAAAAACCGTTTTTTTATCATTACAAAGAAAAAACGTTTGGTTAAAAATTAGACGAATAGTACTTTTTGCCTAAATATTATGAATATTTTTTCTGATTTTTTTAGCTAATATTTGTTTTGCAAAAATCTTAAATAGTATTTCACATTTTTTGTGTGAACTTTTTTTTTTAAGGTAGTACTTGTTATCCTTGTACGAAATAGCATTGTCGTTGAACGATTAATAATGATGTCAAATTTCAGCTAATTAGTTTAACCAATTATACTGTTTTAACTAAAATACTTAAAGAAAATAAACATGTTTAGTTTTACTCTATTAGAGGTAATGAAATTAAACAATTATTTGTTTATAAAAATATAAAAAATTAATTATAAAGTTATTTTCAAAATATTTATAGAAGATATAAATTAAATATAAACTATAGTTTATACAATTATTATAATTTACATCTAACCTAAAAGGTTCCATATATCACATGGGTACAAATACTAGTTTAAATTTAGTTTCATGAAAAAATGTAATGATTAACTTTTGTTGTGTTCATTGTAAGTTCCAATATAAAGAATAATATATGTTTGTTGTTTATGTGAATTAAATTCAACTCAATCAAGATCCATAATATATAGGACTTGCACTTCATTTGACCTAGTTGTACCTCTATCTCATGAGCTAGTTTATATCTTGAAGTAAAAACATCTAAGTTGTACCTTCCTACATTGAAGGAGAATGATCCTTCAAAGCCTTGATAACTTGTCTTTTGTGTTTTTTTGGCATGCCCAAATGCATGCTAAAATTATAATCCATGAGTTAATATTCATGTCACCTTATAACTACGAAATGTCAAGACCCCTCCAATGACATACTTTTCAAAGATGACACTACCAAAAGAGCTTACAACCCTTCACTAAATAAATTAATCTAAGGTTGTTGTTTAAACACTAAATCTCCAATGTTACCTAAAAACATCAAATTCTTAAAAGAAAATACATTATTATCTATAGTTATAAGATGTATCACCTACATTATCATACATTAAGACTAAAATGGTGTTAGTCCATTATCAACATATTTCAAGTGTAGGAAATACATCTAATAATAACAACTATTCAAAAACTAAAAGTCTTTCAAATGTTTTTAAATAGTATAACATACAAAATTTTGCAAAAGCTAAAAAAATAATTGAAAAATATAATAAGTTAATATTTTTAAATAGTATAATATAACATACACATATAAGATTGCCATATGTTGACTTGTATTGTTGCTAAAGCTTATAAATGAATAAGTTATTGGCTTGGTATTGTTGCTAAAGCTTATGAATAAATAAGTTGTTGGCTTGTATTATTGCTAAAGCTTAAGAATGAAAGTGTTAAGGTTGGGAGATTGATAGGAGTTGGTGATCCAACCTAGTGTTGTGAATGTTAATGCTAAGTGATTGATGAGAGTTTGTACTTAAATCCTTAATCTTGAGCTGAAAAATGCTAAGGTTAGGAGATTGATGAGAGTTAGTGTTGAAACGGATCTCCAACCTAGTGCTGAAAATGTTGAGGTTATGCGATTGATCAGAGTTGAGACTCAAATGGATCTTCAACCTTGTATTAACCTCCATGGATTCAAGTCTACATACATAGTATATAAGTAGTAAGTCTAGCATACAAAATTATAGGATTGTGAATGCAAATGGATTCCTTGGTAAAAATGTTGATGTTATGTTGAAATATTTATTTCTTATTGCAATGTTTTAGAATGTATGCAAGTTGCTTATATAATGTTATTATGACTCAAAATATTCAAAGTCCACATAAAGACATGATATTTTTTATTCCTTCATCATCAAAATCATCTATCAAGCTCTTAATAGTCATATCCATCACAATTATTTTGCAAGTTAACAACTATTATTACAACATTTATAAAGATATTTATCACTAATTGTCTAAACACTAAATAACACCATAAGTAAATAACATTTTAACTCCAAAAATCCATACAATAAAGTTCATGAAAGCAAATAGAAAAACACAAAATGTCATAATTCAAACACAAACATAAAAGTTAACTAGAATATTGAAAAATCCAACAAGCTTAAATAAATCAACTAGATAGTAAAATCTACTAAGCAAGATTGAGGACCCAATCTTTCTTTCGCTCATCAGATAATGCCAAAAAAACATCTCTCCATAAAGCATCTTCTTTCAATAAGTTTAATGCTTTTGTAAAAGAAGCACCATCAATGCCTTGAAGTCCTTGAAGAATCCCTACACAAGTCAATATAGATTCCTTATCTTGCATATTGTTTTGTGACTTTTTTCCATCTACTTCCCCTATAGCACTAAAAGCTGATGTTGTGACATGATATGCACTCGTCTTCTTCAAAATTTCAAGCTTTTTATGAGTTTCTTCAAGATTTGTCAAAGCATTAGCAAATGTCATTTGATCACTTTCTCTTGCTTTCATTTTCTTCTTATCCTTACTAACATGTACATTTGCTTTCCTTTTTGACTGATGATCATCTCCCTCTTGATCAATATTAGTGTTTTCTTCGTTATCATCATCATCACTAATTGAAGGACTTTTGGTAAAGGGATGTTGATTTGCACCAGAGGGAGTTTTGTCCCAAAAAACAACACATAATTTATCATAATGCAAGCATTCTTCCTTTTTAAACTGCTTTGCAAATGTATATTTCTGCAAAAAGACATAATTTAGGCGGTTAATATTTTGTAGAATAATATGCAATAACATACCTAATAATGTAATATTAAATTGAAACATACATCACATTACAAAAAAAAATTGAAACATACCTCACATAATTTGTTCCATTGATCATTTATGGCAATAATTCGTCTAGTACTTGACTTGTCTCCTAGTCCAGTCTCCATTTTCAATAGTGAAGTAAAATCATTCCATTTTCCTTTCAATTGATTCGATGTTTTCTTGAATAGGGCAGGTGTGTATTCCTTGCCTAATTTCATATTTAGCTCTTTCTTAAGGTACCTCCATGCACCCTTTGTAAGAATAACCTCCTCTTCCATTTTTTTGTGTGAATTAACCTTCTCTTCCATTAAACCTATAAAATAGGATTCAAGATTTGAAGGTCACATCCTTTTTTATCCTAGAATTTCAACAACCTCATCTCTATTAACTTCAATCATAACTAATTCATATAGTTATATTTTAGTGTATACTATGAAGGCTTCTTCTAGCTTTAGACACTTACGCAAGCTCGTGTGGCAAACTCATTGACAATGTAATTTAGCTTAATAATAGCAATTGAACCATCATTACCAACCAAATTAAATCAAGGTATTATAAGGCTATGACACATTTGCAGTGGGGGTAATCATACAAGATTTGGAGAGGTAAAATAATGAGTTCTTTTTTTCCTAGTGTTGTATTATTTGATTTTGCTATTGGATAAATGACATTTTTTTTTGGTTGCTAGGCTTTAAAAAAACTTGAATACTCATTCAATAGACAACTAATGAAACTATAGTCACTAGTAACTGCACTTGAAAAACTCACCACAACTAGCAAAACAACAAATTCAATTTTGCAAGGATCATTTTAACCCAACACAAATTCATTTCAGACCCAACATAATTTTATAACCTTTAATTCAATAATCAATTAATCACATAAATTGTCAATAAATAAACAATATCTAACAAGATTTATGCACAAACATGGATTAGTTCCCCTTATTCATTAATTGACAAAAAAATGTCTCTGCCTATCCAGGCCACCTATGCTCACAAAGATACCTAATCATCAATCAATATCCCCAAATCTACTCCTCTGCACTTGGAAATCTCCCTTGTTCTTTACTTCCCTCAATTTCATGCAATACAAATAATAATTCATAGAGAGATAAGAGAATACAAACATTTGCTTCAAGGTCTTACCGTGAAAGAGCAAAATAGTGAAGAATAATGAAAAGGGAGGCAACAAGGAGAACCCACAACTTCTCCACATGAACTCACTCCTTCGACAAATGGAGAATAAGAGAACAACAACCCTAAACTTAAAAACCCTAATTATATGAAACCACACACATCTCTCACGTCTTTGAAAATAAAACGGTGAGTTTTGATTTTTAATTGAAAAGTTATAATTATAATTATATTAAAATAATTAACAAATACGTGGCATATGATTAGCATTGGTTGGTCCCTATGGCATTGCCATGTCACCTTCTTTTAGACATAAGCTTTTTTTAATAGATGCAGATGATAAGGACTAAAATTTGAAAAACACACAAACTTACATAGACTAAAAATAAAGAAAAATAAACTTACAATGACCATAATTAAAAAAGGTTAAAATATATTTTTGTCCCTATAAATATTTCAAAGTTTGAATGTCGTCTTTGTAAATTTTTTTTTGTCTATTTTTCATTCCTATAAAATTTTAATGTGCCACTTTTCAATCTTGAACTAGGTTGGATTTTTTATTGATTTTATATATTAAAGAACAATTTTTGGGCATTAATAACCTTCATAAATTGCAGAAAAAATAAAAAAATATGCAAATATCAAAATATGATTTTTGGAGGTTAAAAATATCATACATTACATGAAGAAAGAGAAAAAATTGCAAGAATCAAAACCTCTTCTCTAACACTAATCCATCACCATAAACCATGCAACATTATATTGCCACCTTTTCCCTCCATTTACCACCAACCCATAATCATATACAACACAAAACTACCATATAACATAAAACACAATAGGAGATGCAACGACTTTCAACGATGGCAACAATATGCTTTTCCCTTTCCTCTTTTTTTTATTTTCCTCTCCTTGTACAAATTTCTTCTTTCCTTCTTTTCTCCCATTGTTGAAATTCCATTGTTGGAATTTCTTTACATCGTCGTCTCCCTTGACCTCGAATCATGCAGAAGAGAAAGAGCCAACAAATGTCCATTTTTATTGGATAAATGTAACACCTCCGTATGCATCTGGTGTATTAATAGTTATTTAATCAGATTAGCACGGTAATTAATTTAAAATCAATCAATTAAAATCGACGGAAGCGTTTTTCAAAACCATATTTCTAATTCATCATGTATGGTAAGTATCCATAAATATATATAGGAATGCCAAGACACCACAACAAGCTCCTACGATCCAGATAACATAAAGAACGGCAGGTAAAACAATAATATCCATACTGATATATCAGGAGAATCAGAAGCCACATGTGTGTGTGTGTGTGTATATATATATATATATATATATATATATACATCGTCAAAACAAACATTGTGGCTATACAAAAGAATAGGCACCATGTGTCATGATCTCACAGATCACATCCTCACAAGAGGATACAAAATACACAACGTTTGTATATCACAATCCATACAGGATCCAAAATATATGTGCACGCACATCTTCCCTCGCAGGGGTACAAAATACATCATATCCATAAAGCAGTGAGCCACAGTGCTTTCAAAGTACTACCTGAACAGTTATACAGAGTCTGTCCCTATTGGGGCCTCCTGCCCTGGGACCCATCACCTCTGTCAGATGCATCACCTACAAAATAAGATCCCCAACAGGGGTGAGATACAATCTCAATAAGCTCAAGGTTCTTGGAGGCTTCTCCTCCCCCTAGCTCACTTCCATGATAACATAACATCAAAGGCATCACAACACCAGGCCTCCTGGCCCTCACAACAACACATAGACACTCTCTAGCTCTAATGTGTATCTGTAGTACTACGCCCGCCAAAGATGCATCATTATCAGCATCGGGACTCGCAGTCCCCAGTGTGAGGCTAGAACTCACACCCATGTCATCCCATCGGGAACTATTCCTTTACACATGGATGCACGTATATGGCACCTCCGAGAATAGGCTTCAACTGCGGCGGGACCACCTATCTTTGGTCTTAAGGGATCATACACCTTTTACGCGAGCAAATCGACTAGGAGTTGTGCTCTACTCCTAGGGAGGTCCATATTTATCTAACTGGCCAGAAGATCTATCCGAAAGACAACCATACACAAGCACAGAAATAGGTATACATATTATCATGAGGAAAGTTGTAACATCTAATTCAATGCATATGAATCATGTATGCAACCATCACTTCCTCGGAGTATGGTGGAACTCAGGCAATAGGAAACACTCTCAAGAACAAAGAACTTACCTGGCAACACAGTGTTCTACTATCCAATCCCTGAACTGTGGTCTCCGCCGACACCCTCGGTGTCACGCCCTATACAAAGGTACACAAGTAATCAACAACGGTTCTCAACCATTAGAATGAAAAGAAACGCTATTCTTTTCCATTTAACCTTTTTTCCTCTATTTTCAAGTTATAAGAACTAGTCACCTAACTGGTGACTTACAGACCCCCAATAGGATCTATCTCGGCCTAACCAAGGTACTAGAGTCTCCCTAAGAATCTCCATAAGCTAATTCAAAGAGTTCAATACTCTATCCAAGCCATATTTCAATGATTATCAAAGTGGCTAAAACAGTTTACTTCAACACATTTTCACTGTTTATATAGTTTCTTAAACACATTTTATAAAAGCACCAAGGCTCCTACATATCATAATATCATCAATCTAACCAATATTCTTCCTACTCATACCTTTCTTAGAACTAAATTCCAAAGTCCATAAAAATCATACTTAAAGGTTAATCCTTCATCAGAACAACCTCCTAAACATATTTTTCCAAAGAACCCAAACCTAATTTCAGTTTTAACTCAAATGGGTCACTATTCATCTCAAGAACAAATTCTTAAATAATCGGTAAAACTTATGTTTCTTACCTCTAAAACGACAAGGAAGGTTAGAGGATAACTTCTCCAAGCTTAAATGTCCTTAAAGTGCCTTCTTTCCCTTCCAAAACGAAACTTTGAGATGTTCCCTAGAGAACGTGATCTCTCTGTTTAATGGTTTTCAATGAAAACTAATGTTAGAATCTAGCTCATTGAGTAGTTCCCTTCAACTTTCATGTTGAAAGTGAAGTGTTTTGGTCAATGGTTGAGTGGTTATGGAGCTTCTCTAGCTCATCAATGGAGGAAATGGCACAAGGAAGAAGAAGGTGAAGTTTTGGGCCAGAAAATCGTGAGAAATGGGTCTTTATACTGACCCTGCCCGTGTCTCCGCGCTAATGCCGCTAGATTCCAGAGGTCTGGCGTGCTTCTGGCGCTAACCGCGCCAGATTCTAGAGAGAAATGGTCTTCTGGTACACTCTGGCGCTAATGGCGTCACTTCTGACGCTACTGGCTCCACCCTGGCGCTACTACCGCCGTAATTGGCGCTATTCGCATCGGGAAACAGAGGCACCACTAAATTTTATTTTTTTTAGCCTTGATTATTACAATAAACATTAGACACGTAAGTTCAAATGAATTTGAATTTAACTCTAGGCCAAAATATAGTGCAATATCATTTTATGTGGATAAAAAAATAAACAAATTTCTTTTCAGGAAGGAAATTCAAACTTTGGTATAATACGAGGGGAAAAAATATATTTTATTTTTTTAGAAATGTCAAATTACATGAACCAATTTCATATTTAAGTCCTTTTTTAAAAAATTATTTATCATTTACTAATATGTTATATATCAACAAAATTAATTTCATTTGTATAAAAAAATTAATTGTGACAAAAAAAATTATTCATAGATAAATAATCAAATTTATTATTTAAGTTGAGAGATGTTAACAAATTGATTCTATAAAAATAAAAACAAAAATTTAGTTTTTAAATATAAAAAAAATGTGACAAATTATTATTATAAATAATGTAATGACAAATTAATCTTAAATTTTGTAATTGAATGTTAAATTGATCATTAAAAAATAGAATTTATTATCAAATTAATTATTAAATATTATAATTTAATAATAAAATAATCTTACAAATTTAATAATATAATTAATTTATCATACTATTTAACGATTAAATTTATATTTTCTTATCTTTCTTGGATTAATTGGTCAAATTTTCAATGACATTTTACCAAAAAAAAAAAAAGAACATATACAATATAAACATAAAATATACAAAACTAAAGAGAGTAGATATGCTTATAGCATATTTAATGTTAGATCTTAAAGAGATATTTAATATAAAGAATGGGTTCTTGTAGAAAAATTCTCAAAATTTGCACATAATTTAGAAAAGAATAAATTATTTATCTCTTTCTCTCTTCTTTAGATCTCAAAATAAGATCTATCATTAAAAAAAAATTAGAAAATCTTAAGATATCTTCAATTCTATATGGTTCTATGAGAACTATAAAAAAATATTTTAAGATCTTAATTTAAGATCTATCACTAAACATACTTTATGTCTCCGACAAATCCCTAATTGCAACAATGCTGGAATCACCCGGTGGCGGAGACGCCGGCGCTCCACCGCAGGCGACGGGGAATGAGAATCCCCTAACGGACCGAACCGACGCGGATCCTCCAGTCCTCTCGAAGAACGCGCGGAAGAAGCTGGCGAAGCGGCAGAGGTTCGAGGCGAAGAAGGCGGAGAAGAAAGTCGCGGCAAAGGAGCAGAAGCGAAAAGAAGTAGAAAGAAAGCGGAAGGAGTGGGAAGAGAGCCTTGCCGGCGTCTCCGAAGAAGAGAAAGCGAAGCTGATAGAGTCTCGAAGTAACCTCCGCAAGGAGAGAATGTAGAAGAGGTCGCTGGAGAAAGAGAGCAAAAGAGAGAGACTCACTGTAGCGAGAGAACGAGGCCAAAACGTCGTCGTCGATCTCCAGTTCTCTCACCTCATGAACCCTAACGAAATCCACAGCCTCGTGCAGCAGGTTCTGTTTGGGAATTTTTTTAAGCGCAAAAAAAACATTAATTAAGTTTCTCTATAATTCATAATCTATAATTTAGCCTTTCGTGAAGGTTACAAAATAAAATTTGTACGAAATAGTTTATGCATTAGCTAATTTTAGTTTATGGAACAGTTTATTTAATTTTTTCTTCGTGCATAAATTTATCCAAACAAAGCCTTGAAATTGTACTAATAGTGAATATGGAGCTGTTAATATTTAATAGTTCTGTGATTGGATCTGCAGATTATGTATTGTTATGCGGTGAATGGAAGGTGTGTTTCCCCTGCGCATCTTTGGCTCACCGGCTGCGAGGGGGAAATGGATAGCGCATTGAAGCGGATTCCGGGGTTTGATAAGTGGATAATTGAGAAGGAGAGTAGGTCTTACATTGAAGCCTTGAGTGATCGTAAGAAGGATTTGGTTTATCTCACCGCGGATTCGGAGACTGTTCTTGAAGAGCTTGATGTGAAGAAGGTTTATGTTATTGGCGGGTTGGTGGATAGGAACCGGTGGAAGGGGATAACGTTGAAGAAAGCTGAGGAGCAAGGCATCCAAACGGCTAAACTCCCCATAGGAAATTTCATGAAGATGTCCAGTTCTCAGGTATTATTGATGTCACATTAAGTATACAATTTTGTGTTGAGTGATAAGTTCTGTTGGTTTAGTTCCTAAAAGTTTTTGTTCTGTACATTAGTCTTTGGGGATGAAATTGTATACTAGTTAATAACTTAGTAGAGTAAACTTTGTAGCAGAAGGTTTTGGGTACTACTTTGTCTAGGCGTTTTATCTCTCAAATTGAATCCAACATTTGATTTTGCCTGTATGCTATTCACATATAGCATAGAAGGGGCATTTCTAAAATTATAATCATTGCACATCTTATGGCATTGCACTTTGTTTTTCCTTTAATTTCCTTCTGTTGGTTGATCCTGACGTTTGTAATTGTCTGTTTGGACTTTAGGATGAGAGGAAAAAAATGGAGGAGAAAAACAGAGATAACAGTACACAGGAGAGGAAGGAGATATAAGGTTAGCTTGATGGTTGGGAAGGGGGCCTAAGGGTGAAGGGAGAAGGGAGAAGGGAGAAGGGAGGGGGGGGGGGGGGGGGGGAGGGGGGGGGGGGGGGGGGGGGGTTTATAATTAGCACTAATGTATAAAAAAAAGGGGGGGGGGGGGGGGAGAGAGAAGTCGTCGTGGGTTTGAATATCTCATACTGACATCTTTAACAAAACTAACATTTGTCCATAAAAAAATAATGAGAGGAAAATTGACTTTTAGAAATAAGAACTGTGTTTTTTCCTTTACACTTTCTAATTTTAAAATTTAGTTTCCTCTCTCATTTCTCCCTCATGAACAAAGAGTAAGGGCCTGTTTGGTTGAGTGGATGGAAATAAGTAAGGAGAGAAAAAAATTTAAATTTGAATTGAAGAATTGAAGGAAGGAAAAATTTGAATTTTTATTCCTAAAAGTCAAATTTTATTTCCCATTTCCTTCTGTTTTCTATCCAACCAAATGAAAAAGAAAATTTTGTTATCATCCGTCTTTCGTTTCATCTTTATTTTCTTTTCATCCAACTAAACATATCATAGATGAGACTTGGCTGTTTTTGTGATGCACATTGGGTAAAGGTGATATAAGCTCTCACTCTGATAAGTTGCAAGCTAACAGAGAACTTGTTTCTTTGGATGGGATCTTTTGTCCTGCAAATTCTTCTAATATCTCACTAGTGATAACACTACAGTGAAAATGCAAATTTCCTTTTGCATCAAACTCATTTTATTTCTCATTTGAGCCTTCAGGTTCTTACCGTGAATCAAGTGGTAGAAATACTACTCAAGTATTTGGAGACAAGGGATTGGAAAACATCTTTCTTAGCTGTTATCCCTCAACGGAAAAGATGACAATTCGATTCAGAACATGTTGATCTTCTTCTGGCCATCAAGGAGTTTCAAACCAGAGCTTTCACATATAACCTTTAATACTGAGATAGGGAATTGACATTATTTTTATATGTTCACTTTGTAACAATATTGTAACAGGATGGAATCACTTTCTGATTTTTGCTCCAGGGTTTTGGATTCATTTACAATTGTTCTTAATTATAACTTTACATTCATTTTCGTTTCTATCTCTTTTTTCCACCTTATTTATTTCTCAATTTTCTTTTATCGCATCACTTATAATATTTATTTTTTATAATATTAAGAGTTAGCTAGAAATTGTATGATCCCTTAAAACAAAGTCATGTGAATTTTTATTTTAATCTTGATTATTTAAATATTACCCAATAATTTGTATTTAATTATTCATAGCTTTCACTCTTTATAATTAACAAGAAGAGTTCTTATTTGATAATATATATATATAGAGAGAGAGTGGGAGGTGGGGCTAGGAGGAGGAGGGAAGAAAGAGGATTTAGTGAGAAATGAGAAAATTTAATAATAACTATCAGGTTATTAATCAGATGATGACATGATAAAAAATTAACTTGTTATTCAGAAACAATTTTTTTATCTTAGGTAATAGGTACAAAATATTCAAAAGATATATATTCCCTACTTGTCTTGATTCTCAAGCAACATCAATGTCATGTACTTTTTATATACTAACTGCAATAATCATATCATGTTATATATTTGGAATTCACCTTATCTACTTATTGCAACAACCTCATCCTGTCATGTATTTTAAATTTATATTATTGACTAACTAACTTGTATATAATTTGTATTTCGAATTCTCGTAAAATATAATAATAATATAAATTATGTTAAGATAACTAATAATTTAGTAAATTTTATATTATTTTGCTCGTGTTATCTATTGTTAATCGAACAATGCACATGATATTTTAGTACATTATGTAACTACTGTTATTAAAATTGGTCCGATCATTAACTCGGTCAAGGTAGTGAATCAATGATCCAATCGGTGAGTAAGTAATTGGTTCGGTTTGATATGGTATATATTAAAAATTTAAAATTATATATGTACCTATTATATATAACTATATAACTAACATTATTTAAGTAAGAAAAATTCATTCATATTCTAAAATCCAAAATAACAATTGATGATAATATTTTTTTTTTAAAAAAATTCAAAAAAAAAAAATTGTAAACACGGCCGATTTGACCGAGTCAACTGCATAATCAGTTCAATAATGGAACCAGACCGATTATGCTATTGGGTCCTGATTCAACCGGCCAAGCCGAGCCGATTTTAATAACTCTGCATGTAACTCAAGTATTTGCCCTTCTTGTTGTCTTATATCATAATGCGTAACAAACAAAACCTTAGATTAAATTTATGGATTGATATTGTGTATTTAATTATAAATTTTATGTAATTTTTTATTTATTAAAAATGTGATTTTGTTTATTGTTTTAATTAAATATCATGTTATGAGATTTTAAAGAAATAATTATAATTAAATACATAATTTGAACCATTAATTTTGATCAAATGATTACCAACATGTCATTAATCTAAGCATAATTTATTTTCTATATAAAAATGTATAATTGAGAAAATTGTGATTAAAAAAAGAATTTTGATTAACATTGGCCAACTAGATTTCTAATAGTAGAGATTAGTTATTAACAAAATAAATAAACACTTTACACCAATGATATGATATCCAAAAGTTCTAAGAATTCTTATATGTAAAAGTTATAAACCTGCACTTTATAAATATACATAAATAGATAAGATTAGATTAATTAATAAACATATAAGTACGCTAATTAAAAACATATATTTATCTTTTAATTTTAATTATTCAAGATAATATTTAATAGTGTATATTATTTATTTTTATCTCTTTCCATAACTATTGTCACCTAATAAACCAGGTGTTCCGTAAAAAAACTAGGTGTACTTAAACGCATTCATAAGAGTAAGAGTTTAATGATTATATATTAAAAATGTAAAACAATTTTACATTGTCATTTAATCATTATAAATCATTATTTTAAATTATTTTAAATTAATTATTTAAAAGTCAATCACTAAATTTATCATACATTTAAACATTATAAATTATTATTTTGAATTATTTTAAAATAATTATTTAAAAGTCAGTCAATAAATTTATCATATATAATCAATTATAATTGAATCACTCAATAAATTTTTTTATATTTCCAATATATAATCTTTTTTCTCTAAAAATAATACCATGAACTAGCTCCATAAATGACGTGGCTAATTTGAACTCTAAAGTGAATGAGAATAAACTAATTAAATGGTTTTGATGAAATTTTTTTACAGTAAATTATGCTAACCATCACGAGATTTAGTGAAATTACAGAATTTTTTTTAACATGTAAGTTACTTTTTTTATTTTTATTGGGATCAAATATGATTGTTTCTAATAAAAAAATATTTATGATTTAGAAATAAAAAAATACATGTAATGTTTTTAAAACCATTTAGAGGATTAGTATAATGTATAAAATATATAAGAGGTGTTGGTGTAATACTTTTTAATCAACTAAGGAGATTAATGGTGTAATTTACTAAAAAATGTAATTATTGATGTTTTACCTTTAGATAATATGTTACGTATATTCATGTATATCTAATATTAATTAATATTAATTGTCCCATCAACTATAAAAATTATCTACTTTACCCTTTAAAATGAGTTACTCATTTTAAAAGAGTTAAAAATTTTCCTTTAATCCATTTCGCCCGTATGTTATCATACGTATAAAGTGGACATAATTCCCATCGATTGGCTTCATAGTTTTCTAAGAACATATTTAATAGGTACAATTTAAGTAATTATTTTGAGTTTTTTTTATCTTTTATTAATTGATTCCAATAATATTATGTAACCACACTTTCATGCTTTTTTATTAATTTTCACCAACTTTTGTTTTAATTAAAATTTTAAACCAATTATTTTAACTAAGACATTTTTTTAATTATAAACAATCATTGTGTATAGAAGCAATTGAACTTAGTTTTAAGTATAATTCAACATAACACGTAGATTTTCTTTCATGGTAAATTTTTAAGCAATGATATTTTAAAATAAATAACTCGTTAAGCAATGAGGGATGAAAATGCTCTAAATATATTGATATTATTATTTTAAAATCATGTTAACCATTTATAATTTATTTTGGTGGAAAAAATTCAAAATCCATTTATTATGTTAACCGTTTATGATATAAGTGTAACTTATGGTATTGTATAGACAACGGATTTTTCTTATTGATACATTGCATATAGTGAACTAGACTGATTTTTTTTAGTGTTTTAATTTTAATCCATTACTAAATATTAAAAATATAATCAAGAAAATAGAAAGGAATAATTGTCTATATATACAAATTACAAATTTTTTTATTAATAACCTCATTTAATAATTTTTTTTATGGTATATTAAATATAATTTTATTCTAAATCATTTAATAATGTGTTGCATCTTTTAAAAGTAGACAATTTTGCACCAATTAATGGTATTAATAATATCAATTCATTTAAAACTGCTACAAGGTTCTTAACATTCTAAGAATAATCAAACTTCAATTTCTGTAAAATAGAATTAAACTTTCTTTGTTTTTCAATTGAACATAAAATGCATGCACCTTTAGATGTCGTTTATGATGAACCACCTTGTCTCATATATGGCACAACACAAGGAGACCACCTTTGTATCGGATAAGGATAGGATGGGGAATTGCGACAGATTCAGAGATAACAGGGTTTTAGCAACTGTTATGATGGTCTTGCTTTTGGTGTCCTCCATTGGGATCTTCCCTTACTTTATGACCCCAGAGCCTCCAGTTTTCTTGCTTCTATGGTTGTGTTCTATCCCCATTTTTGTCCTTCTATATTCCTTTTTCCTTGCGATTTTCGTTTGGTAAGGCATATATATCAATAATCGTGCGTTGGATCGCAGAGGCACGAGGAGGAAAAAATAATATATATTTTCGATGGAATTAGGTAATCAGCAAATAATACTAGTTTTACTGTTTTGGTTCTTTTCTTGTACCCAATGTAAGGAAAATCAAGGAGGAGAAAAAAGAGCAGTGTAACTATAGAAAATGAAATCATTTTCTTCTCAAGATGCCCCCTGTTGGCATATTTTTTAGACTTTATGATACAATTTATAATTCAAATAATCGTTACTTTTTTTTTTTAAATTCAAAATCATTAATGTTATGTTATTTCTTCTTGTTCATCAATTCTTACTTTTCCTTTTTATCTATTTATTTATTTGAGATTAATTTAATTTTATGGAGTTTTCTCAAATTTTTTCTTTCTTGCAGTGTTTCTATATTGTCAATGTAAAATCTTTTAGGTTTACTTATCCATTTGGTCCATATAATTGCATTAACTTTGTCTTTAATTTTTTTTTTTTATCTCAGTTCAGATTCCTATAGTTGTAACTTTTTTACGTTTTTATTTTTCGTCATCTAAAGTCGCCTAATTCTGTTTGAGATAACATGTTTTCAATTTATAAGAATAAAAAAAATGAACACATTAATTAAATGAACTACATCACATTCATTCAAAAGATGTTAGTCAACATACACTTGACAATGAGGACCTTAATCTATGTCAATGTGGATTATTATTATTATTTTAAATTAATATCAAATAGTTATCATGGATCAGTTTTATTTAATTTTTTTGGTTAAAATAAATACTTGTTTTAATAAAATAAGCAAGTTTATATTTTTTAGTGTATTTGTTTAAAATATTTTTGCTTAAAAAATGTTTTTTATTTTTTTATTTTAAGAAACAAATCATGTTTGCTTCTTTAAAAAAACGCTTATATAAAAAGTGTTAGTTACTTTTTAAAAAATAAATTAAACCAACTCACCCTATATTTATTTATTTTTGTAAAATATTTATTAAGTATCAGTTATGGTTCATAACTCAATAAATTTTAGTAAAATAAATTAGTTTCTCTATTAAATACTAAATAATAATAGTATAAGGAGAAAAAATAATTATTACCTCGCAAGAACACAATTATTTTTTCTCACTTGTATCCTTTATAATATTTATAATGAACAACAAAATTAAAAAAATTAATGATTATTTTAGAATAATACCATGATAACCAAATTTTAAAATAATATTTTGAATATTTTGATAACCTGCATAGTATATAGATCATTTTAAAAATTGAAAGAAACTTTTATATTTTATCATATATACATATATATATATATATATATACTAATAATTAATTATGTGAATAATTTTTACAATGATTAAATGATAGAAACAAAGAGATTTAATATTTTAATAAAAAATAATTTTAAATATCCATATTTGTCATTATTTTAATTAAATTATTTTTAAAATTTTACTTTTATTAATTATTATTATTATTGTTGTTATTATTATTATTATTATACAGTAATTATATTTGATTATATAATTTTTCATTAAACGATAACAAAAGCATCCTGGAAATTATAATAACGGAAATTTTGAAATCAATAAAAAATGGAAAACTAATTTCATTGTATATTATGTAATTATATTATGAAAATTGGACAAAGTATATTTTGAATGACCTGCATTGTTCGAACCTCTCAACTGTAATGTTAAAATGCAAGATATTTGTGAGGTTAACCATCAGTGATGGGGCAATTTGAGCTAAAATAATTAGTCTATAAAATATCCAGAAAATATATTTAATATAAAAATATAATTTTATTTCCTTATTAATTAATATAATGTTATATTATATTTAAGATCTATTTTTGAAATATTATATATACGAATTATTCAATAATATTAATTATTATTATTATTATTATTATTATTATTATTATATTACTATTATTATTATTATTTAAAAATTTGAATTATGAGTCATTAATTAAATATTTATTAAAAAAACAAATTTAATTATGATTTAATATTTAATATAATTCAAAATGTTTATGGATTAATATATTAATAATTATATACTAACATATTAGTAATATATTAAATAGTGACTAATTATTAGTAATATATTGATAATTAATAATTAATAGTATATTAAAGATTGTTAAATATATTCAATTAATATATTGTTAATATATTAATTACTATATACTAATGTATTAGTAATACATTAATAAATCAACAAGGTCTAGCACACTTGATAAATGATTGAGATTTTTAAGCATGTTGATAGAAATTCGATTTTGTAACTATGTTTATGAAGAATGCTTTTGGAAGATGCAAAATCCACTTTAGTGATTTTTATGTTCTGAGCATTAATCTCATAATTTTTTACTATGTGAATAGTTTGCTTTAGAAAAGGTTAATTTGGTCTATAGGTTCCCATAATCTTACAAAAATTTTATTTAGGTCCTTATACTTTATTTTTTAATTGAGTTCTTATATTAATTTTAAATTTATAATCAGGTTTTTATGTTAATTTGATTGAAGAATTTATTAAACTTGACATAATATTTCATTATATACACATATGTAGATATTAAGTGTTGTTTCATGTTAGTAAAATTAGTGTTGTTGTTAGATTGAATTTTTTATTTTATTTTTATCAAACGCATTCTAATACCCCTGTTTTTCATTCTCAATTTGTCCATTATCTCCCAAATTATAACCCAACACTAAAATATGGATTTTGTATCTCCCATATAGTAGCCTCAACCCTATGATAAATCTTTAATTTGTTTCTAATGTTGCTCTCATCTCCTTATGAATAACCTATGTAGCAATTGGTAATTTAGGATTCAAACCTTTATAACCAGTTAAAATGTATTTGATTTAGGGTTCACATATACGTATGTGTATACGATAAAATATTCCATAAAGTTTAATAGATTCCTCTCGACACATTAACATAGAAACTTGATTAAAAAATTTAAAATTAAATAAGGACCAATTAAAAAAAAGTATAAAAACCGAATTACAAAATATAAGGAACTAAAAACTAATTTAACCTCTAGAAAAAAGACTACATAAATAACTAGCAATATATTATCTTTTATAAATGTAAGTGAAGATATTCGATCGGTATAAATACCGAGCGAAGATATAAATACATATTATGTTTATCTATAATATTTATATATAATATATCATAAAATAACATATATAAAATATATAATTCAAATATATTTATCTTTATTTGTTTAGGGATTATATAACTTTACACGTGTATGTTTGAATTTCATTATTAAAATTAGTTGTATTAAAAAATAAGCATATTCAATTATTTTTTATTTTTCATTAATTAATAAGTTTTATATTATGAACATTTAAACCCATTTTAGATATTTTTATAATATACGAAATTAATAAAATTGTCAATATAATTTTTATATACACAAAAAATTTATCCCTCCAAATTTACCTTTCATCGCATGAGTCAACTATATATCTAGCTAATTATATTTATTAACATTATTTAATTAATTGTATTTGTTAACATTATTTAACTTAACGAAAGTGCTAATGTATATTAAGAACTTAATACATTTATTTGTTAACACTATTTGGGATTATTAAAAAGTTAATGATAGGTCTCAACGATCACTCATCTTATCCATCATGAATTTTGATGTATAACAATAAATATAGATTATTGATGTTCTACATTTATTTTTTAACACCATTTGGGATCATTAAAAAGTTAATGTTAAGTCCGAATGATCACTCATCATCTTATCTATCATGAATTTTGAGGTATAACAATAAATATAAATTATTGATGTTTTAATAAATTTTGACAAGTGGACATAACCATTATGTTAAAGAAATTTACAATATTCATTCACAATCTTAGGAAAAATGTTATGTTTTTTATCCAATGTCCCACACGCTATATCCAGATAGTGTCCACTCTTACGTTAATTAGTATAACATATTGCCATTTGGGAAACTTGAGCGTCGAATCTCAAAGAATGAGTATGATGAAAAAGGAAAGTGTACGTGTTCTATTTTATTCAAATTTTATTTGTTTCTCTAATTTTTGAATTGATAATGTTTGAATGTAAGAAAAATATAAAATAGAAGGTTTTCATGGAACATTTCCTTAAAAGTTGCTTTTGCTACGGACAAAAAATACATACTATGTTTGTGTGTTTCTTGCTATTTAAGTTAACTCTATTTATAGTAATTTTATAAATTTATCAATTCATAATTTTTTAGTTAATTAATTTAATTATTTATTTTATCAACATTTATATAGAAACTTCTAACATATAATATTAATTATTTCATAATTAAATTATTTTGTAATAAATTATTATCATTTTTTACATAATCACTACAAAACAAGGCAATTCATTAGTGTTTATTTTACAAATCATTAATTGATTTAAATATATTTTTCATCCTTATAACATATTGCTATATATTTTGGTTTCGGTTCTTGTAAAGTTATTTTTTTGGTCTTCTTTTCATCCTTGTAATATTTTTAGTTTCTATAATATTTTATTTATTTTGAGTTAGTCCCTTTTAACAAATTTGATAAGTACTAAAAGCAAATTATCTATATATTACAAGGACAAAAACAAAAAAAGAGAGATCATATTACATAAACTAAAACAAATTAAAATAACAAGAAAAAATATTTTAAAAAATAACTTTATAAGGATCAAAATAAAAAAGCAACACATTACATGAAATGAAATTATATTTCAGCCACCTTGATGTCTCTCTTACTTTTTAGTACATTAATGTTTTGCTATAAAATCACTAAGAAGAATTGTATGCATGTCTAAAAGTAGTGTTTATTTTTTTATTTTTCAATTCCCCTTCAGTTTTCAATCAAAACCTCATAATTCACTCTCCTCTCATTTTTGCTATTGCCTTGACCGTTATAGTATTTGTAGGTGACCACCATTGACACACATATCGACTGCATTCTTTGCCGTGCTCCATCGATACCAACTAATAGGAAATCACCTCTATACCGTTATTACCGTGGACAAAAGAATCATTCTCTTATATATATATATATATATATATATAGATATAACTTAGACAATTATTACATAGTGCAATAATTTTCAACTGAATACTATTTTTTCTTAAACTTACCATTGGACTAAAAGTTTCTTTTACATAGATTATATATGTAAAATTTTATGTTAATCTAAAATTATTTCTTATATTATTTATATAGATTAAAATTGACGTAAGATAAATATTTATAAAATATGAATCATCAAATTATTTTTTTGTTATTGTTCAATTTTGATAAAATTTGACATAAGCAATATTGGTAATACGTATATATAATTCAACTGTTGGATCAATAAAAATCATATTCTATATCAAGTTATAAAAATGATGTAATAATTGTCAAAATTATATTGATGTAATTTGATCATCCTCTCTCTATATAAAGAGAGAGAAAGAAGAAAAATCAAATTACACCTATATAATTTAAGTAACTATTATACCATTTAATAACTTTATACATAATATCATTTTTATCAACCCAACCATTGTATTATACATCTATATATTATTAAGATTGTCGGTGTCAAATTTTATCAAAATTAAATAACAATAAAAAGATAATCAAATAATCTATATTTTAGTATATTTTAAAAAATTGTATATGAATAAGATAATAAATAATTTTGAATTAATATGAAATTTAATTATTTATGTGAAATAAAATTTCAATCTAATGATAATTTTTAAGAAAGTATTATTCAATTAAGATTTATTAAATGATGTAATAATTAGTCATACTTACATCAATATAATTAGATCTTTATATATATAAATTCACTTGTAATATCTCATTTCGTTTAATACAAATGTTTGTAAATAAGAATAAATTTTATTTTTTTATTACCCTAACTTTTAAGAAGACAAAGGATTTGAAATAAATTAAAATATAAAAATTTATAATTATTTGAAAATATAACATTATCAAATTTTGTGTTTAGGTCAAGTAATCATCATTAGTCATTCTATCAACTAGTTCAACAATGAACATATTAATAAATATACGTTTTCAATTTAATAAACTAGATTCTCATTTTTTTAGTTAAAGTATCCAATAAATTTTGCAAACATAGTGTTTCAAGATCCACCTTTTATACAGAACATCATTGGAAATTTTAAAAAATATATAGCTTTTCCATTTCTCTTTCTAATTTTAGTTGCTATTCCACATATAATTTTAAATTTGTTATTCAGATTTTTTGGTAAAGATTAATAATTAATTCGCACCTATAAAAGGAAAAACCATTTTTAATATTTTTCTACCACACTCATGAATTTCTTTGAATTTATATAAAATGCACTAAAAGTATAAATATTTTTATTCTGACATTTAATCACCAATTGTGATGTTCCGATAATTTATGCATTGTTAGTTTAAAAGTATTTTACACTATCACCTATAATCACAAAATATCATAATGATAAGTATAATATTTTTTTTATAATAATTACATTAAAAGTTATACCAATAAAAAATGCTAATTGGTTGATAAAATAAATATGTTTAGAATCATAATATATGTAAATTAAACTCTTTAAAATAGTACTGTCCAAATACTTAACATGATTTCTAATTAATTAATTGATAACTAGTATTTTAACGTGTACAACGTACAATGAACATAATTATTTTACACAAATAAAATTTATAATAAATGAATAATTTTAAATATATATTATGTTATAGTTAAATTCATAATAAATAAGTATTTTTGAACTTATAAATTATATTTTAAATTTATGATAATGATATATATAGAAGAGAGAAGACAATAAATTTATTTACACTTGACAGAATGCATAAAAAACATACTCATCAATTTGTTTCCCAATTACTATTTGTTTTTCATTTTATTTAGTAGATATGAAATTATTAATTCCCCTTTTAAAGTTCCTTCAAATTTATTCGTGAAAATGCACCAACTTAACTGTGATGCATCAAGGAAAGTTGCGACTGTTCCCAGTTGTGTCTCTTGATCACAAACAACCAACATCAAACGTTGCCACTGCCAACCGGTGCTTGATCTCATCTTCGCCACCTTTCAAACTCTATATATAGAGGCCATACCACAGTGCATTGCCACACACCATTACACCACTATTTCATATCTTTTCATTTTCCCAATCTTCTTTGATAATATAGTTTTCACGTGTTCTTTTGGAGGGGAAGATGAGGCAACCAGAAGTATGGGGCCATGGTTCCATTGTGATATTTTTGATCATTGTAGCCATACTTGTGTTTGGTCCACTTTTGATGGGTGCTCCTTCACCACCAGGAATTCCTTTACTTTTGGTGTTTCCGGTGGTTCTTGCAGCCATTATGATCTTTCTTATTGTATTCTCCAATTGACTACTACTCCGTGCACGCTCCTTCATCCATGATCGCCTAAGTACTATTACCGTGTACCAGTTGGGTTCTGTTTTGTTGAATAATAATATTATTTAGGGTTTGAGTTTTTTATTTTATTTTTGTTTTAAATTATGATTAGAATAGAATGGTGGGGAAAGCAATTTTATGTGTACTATTTTGTTTTCTATTGTGAAGACTATGAAAGGAGGAGTTGGCTTAACAACTACCTTGTTCAATAGCTTTCAGTGCAATAGTATAATCTAGCTACAATTTTTTCTGTCAATTTATTTTCTGGGGTGCTTCAGATATTATTTTATTTTGTTCATCAATTCGTTCCTCGATCTGTGTCCATGTCTCTCTCTTCTTCTGAATTTTGAACTGTATATATATAGTTTGATATTTAATTTCGCTCCGTGGATAACAATGACTCCTCGTGTAGTAGAGAACAAAATGAACCTTTTAACCAAATTCGCAGAGAGTTTTAATTTAACACAGTTACGTTTCGTTAGTCTTCTTATGGTTGCAAACATTCACGTACAGTGCCCCATCGCTAGTTTCACGAGGGACCAAGCCCTAGAAAGATTTCCATTTCCCCCGCTTTCAATTCGATTACTTTTGCCCCTTCTTTGATTAATTAATCTTATTTATAACAGAAAGGTATGAAAAATGTTCCGAGAATAAAAAAGGATAGGCAGGAAAATGGAAAAATTACGATGTTTTTATATATCATAATCTCGTTATCGTATTTTGCATACAATTCCGAGTAGTAAAAAACCAAGAACCAAAGCGTACGTTTATAAGGGTGGTCTTCTGCATTTGACAATAATACTCACCCTTGCCTCGCATAACAAGAACAGTACGAATGTATTAAGGAAGAAACTGCAAATGGGCATTTAAGAATGTTGTTATTAAGTTGTCCGTAGAAGGTTCAGTGTAGTCTCTGTATTATTTCATTCTTGTGTATCGATATATTGTTGGAACCAGTCTCACCAATTCAGTTTGTTTCAATTTTCACTTGAAATGAAGCTACACAAATTTCCGGAGTATTTAGCATAATTTGGTGGATGCAGAAAGCTTATTCGTTAAATATATAGATGTTCTGTAAATAATTTCTCTTTGGGTTTAAATCTCTATCTTTTTTTTTTATACCATTTATCAAGTTATTATGTGCAACACACACACACAATGCAAAGCTAATTTTAAGTTAAATGACGTAGAAATTAGATATAATTAATACCATAGAGAAGCTTTGTTTATGTTTGTACATCTTTTGTAAGTTGAAATACTACATCAATGATCAAACCATTTGATGTACTTGTACCTACTTTCCCGAATGTAATAAATTTTTAATTTGTTATCCACTGTTTTGTATAATTGAGTTGGTAAAATTGGCATTGACTGACTTTTTTTTTTTTAATTTTATTCCTTTAAAAGTTATAAAATGGCAAGTCTTAGAAGATGTTGATCATACATCCCTAAAATTGGAATCCAATAAATACGAAAAATTTATTAGATAACATTTTATCTATGATTTTAACCAACAAATAAAATGTTTTTCATTCATGACTTAGAATTACAATATCTAGGAGAATTAAATTTCTTTTTATCCGAACTAGTAAATTTCGTGCTTCAAATTGCGAAAATATGATTATTGAAATTTCGTGACAATCTTAATGAAAAACCGAGTACTAAAATGTAAGTTTAGATAACAAATTTCAAACAACCGTATATTTTTTCATCTTTCGATAGAAACGAGAATTTGCATCCGAAGCATATAGTTTTTGAATAGATATGTTACATTAAACACATTTGAAAACAAATCTAGTAAGACAGTAAACTAAAGAAAGACTTATCAAAAGAAGAAAAAGTTGCAGAAATATAAAAGAGTTTTATAAATAGAAGAAAGGGACATACACAAGGGAAGGGGTCATAGAAAAGAGGGAGTCATAGGCAAAATAATAAAAGTCATCTAAAAACGAAGTAGAATTAGATATGAAAAAAACAATGACATTAATATATGGTGTAATGAGATGTGTGTAAGTGTTTTTGACCAAATAAAAATAGTTACAAGATACTATTTATAGATTTCTTATAATAAGGATCGAACTATATGATTTTGGCTCATGTACATTAAATCCTAACTCACTATTTATGATTTTGACATATGTCTTCGAAAGTTTGAATCTTTGTAATTGCTTGTAACTGCTTTCGAACAAGGATTTCGACCGTGCCTTTTGTAACAACAACCGTTAGAACTGATTTCGACCGCATCTTGTATCTATATGCTCGAATTCTTTCCTTTGAATGTTTCTGGTCTTCAAAATCCAAACACTTACTTGATTTCAACATACTCCAAAACTTCCTCTACACATAGATTTCGAGGACTTTCACCATACATGATCATTTTTATTTTCTCGAAATCCATCTGAGAATTTTACTTAACACCACTAACACATAAGTGTCAGTTTGTTTAAACTTTAAAAAAATAATTAAAAAAGCACTTTTTCAATAAGCAAAAATATTTATTTCTTAAAAAAAATATAAAACTATTTTCTCAAATTAATGGTTAAGAATAAAAGAATGTGATTGTGGCCATTATTGATGTGTGATTAATAATATCATGAGATTATTGAAATGCGTAGCTAATAATAATTAATTTTGTCTTACAAATGATTAATAATGTTATAAAGTAATTGAAATATTTAATATAATTAATCACATGTGAATTAAAACTATCCATATTTATATGCATATACATTCCCTCACCCAAGACACGTAACAAAAATTTAATATTCTCATAGATTCTCTAACACTAGGGAATACATAAAATATCGTTGGAATACAAGTATAAGGTAAAGTCACACATCAGATAAAAATGAAAAAGTTAAGCACCATATAAGTGAGAAGAAGATTCATAAACCTGAACTTTAAAGTTTTGGGTTATACTAGCTGTCTTCAAATTAAGTCATTAACATTTAATTTCTTCAATAATTATATCTATCTTCTTATTTTATATATGTCTTTGTTATTTAGAAAAGTGCTTTTTTTTCCGCTGAATATAAAATGACTTTTCTAAATAATAAACACACACACGGACAAAGCATATACATAATACTCTTAAAAAATAAAAAGCATGAAAAGTAGGAGAAAGGTGCGTGTAATTTTGGTGATCAATACGTGTTGATCTCCAGAGAAATTAATGTAATTATTCTTAGGTAATTTTTTTTTATAATTTGATTCTTATTTCTTTTTTGAAGAATAAATATTTTTCCTCAATCTCAAATAATATTTATTTTTGGTAAGCCTTTCTTAAAAGAAATTTAAATAATGCAAGTGTTTTCAATTTTTAAAAGAGAAACTTGTTTGGGATGATTGCGAGTTTATAATTTTTGATCTTCAAATGTAATTTTTAAAACAAAACAATTTGACAAAATATAGAGTTAAATAATTTTTAACTCATATTATTAGTGCAAGTTTTCATTGACTTGACCAATGATTAACCTTTGTTAGAGAAATTGGCTGATTAACTTTAGTGTGGTCTTCCCTCTTGACCAATTTTTTCATTTATAACTCAATCCAAAATTTTGTTTAAAGAAATTAAGCTAATTTCATATATATATATATATATATATATATATATATATATAAACACACCCTTTCAATGCAATTCAAAACAGCACATATATTTACTGCTACTAAATAAAATTTCTAAATCTCCATTCTTTTTTTGAGTAAATTACATTGATTTTAGTGAGATCTTTCCTCTCAATTATTTTTTTCATTTATAAGTTTCGAATCCAAAATTTTAGTTAAATGAATTAAACTAATGTCACTTGGACCAATCCCTTGTTAGTATATATATACCTTTAATGCAATTCAAAATAGCACTTATATTTACTACTACTAAATAAAAAATCTAAATCTCCATTCTCTTTTGAGTAAATAACATTGATACCCTTGAGAATTTTTGATATTGTACATAATATGTTTGCTTTTATGTTTACCACAACCTCCATACACAGAGGGATGTACATGATATAATGTTTCTCAAACCATTAAGACAGGTTAGTGTAACATAAGGAGTGTCACCGTAAGCTTATTCAAATAACTAAGGAGGTGGTGTAGGGGTAAAAAGTATATTGTTTGCAATTAAAAAACCTCAGGATATGTAAGTGTAATTTTTTTCTTTAATTTTTCTATTTTATGATATGAAGATGGATAAGATAAGAAATGAAAATATTCGACTAAATCAAACAATAGTAACGGTAAGTAAAAAGATAAGGGATCATAGATTGAGATGATTTAGACACATAATGAGACGACTCTTGGATGTTTTAGTGAAAACAAAAGTTTATTATCAATAGCTCGACATAGTGAGGTAGAGGTAGACCGAAACTTACATGAGAAAAAATAGTTAAGCAAGACTTAATGAAATGTGATATAGATTGATAAACAGTGTGTCTTAGAATGAAATTGAGAAAAATTATAAACTTGATGGATGGTTAGATCCATTTTTATCTCTATATTTCATATGATCTTTTTTAGTTCTATTCTTCTTCATTTTCCTCCTCTTTCTTTTTCCTTCTTTTTTTTTTCAACTTTTTCGTATTTATCTTTTAATTCATTTATCATCGATTTCAATTAACTTGAGTTTTGATGTTAATGATTATGCTTTTAGCCCCACACTATAGGTCTGCTATGAATTGCCCAACCAAATGAAACGAATCTTTCCTTTTTGTTAATCATTTAACTTCTAATTTAGTCATAGAGAAAATTCAAATTAAAATTTAAATATGGTGACTACATATAGCAAGAATGAATTAAATACTCACTTTAAAACGAAAGCAAATTTCGTATTTACAAATTGACGTGAGCTAGTAGTACAAAATTGTACGCATAATACTTTCTTTGTAAAAGGAAAGCTAATTTAATGTTTATAAATTAAATTGACGTGGTTACTGGTTAGTTGCAAATAAAAATATAATTTGAAATATAAACAATTATTATTTTGAAAATATATTATTATGTTTATCAGTGAATATTATTTTAATAGTAAATTGAAAATATCTTGTTATGCTTAGTTTTGTTTGAAAAAATTGTAAATAATTATTCAAAAATTAAAGGAAGTAAAAATCTTATTTAATTTAATACATACTTAATAAAAAATATTTTTATTATAAAAATTGAAAGACATGTAATATAATGAAGAAGACAAGTGATTATGTGTGATGAATTGTACATAAAAGAATTATCTCTTTTTTTATGAATAATAATTTAAATTTCTTATTAAGAAACTAAATTATTATTCTAAGTCTTTGAAGACCAACGATCCAATTTAAAATAAAGAAAAATTAACTTACATTTAAATAAACATCACACTTTTATTAAGTTAATTAGTGCAATAAAACTTCAATATCTTGGAGTATAAGTAGGAATAATAAAATAAATATTGTAAATAAAATAATGGTTAAAATGAAAATGCAATATGAATATATCTAAAATAAACTTATTATCTATCATTATCAATATCTTATATAATAAAAAGGTAAAATAAGAAAATCCTAAGTGGAAAAAGAGAAAAAAAAATCTTACCTTATATAAAAAAGATTAAAAAGAAGATTTAATAAATATTAAGGATATATAAGAAAGTAATAAATATAATAAATTAGGAATTAGAAATTAGAATTTTAAAAAATATTACCTGAAGTAACATCTTAAAAAAATATTAGAAGCCATTTAAAAAAATCTATTTACCTAACAATCAAACAAATTTTTTAACTAATAAAAATTTAAAAAAAAAATTAAAATGTCTTACTAAACGTATAATTTATCTGTCAAGTCAAGGGTTTTGTAAAAGAAAAAAAAAAGTGTATCTACATAATGAACTGACTCAAATTATATTTGGGAATTATATATGTACCTTTTAATTTTGAAATGATTTTCATACATTAATTAAATTTAAAATAAAAAAGTCACACATTCTAGGCCTAACAATCTCGCAAAGTTCAGGTAGCTACCACACAGGCAAGAACAGTACTTGTTCACCAATATTTATATTTTGCTGTTAATTTGGAATATGGGTTCCAAGGGTGTTGCATCCGTTGCCCTAATTCTGCTCTCCCTCAACCTCCTTTTCTTTTCCATGGTTAGCTCCAAAACCAGCACCATTGTCCCTGCCGGTGTAGTCCCTTCTTACGTTCGTTCATCCAATCCGCTGAGTGCTATTGTCGCACAGTGAAGGACAACATCGATGGAATCATAGGCAGTGGACCGAACAGTATCGTTAGCCCAATGTTGAACATCTGTTGACGCAAGACCACAAAGTACGATTGCAATTGACAACACAATATGCACGCATGTATCATTGTGTCTGTTTTGTGTGATACGTGTTTAAGTTAATTAGGACGTTACCGTGCATAATAATGCTAGTGAGCACTAGCTATATACGCTATTACCAATAAACGTCCGTACATAATAATAATGCCAGCTTAACAATTGTGCTGTACGTTGTTGTACGTTCTCGTGCATGGAGGGAGCTAGGTCCTATCTTCCTCTTCCCTATCTTTGTATTTTCGTCTTGTTAGTTAGTCAAAGTTGTTCAATAAAAGTACTTTGTTCAAGAAGTGATTCCAGGTTATATCAATAATATTCCTTATATATGTCTGTCTTTCTTTTCACTTTCGTATTTTCTTATAATTTATGTACGTGTAAGGTGGCACATTAAGTAGACAGGACCATTGTTCTTGTATAACATCATTAAAATGGTTTTGCTGATATCCTTGGGTTCAAACGATAAAGCATTAAAAGTATGGTTGATATACTAATTAACAAAAAGAAGACATTCTTCGATCCTACAACGGTGGTATGTAACAAGCGAAAAGCCAGCCGAAGGAAGTGCAGGAACGTCCATCTTTCAAATTTGAAATACGAGCTGCAAAATTGTATGTAAAATTTTCATCGAAAAATAAACCCACAATTTTATATTCCACCTCTGGACATCACCCACCCTGGCTTCAGGCTACCTAATGTGAGTGCCTGAAACCTGTAACAAATTTTAAGA
>CM023955.1:10539777-10574639 GCA_013407115.1 Glycine latifolia | reverse complement strand
GAATTTTTATATATAATTCTAAATAAGAGCTATGTATTAGATTTTTTTATTAACATAGTAACTTTTTTTTACTGAATTTTTATATATAATTCTAAATAAGAGCTATGTATTAGATTTTTTTATTAACATAGTAACTTTTTTTTACTAATATATATGATTTTTTGTTTTATAAAAATTCATAACAAATAATATTTTTGTTGATGGTCTAAATCTTAAAGCTTAAGCTTTAGTTACTTTATTTTTATAATAGTAAATTGTCAATACTTCGTTATGATTAGTTTTCTTTGAGAAACATAATTAATTTTAAAATTAAATAAAAGTAAAAATATTAATTAATTTAATGAATAACTAATAAAAATAATTTTATTTGATGTAAAAAAAGTTAAAACACACGTGTCGTAAAATGAAGAAGATATGTGATCATGTGTTAAAAATTGAACAGAAAATATTTTTCTCAATTTTAAGAATAATATTTTTAATTTCTTATTAAGAAATTGAGTCTATATTCTAAACTTTTGAAGGCCTATTTAACAATTTCATGCATGTTTTTAAATGGAAGATGAATATACATTGAAATTTGAATTACGACATATATATTATCATAATTATGATATTGTCATGGATCATTGATTTAAAATTTAAACCTTTATGCTGGCTAGCTTAAAGTTTAAATCGTAGCAGAATTTTATCTACCAAATAAACAATAAATAACTGTTTAATATATGGTGAGTTTGTTTAAAACAACTTTAAAATAAACACTTTTTATATAAGCATTTTCTTAAGAAGCAAATAGGATTTAGGAATAAAATTCAATTTTGAAACTCATTATGTTTTTTTTTGTGAGAAATAAATTCATTCTATACATAAATTAAATTTAAAATTTAAGGACTAAAATTTAAATATAGTATCAAATTATGTGTAATTGATCTGACACAATTAATACATAACTTGATTAGAAGATATTTTGATCCAAAAGAATCAATATTAATCGATTTGGTTTGATTTGGACATGTTAATAGTTATTCTTAGTTTTTCTTGAGTTTTTTTAAAATTAAAATAAATGAAATCTTATTTAATTTAATAATAATTAATACAAACTATTTTATATAAAAAATTAAAAGACATGTTATAAAATGAAGATGACATGTGATTATGTATGTATAGTTGTACAGAGATTCAGAAAATAATTAATTATCTCATTTTTAAGTATAACAATTTAAATTTCTTATTAATATAAATTAATATTCTAAATCTTTGAAGGCCAATTTAATCATTTCATGTATCTTTTAAATGGAAGATGAATACACTTTTACAAATTTGAATTGTGACATATATTATCATAATTATGATATTGTCATGCATCGTTACGTTTAAAATATAAATCTTTAGCTACTATTAGGGATAAAAACAGGTTAGGCAAACTTTGTTAGGTCTGATCTTAGTCTGATTTTAAAATATAAAGTTTGACTTGACCTATTTATTTATTATAGGCTTTTTTTAAGCTTAACCTGACCTATTTAAAAGTCTAATTTAACCTACGAGTCTATTAAAAATCTATTTTATAATAAATATTATATATAAAGAAAATCTAATAATTATATAGTAAAACTTTGAAAATTCGCATAATATTTTTTAAAATTTAATATAAATAAAGACACATACTTCCCTTTTAATTTGTGCATGAAAAAAATAAGTTAAAATTAATTAAACTCAGAAGTTTAAGAAATAATTTTTATGAGATTTTACAAAACACTTTAAATCAATTTAGGAAAGTTAAAGAAATAATTTTTAAACAGAAAATGTTTCAACATTTTACTTATATTTCTAAATAAGTAATAATCATTTTATGAGATTTTTAAGGTAATTTTTTGAAGTGATTGACCATCGACCTTCATAATAAAGAAAAATATTTTTAGAAAAATAATATTATTTTTAAGTTTTAATATATATATATATATTAAATAGACCAGCCTGATAGGTCTAATAGACTTTTTTTAAGCTTGAGTCTGACCTTTTTATTTAAATGGACATTTTAAAAAGTCTTAACTTGACATTTATAATAAATAAGTCAGATCAAGCCAAATACCCATGATAGACAATATGACCCATTTCCATTCCTAGCTATCATAAGTAGCTTAAATTTAAATCTACCAAATATACTCTAAATAATTGTGTATTATAGATGAAGAACAAAAAACAGGAATTAAATTTTAATTTTGAAATTCTATCCTTACAATGATTAAATTTAAATTTTTATTACTAGCTAGAATTCAATTACATTCGAATTATGTAAATTTGATTAATGTTTTCACACAATTAGTTATTAACTTGTTTTGTTTAAAATGCAGTTGCATCAATAGATTTGGAAGAATAGCTTCGCTAACCATAATGTTTTTCCTCAAATACACCTAAGTTAATAAAATGGCCAACATGATGTCAGAATAATAACGGTAAAATGGAAAAAAAAAATTTATCCTGTTTACAAAAGCTTATCTAAAATAATAACCCATCAATTTGAGTCTCTCAAGTAATATATATTTTCTTTCTTAAGTAGGAATGATATATGAACCTAGGTATGTGGATTGATCCATTAAGTCCATCACCTAGTGGATGACGGATTATTTAAAAAAAAATAACTGCACACTCATAAGTAATATTAGGTCCGATAAAAATTAATCTAATTATTATGTACCAATTGTGTTTAACCTTGTTTGTAGAAATAGATATTTAAAGCTACATACATACCTAGCTAAACATTTAACCTACACGCGCACTATAAATTCTCTTGCAAAGTTCAGCTAGCTACCACAAGCAAGAGGCAATAGCACTTGTTCACAAATTAAGCTTTTAAGAGAAACTGATCAGTTTGGAAAATGGGTTCCAAGCATGTTGCATCCATTGCCCTAATTCTGGTATCCCTCAACCTTCTTTTCTTTTCCATGGTTAGCTCCGACACCCTTGCCCCTGCCGGTCTGGAATACACACCATATAATAAGTGCCCCGATTTGCGTTACTGCACCGACATTACCGTGCCTCCTTACAAAGCCGTCAGTTATTGCTGCTCGAGCCTCAAGTATCTTGATGACCCTTCAGCCGCTGAGTGCCTTTGTCTCAATATCAAGTCCAACGTCGGAGGAGTATACCGCACTCGACCAAGTATTCTGTTGAACATAATATTTACCAACTGTGGACGCCAGACGACCTCGTACAGTTGCCTCTGAAAACAGAATATGCATGTAGTATGACAGGATCATATTCTCTCCTACCACTTCCTATCGATCAGGTGTTGTATGTATTTTTCAATTTAAGGACGTTCTGCCTGCTTCATATATATGCTCGTGAACACTAAATCTGTACTACTACCAATAAACGTCCGTTCATAATAATAATAATAAATGAATAATATTATGCAAATACAATTGTGCTGTTGTTGTTCTCGTCGATGGGGATCTTATCTTTCTTTATGCTATCTTAATTTATCGTCTTGTTACTGAAAGTTGTCCAATAAAAGTCCTTATGTCTGCATCTGTTTCTTTGTCGCATTCGTATCCTTAATTATAAGTATAAGGAGGCAGAGTATAGAAAGGAGCGTTGATCATGTAATAACATATTAAAATCGGTACGGTTCTCTGATCGTCCCAACAATTAAGCATGAAAGTGTGGTTAATTAATTGCTCCTAAAAGATTTTTTTTACATCAGTGTATATAATAATTTTTATTTTTTCCTCATTTCTGACATGATATCAACTAAAAAAAAGTTAATTATCATTTAAATTGGCACATGATATGCACTTTAACTCACCCCACTTAATGTGTCTTTTCTATGTTTTATTTTAGGCTTAAATAACTTTTTTTATACTTATTTTATAAGAGTGTTTTGATTTTTGGTACATAATCTTTATTTTTGTTTGAATTTGGTACTTGACAAATTTTTATTTTTAAAATAGTGTACTTGCTATGGAATGTGTGAAAGCTTGTAATGGAACATCAAGATATTTCTCTATCACGGTAGGTGTTCACCAAGATTTAACTATTAGTCCTTATCTCTTTGCCTTAATGATGGATGAACTAACGAAAGATATTCAAGAGGAAGTATCGTAGTGTATGTTTTTTGCAGATGATATCGTGCTTATTGATGAGACCAAAGATGGTGTTAATAGGAAATTGGAATTGTGAAGAAACACTTTGGAGTCTATAGAATTTACGATAAGCAAGAGCAAGACAGAGTATATGAAGTGTGAGTTTTTACGGATAAGAGGTGGTGATCAAGACACAGTGCATTTATTTGGTCAAGATGTACCCAAGAAAAATGTTTTTAGATACTTGGGATCAATGTTGCAAAAAGGTGGTGAGATTGATGATAATATAAATTATAAAATTAGAGCAGGGTGGATGAAATAGTGGAGTGCATCAGGGTTTTTGTGTGACCACAAAATTTTCCTTAAGCTAAAAGGAAAATTCTATAGGACAGCTGTAAGACCGACAATGCTATATGGAGCGGAATGCTGGCCAGCACATAGGCAACATGAGCATAAAATAGGGGTGACATAAATGAGGATGTTAAGGTGGATGTGTGGATATACAAAGATGGATAAGATAAGAAATGAGGATATTCAACGAAAGGTATCAATGGTACCGATATTTGAAAAGATGAGGGAGCATAGATTGAGGTGGTTTGGGTACGTTATGAGACGACCACTGGATGCTCCTGTAAGAACAAGAGTTTGTTACAAAGAGCTCGACACAAAGAGAAGTAGAGGTCGACCGAAACTTACATGGGGAAAGGTAGTTAAACAAGACCTAATGAAGTGAGATATAGATTGGCGGACGATATGTCTTAGGACAGAGTGGAAAAAAACTATAAGCTTGGTGGATGGTTAAATCCATTAGTAGTTCTATATTCGAGTCATTCCCTTATTTTAGTTCTTTTCCTCTTCTTTTCTCCCTTCTTCCTTTCACCCTTCTTTTATTTTAGTTTATTTTTTCTCTTTTGTCTTATTTTCACTTTTTTCTTTCCTTCTCTCTTTCTCTTTCTTTGTATGATTTTCAATTTATCATTGGGTTCATCTATCACCGACCCCAATTAACTTGGGTTAAAGGTGGTGTTGATGTTGATGTACTTGCTGTGGAAAAGATATATCATTAGGTAAATAATATTTACTAACAAATTCGTCCCCGAAAGATGAAAATTCAAATTTTAGTCATCGAAAGTGAAAAAAATGCGACAAATTTATTCATCTGTTAACTTACGTCTGTTACCATTAATAAAAGAGCCTACGTGACTCAGAAAGACGAAAATGTCATAAAAATTATTGTCAACATGGTTGCATAATACATTAGATAAAAATGTCAGTAAATTTCCATTTGACCAAAACGTTAGTAAGTTTTCGTTGTACAAATTTGTTAGATCTCAAATTTTGTTTCATTTAACGGTAAAATACAATTTAGGGTAAATAGTCATTTTCGTCATTGAATGTGTAGAACACTGACAAATTCGTTCTAAGAGATGAAAATTCAAATATTAGTATATCCAATTACATGCATTACAAATTTGCTACAACTATTTGTTTGTTTTCTCAGATCATTAACACATTGGTTGAATATAATATTATCATAGGATTTTTGTCCAATGAAAAATTACTAACATTTTGGTTTAATCTATTTAGCAGTCATGTTCATAATAATTTTTGTGACATTTTCGTTCTTCTGTATCACGTAAGCTATTTTATTAACAATAACAAATAAATGAATTTGTCGCACTTTTTTCACTTTTGGGGACTAAAATTTGAATTTTCATCTTTCAATGATGAATTTGTCAGTACTCTACACATTCAAATATGAAAATGACTATTTATACTAACACAATATTATCAAATATCTAAAAGTAGTAAAATTGGTTCATTTAATACCATTAACATTATATTCTAAAAAAAACTAATTCAAATTAAAACAAAAATATTCTTTAACGAGATTTACTATAATAGTCTGAATCACAATTATTTTCTACACATTAATTTCTTACAATAAACTTTGATGCAACTAGATTTGTTACAACCAAATTTGCTGAAACAAATGAACAAAATGTGATTCGTCAATATTATAAACATTTGAGTTCCAAGAGTTGAAGTCCAATATTAACAGTATTTAAAACCAAACTAAAAACAACTATAAAATTTTTGATCGATTTTTATTGGTTCAGTTAGATTTTGATCGAATCTATAAATCTAAACCCATGACCAACCTATACATAAGCGATTTTGATCGATTCGGTTCGATTTTGATCCAAATACATAAATGATCCAACCCAACTTGTCAAGATCAGTTTGAGTCAATTCAAGTTCGCAGATGATCTATACCTATAAACACCCCTATTCGTCGGAGCTAATTAGTCACCTTTAATTGAGTCTTTTCTCATTATATTTTTCATTTACAAAATTCAGATCCAACACTTTATATATTTAAAATGATTGAGCCCAATATTTATTTAAACCGATAACTTGTTAGTTCACAAATAAAGTTTTCATGCTCACCTTTAAGACTTTAATGAATAATTCTTAATCCTCCTACAAATCTTACTACTATATTTTATGATAAGTTTTAAATATACTTTATACTTGCAAGAAAATAAATAATTTTAGTTTTCATTCAATTCTTCTCATATATAGTAGGAAGATTTTTGTAAGAAGATATATATAGTAGGAGGATTTAGCATTACTCCTTTATTAATTCTTTACACATTTTTACGTGCTACCTTAGTAAGTCACTTCGTTGCTACATTATCAGTTTATCACCACGTAATTGCCATATAAACGTGCATGTTAGACAAAATCCTTTAAATTCTTAACAAAAGACTCACAGGGAGACTATGTTAGTGTGTAGGGATTAATTTTATTTTTTAAAAATTATAAGTATTTCTTAAACTATTTTTAACTAAAGCGACTTAATTAAAAGTTATACATAAATATAGAGACTTACAAATTAGTTTAGCTTATTTTTTAATCTAGATTAAGAATTAAAAATAATTTCCTTAATTTTTCAAATAATCAAATTATATTTAGGAATTAAATTTTAATTTTGAATGTCATTCCATACATTAAATTTAAAATTTAATGACTAAATTAATTATAATATTGATTTATGTGAACTTGATTATTTTCAAACAACAAATGTATCTTATTTTGTTTTTTTTAGAGAAAAACGTATCGTATTTTGTTGAAAAATACAGCTGTATCAATATGTTTAGAAAAATAGCTAGCTTCTGAAGTAGCCAATTTGTTTCTGAAAAATAGTGGTAAAAAAATTTAACTATCTTATTTGTAAAACGTAATTAAAATATAGCCTCATAATTTTACGTCTATAAAAACTGTTAACTTGTTAGCAAGAAAATAATATAACATTTTTCTCATTGATACAAACCCACAACATAAACAATTAGTTATAAAGTCAAACTTTAGAAGTTATCCAGAAGAATCAATATTAATCGATTTGGTTTGATTTGGACATGTTAATAGTTATCCTTAGTTTTTATTGAGTTTTTTTTTAAAAATTAAAATCAATGAAATCTTATTTAATTTAATAAAAATTAATACAAACTATTTAATATAAAAAATTAAAAGACGTGTTATAAAATGAAGATGACATGTGATTGTGTGTATGATTGTACAGAAATTCAGAAAAGAATTACTTATCTCATTTTGAAGTAGAACAATTTAAATATATTTCTTATTAATATAAATTAATATTCTAAATCTTTTTAGGGCAATATAACCATTTCATGTATCTTCTAAATGGAAGTTGAATACACTTTTACAAATTTGAATTGTGACATATATTATCATAATTATGATTTTGTCATGCATCGTTACGTTTAAAATATAAATCTTTAGCTGCTATAGCTAGCTTAAATTTAAATTTAAGCAGCACTCCTCTAGTATTAGTTTATCTACCAAAATATACTCTAAATAATTGTTTATTATAGATGAAGAACAAAAAACAGGAATTAAATTTTAATTTTGAAATTCATTCCTTACAATGATTAAATTTAAAATTTTATTACTAGCTAGAATTCAATTACATTCGAATTATGTAAATTTGATTAATGTTTTCACACAATTAGTTATTAACTTGTTTTGTTTAAAATGCAGTTGCATCAATAGATTTGGAAGAATAGCTTCGCTAACCATAATGTTTTTCCTCAAATACACCTAAGTTAATAAAATGGCCAATATGATGTCAGAATAACAATGGTAAAAAGGAAAAAAGATAATTATCCTGTTTACAAAAGCTTATCTAAAATAATAACCCATCAATTTGAGTCTCTCAAGTAATATATATTTTCTTTCTTAAGTAGGAATGATATATGAACCTAGGTATGTGGATTGATCCATTAAGTCCATCACCTAGTGGATGACGGATTATTTTTTAAAAAAAAATCTGCACAATCATAAGTAATTTAGGTCTGATAAAAAGTAATCCAATTATTATGTACCAATTGTGTTTAACCTTGTTTGTAGAAATAGATATTTACAGCTACATACATACATAACTAGTTAAACATTCAACCTACACGCGCGCGCACACACACTCCTGGCCTATAAATTTTCTTGCAAAGTTCAGCTAGCTACCACAAGCAAGAGGCAATAGCACTTGTTCACAAATTAAGCTTTCAAGAGAAACTGATCAGTTTGGAAAATGGGTTCCAAGCATGTTGCATCCATTGCCCTAATTCTTGTATCCCTCAACCTTCTTTTCTTTTCCATGGTTAGCTCCGACACCCTTGCCCCTGCAGCTCTGGAATACACACCATATAATAACTGCGCCGATTTGCGTTACTGCACCGACATTACCGTGCCTCCTTACAAAGCCGTCAATTATTGCTGCTCGAGCATCAAGTATCTTGCTGACCCTTCAGCCGCTGAGTGCCTTTGTCTCAATATCAAGTCCAACGTCAGAGGAATATACCGCACTCGAGCAAGTATTCTGTTGAACATAATATTTAACAACTGTGGACGCCAGACAACCGGGTACGCTTGCCTCTGAAGACAGAATATGCATGTAGTATGACATGATCATATTCTCTCCTACTACTTCGTATCGATCAGATGTTGCATGTATGTGTTTTTCAAGTTAAGGACGTTGTGCCTGATTCATATATATGCTCGTGGACACCATATCTGTACTACTACCAATAAACGTCCGTTCATAATAATAATAAATGAATAATATTATACAAATACAATTGTGCTGTTGTTGTTCTCGTCGATGGGGATCTTATCTTTCTTTATGCTATCTTAATTTATCGTCTTGTTACTGAAAGTTGTCCAATAAAAGTCCTTATGTCTGCATCTGTTTCTTTGTCGCATTCGTATCCTTAATTATAAGTATAAGGAGGCAGAGTATAGACAGGAGCATTGATCATGTAATAACATATTAAAATCGGTACGGTCGCTGATTTTCCAAACAATTAAGCATGAAAGTGTGGTTAATTAATTGCTCCTAAAAGATTTTTTTTACATGAGTGTATAAAATAATTTTTATTTTTTCCTCATTTCTGACATGATATCAACTAAAAAAAAAGTTAATTATCATTGAAATTGGCACATCATATGCACTTTAACTCAGCCCACTTAATGTCTTTTCTATGTTTTAATTTAGGCTTAAATAACTTTTTTTATACTTATTTTATAAGAGTGTTTTGATTTTTGGTACATAATCTTTATTTTTGTTTGATTTTGGTACTTGAAAATTTTTTATTTTTAAAATAGTGTACTTGCTGTGGAAAAGGTATATCATTAAGTCAAGAATTTTCAAATGACCTAGAATATATATATATATATATATATATATATATATATATATATATATATATTGACCAAGGCTCAATTATATCCCTCACATTTTAAGTAATTTTTTAAATTTGTTTCAGGTCTTGCTCGTTCACTGTTTGGCTGGCCATACATAGACTTACCCTAAATTTTTAGAAAAAAATATACATCCTAATGGATCTAAGGAAGTGGAATCGCTTCATTTGTATTTTTATAGAATTTCTTATGAATTTTGATAGACGAGATTGGAGATGAGGATGGATGCCTGGTTTTTTGTTTTGAGCTGTGTGAAAGGGATATTGGGCAATTATGAAATAATATTATAAATAATTTGACAAATTTAATGTGATTAATTAAATTAATTATTTTTTTAAGAAATATAAATTAATTGAAAGAATTTTATAATTAAAAATGAAGGAAGTAATTAGAATGTTAAATAGTGAAGTTTGTAGTGATTAGGTGTTTAAGTCATAGCTTATTAAGTTTATTATAAGAGAGATAAGTCCCCTCATATATAGAAGACATGTGTTCCCTTGTGAGAGTGATACGTCACATTCCTATATAGAATGCATACCAACCCACGTACCCGAAAGTTGATGTTCATAAGCTAAGGGTACCCAGGCATGTGCATAAGAAGTTGAAAGAGGAAGAGTAGAACTAACCGGAATAGATAACATGCAATGCATACATACGGCGGGGAAATGATGATTGATCCAAATCTCAATGAGTTCTGCCTTGCTAATGTGGTGAATTGCTATTTTATTATTGTGGATATTTACCTTGTATATTATCAATAGGATTTATGAGCAAGGGTAGCCAATGACATATAGTAACATGTGTACATGTGTGGTTAATAATTTATAATAACGAATACTTGTGATAAAGACCGGACACTTTAGAGATTATTTAGATTTAAAATGGTTAATTAAAGAGGATGATTCTTATTCCTTTGAGTTATATATATTAATAATAACAAGGACTAAAAGTGATCAAAAAAGATATTTCACGGATGTTTTTTTTTTGAAATATTTACAAGGACAACCAAAAAATATAAAAATCAAGCAAATTATAAGAACCAAATGTATATTTAAAATTTTGAAAATTATTTTAATGAATGTTGTAGTTAAGTTTAAGAACAAACTCTTGCTTCATTTATTACTTGTGCATTTTGTAATATATATATATAAAGATATAGTTGATAGTTTTTTAAAATTTATAATATGACTTTTATAATTATTTATCTCTCATTTATAATAAATGTATAAAATATAAAATTAAGTAGATATATTAAAAATAAAAAATTCATATTATCTTGAATTTTAAAATAGATAAAGAAATAGAAATATTTCTTCTATAATTTTAAAAAAAAATTAAAAGTATATATATGATAATGTTTTGTTTTCAAATTAATAATCACAGAATCAATAAATAGAATTTTTTTTAAAAAATACACTAGAAATGTATTAATTACACTAAATGCTGTATTTTTATATTAACAAAATTATATTAATAAGCAGATACTTAATTAAAATAATTAGTCAAACAATAATAAGTAAACATGGTTGAGCGGGTTAGGCATAATATCAAGGTGAAGCCGACTTAAGTTAAATGAATTTTGCTAGCCGTCGCCATCACAATCAAGTCTTATGCTTTTCGTTGAAATATTATAAGGAATTAATACAAAATATATACCTATCATCTACATTGCAATCGCTATTAACTAGTAGTTTAATTTAAATTTGTAATAATTTATAAACTAGATGATATTTTAAGGGTGTCTAGTTAAGTTGTTATTGTAAATCTCTTTGTATGTGTCTCTGATTCCTATATATTATTTAAAGAAATAATAAAATTGAAAATATATAATAATTAACATAGATAGTTATATTTACCTTCTTTAAATTAAACAATATTAATTAAACTTTCATTTTATTAAAAAATTCTATTTTATCTTCTTAATGTTCACACTTTTTAATGTTCAATTATTTTAATATAATTATCATTCGAACAATAAAAAATTCTGTTTTGTAAGATTTAAATCTATGACATCAGATTTTGAAAACCCAAATTCTACCAAACTAAATTAAATTAAGAGTTAAGAGTCTTTTGTTTTCATAAATTATTTTATATGATTCAAATTTACATTGATACCTGTTATTTAGAAAAAAGTACATATATTTCATCATTTTATGGACAAATCATAGTACATAATATTCAAAAATAAAACAATGAAAAGTATGAGAACGTTGCGTGTAATTTCGGTAATCAATAAGTGTAATTAGTCTTAATATCAAGAGAGATAAATTAATTGTCCTTTGTTAAAATCTTATTTTAAATTTAATTTTTCAAAAATTAATATTTTTATTTCAAATTATATTTATTTTGGTAGCTTTGCTTAAGAGAAATTTAAACAATACAAATGTTTTCAATTAAAAAAAAAAAGAAACTAGTAATTTTATTGAAAAGATTTTTTTAAAAGAAAATTAAATCTACATTCTATTTTTTCCCTTTTTATTTTTATTATTATTTTATGATTGTTCTTTAAGCCCCCACACTATAGCTGGTAGGGTTGGCAAAGTGGGCCAGCCCACCAAAAACGGGCCGGGTTGGCCCACCCTACTAAAAATGTGGGTCGGGCCAGGCTGGCCCACTTTTCTAAAGTGGGCTGAAAATATCAACCCACCTTAAAAATATTTAATAAAAAAATAAAAAATATTTTTTAAAAAAAATAAAAATTATTTAAGTTATACTAAAAATTAATGTTAAATTCATGTCTGCAATCATTTTAATACTTTACCTCACATGAGATGATGAGAACTTGAGAAACCAAAAACAACAGAATCAAACAAGTCTTGCAACATTCATTGAACTTCCAAGAACAATTAAACAAAATTAGAATGTAAAAATTAATGTTAAATTCATGTCTGCAATCATTTTAATACCTTATCTCACATGAGATGATGAGAACTTAAGAAACTAAAAACAACAGAATCAAACAAGTCGAGCAACATTCATTGAACTTCTAAGAACAATTAAATAAAATTAGAATGTGAAATATATATGCAAAAACTAATCTAAAATCCATGAAAAATTATGTTATTAGGGTCTAACACTAGATTAATAAATGAAATTAAAGTTTACAAAGCAACATCCATAATTTCATACATTAAATTTAAAATGCAAAAATAATATATTTTTTATTTTATTTTTTTGGTGGGCCGTGGCCCGGTGGGCTGGCCCGGCCCGGCCCACATTTTGGCCCACGTTTTAGTGGATCGGGTTGGCCCGGCCCGTTTTCCTAATGTGGGCTGGAAGTGTCAACCCAACCCACATTTTTTTGTGGTTAAACGGGCCGGCCCGTCGGATCAGACCCGTTTTGCCAAGGCTAATAGCTCGCTATGAATTTCTCAACCAATGAAACGAATCTTTCCTTGTATGACTATTTAATCCAAATTCTAACTTAAATAGGGCGGATATATATATAGTAAGGATGAATTAAATACTTTCTTTAAAAGGAAATCAAATATCGTATTAACCAACTGACGTGGCTAGTTACTAAGCTGGAAGTGTAAAATTATACGCAGCTGCTTTTTAAAATCCTCTTTTTTTTTCTTCTGCTTCTGTGTGCAGCTTTTTTTTTATTAAATTTTATAAAATTTTAAAATAAAAAATTGATAAATAGCATTGCTCTTCTTTAATTTTTTTAAAACTAATTAAGAGCATTTTTAGGCTTATAAAAAAAGAGAAACTCATTTAAAATAGAGTGATTGAGTTATATATATTAACATATATAGTATTAAAAAGTAAAAATTATTATTTATTTAGTTTTATAGTATTACATATTTTAATTATTAGTAGTAAATATATGATTAATTTTAGTCCTTCTTAGTATATATTTATTAATAATAATTTTAAAATATTTAATATTCAATAAATATATAGTACTAGCCAATATGTTTATTAATTTAATTTTAATATTATTAATTTATATATGATATTAATATTAATAAATTTAGTAATAGTAAGTGTGCAATTCTGGTCCCCATTTAAGTTATAATTTTCATTTATATACTAAATAAAGTCATTAGCCAGTTTCTCTAAAGTTGTTTCTGGAATTGAAAGGGTGGTTTTTTTTTTTTACAATGTATTGACATAGAATATTTATCAATTTTATTGATGATTAATTCGTCGGAGCTAGTTAGTTATCTTTAATTGAGTCTTTTCTCCTAATTATATTTTTCATTTACATAATTTGGACCCCAAACTTTATATATTTAAAATGATTGAGTTCAATATTACAGACTGATAATTTGTATTAATTCAAAAATAGGATTTTCATGCTCACCTTTAAGACTTTGATGAATAATTCTTAATCCTCCTACTATATTCTCCTACAAATCTTACTACTATATTTTATAAGTTTTAAATATACTTTATACTTGCAAGAAAATAAAATACTTTTACTTTCCATTCAATTCTTCTCATATAGTAGGAAGTTTTTTGTAAGAAGATATATGTAGTAGGAGGATTTAGCATGACTCCTTTATTAATTCTTTACCCATTTGTACGTGCCACCTTAGTAAGTCACTTCGTTGCTACATTATCAGTTTATCACAACGTAATTGCCATATAAACGTGCGTGTTAGACAAAATCCTTTAAATTCTTAACAAAAAACTCACAGGGAGACTATGTTAGTGTGTTGGGATTAATTTTTTTTTTAAATTATAAGTATTTCTTTAACTATTTTTAGCTACACGGACTTAATTAAAAATTATACATAAATATAGAGACTTACAAATTAGTTTAACTTATTTTTTAATCTAGATTAAGAATTAAAAAATAATTTACTTAATTTTTCAATTAATCAAATTATATTTAGGAATTAAATTTTAATTTTGAATGTCATTCCATACATTAAATTTAAAATTTAATGACTAAATTAATTATAATATTGATTTATGTGAACTTGATTATTTTCACACAACAAATGTATCTTATTTTGTTTTTTAGAGAAAAATGTATCGTATTTTGTTGAAAAATAGAGCTGTATCAATATATTTGGAAAAATAGCTAGCTTCTGAAGTAATCAATTTGTTTCTGAAAAATAGTGGTAAAAAATTTAACTATCTTATTTGTAAAACGTAATTAAAATATAGCCTCATAATTCTACATCTATAAAAACTGTTGACTTCTTAGCAAAAAAAATAATATCACATTTTTCTCATTGATACAAACCGACAAACAAACAATTAGTTATAAACTCAAACTTTAGATAGAATGCATTACTAAATATCATTTGCCGAACATCCATTTTATTTGTACTAGCTAAAATGTAATAAGTTAACAGAAATCTAACCCACACAATATTCCGTATCCGAATTAAGCAATACTCCGAAGAATTAATGCATGGTCCTTTAGAGTAAAGAAATTACAGCCGCGCGTCTAGCTTATTGTCATTATTTTGTGGTGCCAAATAAGGAATATAGATACTTAGAGCTACATATATGTCTAAAGATTCAGCCTCCATTAATTTATTTTTAAGAAGTTAACTCGGTCGAGAGAAAAACAGACACACACACATCTTGGCCTATAAATTCTTTTGCAAAGTTCAGCATATAGCCACCACAAGCAAGAGCACTTGTTCACCAATTAAGAATTCTGAAGAAATTGAGTATATATCTATCGATTTGTTTGGAAAATGGCTTCCAAGAGTGTTGCATGCATTTTCCTTCTCTCTCTCAACCTCCTTTTCTTTTCAATGGTTAGCCCCAACACCCTTGCCCCTTCCCCTGCAATACAACCACCACCACCACCGCCACCATCACCACCACGTGAGTGTCCCGAGTTGGGTAGTTGCCTCGATATTTTGAATTTGGGTGAGAGACTTTTCGGGTCTCCATCAAAAGATTGCTGCCCCCTCCTCGGTGAACTTCTTGAGGTTGGTGCCACTGTGTGCATTTGCGACAAACTCAGGTCCAGTATATTTGGAATTCCCATAAATCTTGATATTGCCGTGGTGCAAATATTAAATTTTTGTGGACTCAACGAGACCAACCTCATTTGCAATTAAGAGCAGAATACGCATGATGGTTTGTATTTAAAGTTAAGGACGTTACCATTGCATAATGCTAATGGATATATATTACAAATAAACGTCCATAGATAATAATAAACAAATAATACTATTCACTTATAATTGTGCTGTTGTTGTTCTCGTACGTGGATGGGGACTTATCTTCCTCCACGATATATATCTTTGTTTATCTTCTTGTTAGTGAAAATTGTTAAATAAAAGTCCTTTGTTGCAAGAAATTGTTCGATGTTTTTCCTTATCTTTTTTGGTCTTTCTTTTCACTTTCCTGTATTCTTTAAGCATATAACCATTTCAGCAAGAGCAAATGTAGACAGATCTTTAATTTAAACTAAAATATAACATATTAAAATTGGTTTGCTGATCTTTTGATAAATGGATTCTCTCCCTTCATCCATTCGTGAATTAAAACCTTTGAATGAATATTAATATTTTAAATTAAATTTATTGAGATAAAATATGAGTAACCCAATCTATATTTAACGGTTAGATAGTCCAGATCTAATCTTTTGGTCCAAACACGACAGCATATGAAACTGCGGTCAGATAATAATTAGCAAAAAGAAGACATATCTTTTTAATAAGCAAAAATAATATTAAAAGGAAGTACAAGGGTACTCCGACTTATCTACAATACAAAGTTAAGAAAACAGTCCTTTAAAAGGAAGACACATAACTACTAATAACATATAAACAAGGGAAATACTAGGTGAGGGAAAAATAGGAACCCCATCCCTCACACATTGAAATGCATGCTAGTTGGAATGTCAACCAATTACGTAATAATGGGAACTCTTAAAAAACGGTTAAGCTAGTTTTGAAGTTTTTTTGTTTGTCTGAGAGGGAGTTATGAACGTATGGTACCACACCATGGAAATAGAAAAACAGCATGCGGACCTGCGGGGTGTTTTAGGTGATCATTTTGGTTCCTTTGTCTTTGCCATCACCTGCAACTTAGGTTCTTGTTCTGTACTTGAAGCCTGATAGATATAAGCCAAGTTTAGTTTGTTAGTTAGTTTTGTTATCTTTTGCTGTTATATATATCAGCTGCATCTCTTCTTCTTTGTATTGAACTACTTCTCTTTCCTTTCTTTGTAATCAAGTATATTCTTTTTGATCTTTCTTGCTCTTCTCTTCTCTGGGCCTGATACCTTTCATGGTATCAGAGCAGTGCAAAGATCCATGGAGTCTCCTGATTCAACAGCAACAAATGGAAACCCAGTAGCAACAAACAACGAAAATTCAAGATCTGTAAAACTCATCATGAAGAGCTTCTCGATTCCTATAGCAGACAAATTGGATGAAGACTGCTTCCTTCCATGGCAACAGCTTGCTCTTGCAACCATCAATGGGCATAATTTGCAACATCATCTCAACAAAGACAAAGTTCCTGTTCAGTATTCTTCATCAGACAATTCAGATGAAGCTATCGAAACTGAAGCTTATTCAAATTGGCATCAACAAGATAACCTGTTAGTTTCTTGGCTCCTCTCTTCCATGAATATTTCTTTTAAGAATCGAATGGTGGGTTGCTCCTTTGCTCATGAAATCTGGAACAAGTTACAAATTTATTTTGCCTCCCACACTCAAGCCAAGGTAAAACAGTTGAAAAATCAGCTGAAGAATATAAAAAAGAAAGGCCCTGCAACAGAATATTTGCTTGAAATCAAGAAAACCGTGGACTCATTGGGAGCTGTAGGACATCCCTTGACAGAAGCTGAACATTCAGAAGCCATTCTTGATGGGTTAAGTGAAGAATATACACCCCTTATAACCTCTGCCATGTCTCGTTTTCCTCCCTTTTCAGTTATAGAATTAGAAGCTTTCTTGCTAGCCCAAGAGGATATGCTGGACAGATTCAAAAAAAAATCTGAATCTACTCCTATTCAAGCCAATTTCACTCAAAGATCTGCTCCACAAGACAATCACGGTGGTCGTTCCTATGGCGGCAGAAGAAGCAGAGGAGGTCGGGGCTTTAGAGGAAGAACTCAAAACAATTCGTGGAACCCAAGTCGCCAGCAATGTCAGATCTGTGGAAAGCAAGGTCATCCAGCATGGAAGTGCTTCCATAGATATGACTCAAATTTTCAAAACAATCAATCCATATCATCAAGTCAACAGAATGCCCGCCCTCCCACTCCTCCCCCTGCTTCTTTTCATAATCCTGCCTCCTATATTGCTGGTCCTGCCTCGCTGGTTGACAGCTCCTGGTATCCAGATTCTGGTTCCACGCATCACTTGACACATGATCTTGGTAATATTTCCTCCAGTTCTGAGTACAATGGTTCTGAACAGGTTCATATAGGTGACGGCACAGGTATGCACATTCAACATGTTGGCACCTCTTCTTTAACATCCTCCAATACTTCTGTTTCGTTTAAACTCAATAAACTTTTACATGTTCCTAACATCACAAAAAATTTAATCAGTGTTTCTCAATTTGCCAAGGACAACAATGTTTACTTTGAGTTTTATCCTAATTCGTGTTTTGTTAAATGTCAGGTCACCCATAATATTGTTCTTAAAGGCATACTCAAAGATGGTCTCTACCAATTTAGCAATGTCTATATTGATCCCATATCATCTGTTCCCTAATCCCCTATTTCTTTGTACTCTAAACATGTTTCTTTTGACCTATGGCACCAAAGATTAGGCCATGCAAATTCTAAGATTGTTCTTTCTGTTCTCAAACAATGTAATTTTCCTTTTTCTAACAGTAAATCTTCAAATGTTTCCTCTATTTGTGAAGCTTGTTGTTTGGGAAAGATTCACCAATTACCTCATCCCATATCACACACTCAATACACAGCTCCTCTTGATCTTGTTTTTTCCGATGTTTGGGGCCCCTCTCCTATTGCTGGTCAATCTGGTAGTAGATATTATGTTCTGTTTGTGGATGCTTATACCAGATATAGCTGCCTTTACTTGCTGCAAAATAAATCTCAAGTTTATCAGGCTTTTCTACAATATAAAGCTATGATTGAAAACCTTACAGGTCTTAAAATTAAGTCATTTCAAACTGATAATGCTAAAGAATTCACTTCTACCAATTTCACTACTTTTCTGCATGCTCATGGTATCACACATAGGCTTACTTGTCCCTATTCTCATCAACAGAATGGTAAGGTTGAAAGGAAGCATAGGCACATCACTGAAATAGGTTTAGCTCTTCTTGCACATGCTAAACTTCCTTTATCATTTTGGGATGAAGCTTTCTCCTCTGCTATATATATTATTAATAGACTTCCTTCAATTGTCACTCATTCCAAATCTCCCTTTGAACTTATTCATCATAATAAACCAGATTACTCTTTTCTCAAGGTTTTTGGTTGTAGCTGTTTTCCTCTTCTTAGACCCTATAGTAAACATAAGCTTGACTTTAGATCTCACAAATGCTTATTCTTGGGATATGCTGTTAATCACAAAGGCTACAAGTGCCTTTCACCCACAGGTAAACTTTACATTTCTCGAGATGTCATTTTTGATGAATCTGAATTTCCTTATCTAAGTCTTTTCTCTAACAGCTCTACTGATTCTACTATATCTGCCTCTGCTTCCATTCCAAGTATTAGTGTTCTCCCTAACCATTCTACTGCCTCTTCTATCACACCTCTCACCACAGCTTCCTTACCTCTTTCTGTTATATCTGACACTACTAATACTTTTTCTAGTTGTCCTTCATCAGGTCCAGAGTCTTCTCCTGGTTCCAATCTTCAATCTACTGATACTGTCACTCCCAGCATCACTGCTCCTCCTATTTCTTCACTACCACCTCATGAGCAAAGCATTCATCCCATGCAAACTCGAAGCAAATCTGGCATTCACAAACCCAAAACTTATGCTACAGCCTTATTCAGCTCATCATCTGACTTTATCAACACTGAACCTGAAACTGTTTCTCAAGCTCTTACCTGCCCTCATTGGCAGCAGGCTATAGCAGAAGAATTAACAGCTCTCAACAAGAATGGTACTTGGGATCTTGTTGCTCCTCCTCCTCATATCAAACCTATAGGCTGCAAGTGGATTTTCAAAATCAAACGCCAACCCAATGGTACTATTCAGAAATATAAAGCTAGGCTAGTGGCAAAAGGTTTTCAACAAACTGAAGGACTCGACTTCAATGAGATCTTCAGCCCTGTTGTCAAGCCTTCCACAATTCGTCTCATTCTCTCTATTGCTCTCACTTCTGGCTGGGTCATCCGACAATTCGATTTCAATAATGCTTTTCTTTGTGGTACTCTACAAGATACTATCTTTATGCAACAACCAGCAGGTCTGACTACTACTCATCCTCATCTTGTCTGCAAGCTCAACAAGGCAATCTATGGCCTCAAACAGGCTCCTCGGGCTTGGTTCAACACTCTAAATCATACCCTTCAACAATTTGGTTTTCAAAGCACCAAATCTGATGCCTCTCTATTTGTTAGAATTACCTCTCTCTCCACCATCTATATCCTTATTTATGTTGATGACATTTTAATTACTGGCAACAATCCCTCAGAAATTTCATCTCTTATCAGCCAACTCAATTCCATTTTTTCTCTTAAAGATCTAGGCTCTTTACACTTCTTCCTTGGTCTTGAAGTCAACTATCCCTCTCCTACATCTATTCATTTAAGCCAAACCAAATATATTACTGATCTCCTACAGACAGCCAATATGTCTTCAGCCAAACCCATGCCCACTCCTATGCTGTCCAATCAAAAGCTTTCCTCTACCGGCAGCACTGCCTTCTTTGACCCTACTCTCTACAGATCCATTGTTGGAAGACTTCAATATGCCACTATTACTCGCCCTGATCTTTCCTTTGCTGTTAACAAAGTTAGCCAATTTATGCACAAACCCTTGGATAGCCATTGGAAAGCTGTTAAACGTATTTTGAGATATCTTGCAGGCACTCTTACACATGGTCTCACCTTTCACAAATCCAAGGATTTTCGCTTACTTGCCTTTTGTGATTCGGATTGGGGTTCGGACATTGATGATAGGAAATCTACAAGTGGTTTTTATGTATACTTTGGTTCCAATCTTATCTCTTGGTCTAGTAAGAAGCAGCATACTGTCTCTCGGTCTAGCACAGAAGCTGAATTTCGCAGCTTGGCCTCAACACTAGCTGAAATAAAATGGCTCCAATCTCTTCTGCAAGAACTTCAGATTACATGCACTACTCCCCCAACTGTTTTCTCTGACAATGCTAGCACAGTTATGCTTGCAGCCAATCCTATTCTTCATAGCAGAACCAAACATTTTGAAATTAATTTATATTTTGTTCGCGATATGGTCATTCAAAAGCAGGTGTTTGTGGAGCACATTCCTGGAACAGAACAAATTGCTGACATCCTTACTAAACCCATTCCTGTAGCTGTGTTTCTTCGATTCAAGGACAAACTCAGAGTTACTTCGTTGCCACTGAGTTTGAGGGGGGATGATAGATATAAGCCAAGTTTAGTTTGTTAGTTAGTTTTGTTATCTTTTGTTGTTATATATATCAGCTGCATCTCTTCCTCTTTGTATTGAACTACTTCTCTTTCCTTTCTTTGTAATCAAGTATATTCTTTTTGATCTTTCTTGCTCTTCTCTTCTCTGGGCCTGATACCTTTCAAAGCCGAGTTACGGGCAATTTATCACGGCTTAAAGATAATTCGGGACAAAGCTATTGCTGGAAACATTGTTGTAGAGTCTGATTCCTCCCTAGAGGTTCAAATGCTGAATGATGGTTGCAGTAGGCAGCACTCTTGTTACTTGCTTGCTAATAAGGTTGTCAGTTTGGTGAGCTAGGCACAACAGGCTTTTTGTCACCATATCTATAGATAGGTCTACCAAGTTGCAGAAGTTAATTATCTCCTTGGAAGCACAACATCATGTCCTTTGCCACTAGAGTTTGCCTATTAAACTCTGTTCCTTTATCTCTTCTTTATTTTCTATCTTTTTTTTTTTAAAATGACTAAAAAGATAATAAAATTACAAAGAGATTTATTGTGGGGAGTGAAGAAGGTAAAATTAAAATAGCTTGGCCAAGTTGGGATAAAATATGTTGTCCTAGACATTGTGGAGGTTTAGCTGTAAAGGATTTTTAAGGGTTTTTAATGACTCTCTTCTAGCAAAGTGGAGATGGAACTTTTTCAACATAAACAAAGTTTGTGGAAGAAAATCATTATGTCAAAATATGGTGGTTAGAGAGGACTCATGGGTGTTGATGACTTGGCACATTTCTCTTTTTGGTGACGAGATCTAAACATTGTTTGTGGGAAGGGAGATATGGATATATAAGTGGTTTGAGGGCATGATTTAGTGGTACGTAGGGGATGGTAGAAATTCAAGATTTATGAGTGATGCATGGGTAAATAAGCAAAGTTGGCGGATTTGTTTCCTAGCTAGACTCTTCTTATTATCGGAACAATAAAATGATTTGATTAAGATATTGGTTCATGGGTTGGGGATGTGTGGATATGGAATTTAAGGTGGAGGAGAAATCGTTTTGTTTTGGAGTCTTCTCAGGTGCAGCAGTTGGAACAAAATTTAAAAGGTGTCAATGTCAAAAAACCATGAAAATGACAAGTGGGTGTGGCTTCATGATTGAAGTGGGGTGTTTTCAGTCAGTTCGGCATATTCAACCCTTTTAGACACTAGGAAAGGTTGTCACTTGTCAGCAGATGGAGATTATGTCTTCTTTGTGGAATATTAATGTTCCCCCCAAAGGCATCGATCTCATATGATGTGGAGGTTAATTTTAGATCATCTACCGACAAAAGCAAACATGAAGAGTAGAAATATTATTGCATCCCCTGCTGAGTTAATCTCTGTGTTCTGTCAATAGTATGAGGAGTCCACAGGTTATTTTTTCTTGACATGCAGGGAAGCGGACAAAATATGCAGAGCTTGTGCGGGTTGTTTAAATTGTTGTTCAGTATTCAGCAATAATGTTAAAGACCACTTCCACAATGTGATTGAGTCTAGCCGAAGGAGTTAATCTCTTATAGTGTGATGAACCAAGATTTGAATGCCTACTGAAAGATGAGAGATGTTCACATTTAATGTCTTGAGTGTACAAGATTGTCTCCTCAATCCTCTCGGAAACCAAAAATATAAATGTGAAAGACCACTTCCAGCAGTTCCCTTTCAATTCATCTCTATTCTAGCTTACTGTATTCTCCAATTGACTACTACTCCATGCACGCTCCTTCCTCCATGATCGCCTAGTACTATTACCGTGTACCAGTTGGGTTTTGTTTTGTTAAATAATAATATTATTTAGGATTTGAGTCTTTTGTTTATTTTGTTTTAAATTATGATTAGAATAGAATGGTGGGGAAGCAATTTTATGTGTACTATTTGGTGTTCTATTGTGAAGATTATGAAAGGAGGAGTTGGCTAAACAACACTACTACCTTGTTCAATAGCTTTCAGTGCAATAATATATATAATATATCTACAATCTTTTTTCTGTCAATTTATTTTCTGGGGTGCTTCACATATTAATTTATTTTGTTCATCAATTCGTTCCTCGATCTGTGTCCATGTCTCTCTTTTTCTGCATTTTGAACTGTGTATGTATGTATAGTTTGATATTTAATTTCGCTCCGTGGATAACAATGACTCCATGCATATCGATAAAAAATATATATACTGATATGTTTCTCTTGATTTTGTTACCTAGCTAAACATTGTCAGATAATTTATAGGCCAAGGGTGTGTGGCAGATAATATTTAATAATGCAAACTATATAAATTATGAGTCCTTTTTGATATTACCTTATAGGCGAAAAGTAATTTTTGATTTGGTTAATGAATAATTTTTTGTCAAAGTTAATATCACATTTAGCTAAGTCTTTTCTTTCAATTATATTTATTTTATCTACAAAATATTAATTTAGTATCTTATTTAAGGGCTCATCGGATTCAATTCTACCTGAACTAAGGTAATGATAGTATATGAAGTTTGAGTTTATAACTATTTGTTTATTAGTGGAATTTATTATATCAATCAGAAAAAAATATGTACATAATTATATTGTGTGTAAGTTTACTTTGAGAATTATTTAGATAATTTTATCACTCCAAAGACTACTTAAGAGGGTATAATATTTAATTTACCAAATTAATGATTTGTTCATTTTAATTAAGTTTTGAAAATTAGATATAGTTAGTTTTTTTACCACTATTATTCAGACATCATATTGGCTATTCGGTTAACTAAGATCAATTTGAGGAAAATCATTATGGTTAACGACCTATTGTTCAAATCTATTGGTGCAACTGTATTTTCAACAAAATAAGTTAAGCACTAATTGTGTGAAAAAAAATCAAATTCACATATTTCATCCATTTACTCATTTCAAAGTTAAAATTTAATTCATATTTCCCGTTCTTAATTATTTGATTGAACAATTATTTAGTGTTGTTTACTTGGTAGATAAACTTTTTTTTACAACACTTGGTAGATAAAGTTAAACAAGAGGAGCGCTGCTTAGGTTTAAACTTTAAGCTAACTTGCTAGCTAAAGATTATATATATATTTAAATGGTCCATGACAATATCAATAATTGTGATAATATATATTACATAAGTTTCTTTGATTGTATATTCATCTCCCATTTAAAAGATAACGGAATTATTAAATTTGCCTTAAAAGATTTGGAATATTAATTTAGTTTCTGAATAAAAAATTTAAATTATTATTCTTAAAAATAGGAAAATTCTTTTATTTGAATTCACACATAATCACCTGTATTCTTCATTTTATGACACATGTATTTTAATTTATATATTAAATAAAACATATTTGTTAATTATTTTTAAATTAAATAAGATTTTTACTTTCTTAAAATTTTGAGTTAATATTTAATTTTTTTCCAAACAAAACAGACCATACCGAGATATTTACAGTTTACTACTAAAATAATACACAGTGATTAACACACACATATATATATTAAAAAATTATATTTCAAGTTACATTTTTATTATCAATAAAAGTTATCGACAAAAAATTATGGATCTATCAAATAATTTTTTATTTTATTTTTAATTATCGATTTACATATACTCATAATAAAAAAGATACAACTGTAATTAAAATAAATATTAAATTAGTTCCTCAGTGTGTTTTCAGACACGAATTTAAGTCCTAATTTGCATGGTTCTTCATTTTATAAATGACTAAGATTTTTCATGAAAAAGCAATTCTATTTATACATTTTTTAGTTTTATATTATAAAAAATACTCAACTAAAAGTTTATTTATTGAAGGAGAATGGATGGATTATCCACAAAGGGTCCAGGAAGACGCTAAAAAAAAAAGTCTTTGGAAAAAAATTTGTGGAGAAGGTGGGGTGAGACCAAGGTTGGAGGGTGTTACTTTTAAGAAATTTTTAGATGAAGACAATATAATTTTGATGTCTAGATTTTAATCAAAGAAGTAAATCATGGAAGCAATGTGGGAATGTGCTAGTGCAAAATGTTTGGGATCAGATGAATTTAATTTCAAGTTCATCAAAGCTTTTTAGGACAACAAGAATGAAGATTTTTGGAGGTCTTCGGAGGAATTTCATGGGCTAGCTTGGAATATTTCACGCCAATTTCTCAGATCCTCTGTAGTGGAAGAAAAACATGACCCGACCCTCAGCACTGTCATAATGTAACTATATTGTCTTTATAAACTTTCATGTTATAATAAAAAATATTATATTAATAAATCTTAATGAAAGGCCAAGATTCTCTGCTATGGTAATATCACTGCAGATTGAGGATCCATTCCCGTAATACACACTTATCTTAAGTAAGAGAGAAGAATAATTTACTTTGATGGTGTTAAGTTAAATGGACTAAATGGGCGAGTGTAATTGTTCATTGATTTTAAATACTTGTTTGATTATAAAAAGAAAATCAAGGGGAGCAAGATCTAATCCTCAGTTAAATCAAGCTGGCTATTAAAGAAATAGAGTTTTTGCTTAAGGAGGAGAGTAGTTAAGAATATTTGCTTTTACACCAACAATATTCTAAAATTGTGGGATTATTGGATGAAAAGTGTACACACAAATTTCTAGCAGCTAGCATTTCAATGTGAGAATGATGGAGTTCCTACATTTCCTTCAGCTGACTTTTCCCGGGTTATTATGTTACTCCCTCCGTACTAAAATAATTATTTATTAAGAAAAATTAATAAATAAATAAAAAAGAATAATAAATTTCAAAACTAATCTTATTATTAATATTATATTAAAAAGTTAAAGCAAAATTTATTAGAAGTATTCATTGCAAAATAATAATTAATATTACATTAAAAATTAATATAACATTTATTTTAAGATTAATTATATTTTTAGTCATTTCATCTTTTCAAATTTTTACTTTTAGTTTCTAATAAAAAAATTGACTACAATTTGCTTCATTAATTTAGTCTTAATCTTTGAAGTTTTTGTTCACCAATTTTTTTTAGTCCCTATCATTAAATATTATTGTTAAATGATGTATCATTTATTTTATTATTATTTTATTACAATTTGTTTATGATTAATTTTTTTTTCAAAACTAACTACTAAAAAATTACTTTTTTAAATAATTAAAATTCATTAAGCAACTTTTGGCAGTTAAAATCCGCCATAAAATCAGAATCAATAACAACACAAGTTCATATATCAAAATCAAGCACAAATCCAGAAAAATAAAAAAGTTAAAAAAGAAAAATCAGATCTGAAATAGTAAACTTAAACCCAAATTAAAATTAACTCCTCTTCCTCTTATTGCTTGAAACCTAAACCAAATTGGAAACCTAAAGGCGGCGGTGCGTGCCTTAGAGGTAGAGAACGATGGAGACACAATGGTGTTCGCCGTCGAAGACACTGCGGTGGCCCTCATTGTTGGCATTGATGCCATCATTTTTATTTTTTTTTACAGAGAAGGGGTTTTTCTAGGTAATTTTGTTCTTCAACTCTACCCCATCAAAGGAGAGCTCTGGAAGAGGGTGCATGCCGCGGTCGTGCTATCTAGGGATGCACAATAGTCAGCGGTCAAGGCGTACAATCAAATCCGCTGGCGTGCTTGTTATCAACGACACTAATCCACAACGACGATGTCTTCTCCGTTCAATACCACCTCCGCCCTCTGCCGCCGTAAAGCAGTGATTCCCCTTTTAACTCATTCCTCGACCCTCCCTCTCCTACATCGGTGCAATCTTCACCTCGTTCGATTCGTTGGGTTTCCGATCTAATTTTGTATTTGAGTTTGGGTTTGTTGAAGGTTTCTTGATCTGGATTGATTTTAGTTTGTTTTTTCTTCTTCTTGTTATTGTTATTTCCATGTTGAGAAATTGATATTTTTCATGAATGTGTGGTTGATGCTACTTTTGGCCGGGTTTCAAAGTGCTGAAGAAAGCGAAGCATGTTTTGTTACTCTATGGTGGATGTTGTGATTGAACATGCAACACTTATTTTGAGATAGAAGAAGTAGTAGTTAAATATAGTATCAATCATTGTTATTCGGACCAATAGATCTGCAAACCTATTTTAATATGTTATTACAAGAACAATAATGCTCCTGTCTCCTTTGCCACCTTATACAGTTATACGTAAAGAAAGTATGAAAGTGAAAAGAAACACAGAAATACGGAATTGAATAACCGGAAATAATCATTTTGTTGAACAATGGACTTTTATTGAACAACTTCCAGTCTTTCACTAACAAGACGATAAACAAAGATAGTGAGGATCGAGCAGGAAGATAAGTCCCCCCATCCACGAGAACAACAACGTACAGCACAATTAATTGTATTTACTTTATAGATAGTATTATTCATTTGTTATTACATATGGAGGTTTACTGGGTATATAGTATAGCTAGCTAGTGTCCACCATAGCATTATGCACAGCACGAGTGGTAATTAACTTGAAACACGTAGGTACACCCAAAGAAACACCATGACACGAAGTAGCACGACAGAATATGATGATAGATATACGTCATACATGCATATATTATGTTCCTAATCTTTTTGGCAATTGAAGTCGGAAATAGTACTGCTGTTGCGAGTACAGCCGGTTGTAAATATTTCCCAAACAGAGAAAAAGAGAGTTGGAGCTAACAATGATGACAAAGAAAAGGAGGTTGAGGGCGAGGTGAAGAGCAACACCCTTGGAACCCATTTTCCCAAACACTTTCTCTTGAAACCTTAAATTGGTCAACAAATGCTCTTCGTTGAGGTAGCTAGCTGAACTTTGCGAGACAATATTTTATAGGCCAAGGATCGATGTATATCTTCTTTTTTCTCTCTTGAATGAATTAATTCTTAAATTAAAATATTAAATTAATAACGACGTTTAATCTTTAGGCATATATGTATAGCTCTAAATATCTATATTTCTTTGGCACCACAAAATAATGAAATAAGAGACAATTGGAATTTCTTTAGGGAGCAACACCATGCAATGATTGGAGTGTTTGTTGGTTTAATTTTATTTTTTCTAACCAATTTCACTATCTAAATTCTAAACCAAACTAATTAAGTTAAATAATAATAATAACTTTACAATAAATGTTATACATTAAAAAGATAAATACATTATCTCTCTTATAAGAATAAAAAAAGAAGATTAATATACATTAATTAATTAAATAAAAATTAATTAAACGGATAGAGAAAATAATGAGTCCCAATAATTTTAAAAATTATTTTTGAAGAATAATATAAATTGTTAATAAATTTAATATAATTAATTAAATTTCTTTATTAAAGAGTCATATATTTAGGAATATATATATATACACATATATATAGTATTAATTTAGCTCCACGGTGTATTTTTTAGCTTCAAATTTAATTCCTAATTTGCATTACTCTTATTTTTATAAATGCCTAAAAGTTTTCTTAATTGGTATAAATTCTAAATGTTGAGATTTTTTGAGAAAATTAATGCTATTTATCATTTTTTTATATTTTACAAAATTTACTTAAATAGAAGCTGCACGTAGAAGCATTTACAAATTTTACACTACCAGCTGCTAGCAGCTTGTAAACACGAAATTTGCTTTCCTTTTAAAGAAAGTATTTTCCTTACAATTTTACACTACAGCTCACGACAATTTATAAATACGAAATTTGTTTTTCTTTTAAAGAAGGTATCTAATTCATTCTTTCTATATAAAGCCACACTATATATGTAAATTTGAATTTGAATTAAATGGCCAAAAAAGGAAAGACTCGTTTCATTAGGTTAGGAAATTCTAGAGTAGCTATATAGTGTGGAGCTTACAACTCAATTTAACTTGTATACGATAAACAAACCTACAACAAAATACTAATTGTATACTAAATAGAAAAATTATTAATATAAAAAACCTTAAAGTAAGTACTCATACCTAATTTTATATTTTACCATTATGAATGAGTTACTTATCACAAAGTTATGGATTATCTTTTTCGGTTTATCATATGAATGCAACGTTTTATAAATTGTACTTTTAATATATATTTATGATTTATTTTTTTTCTAATTTATCATAAGGATAATACAATATTTTATGAGTACTATTTTTAAAATATCCCTTAATATTTTTTGGTTGGAGATTTTTTTAATTTGTTTTCAAGATTTAAAGATGTAATAATTTTTTAATGTTCCAATTGGATGATCGACCAACTGAACCCAATCCAATTAAAATTGATTTGAATCAACTTAGGTTGCAAAAAAATAAAAAATAAACCAACCCAATTAAGTTTAATTAGATTGGGTTAAAAAATAGACAAAACTCAACCCAATCTGGACTACATACACCCCTATTCTTGTGTAAGTTCTCTAGTTCAAACTTTTATTTCAAAAAATTGTGATTGATCGAAGAGCTTCACTAATGATGACCAATCAAATTTTTTGGCGAAGATTAATCATTAACAGAGTTAATGACATGAATAATCTGTATTAATGTACATATCTGTATTAATCATTAACAGAGTTAATGACATGTGATGCTAATCCAAACAATATTGAGAATAAATATAATTAAAGAAGGATATGCAAATTGTATCCGCTATTTTTTTTTATATTTGAGTCAAGATTTTTTTTTCTTTTTTTCCTAATATTAGCATCATTATAAGAAAAGAACATATAATAGAAGATACATTTATATATAAAGACAAATTAAACATCTTTATTTTTTAATGTAGCTCGAAGATTACATGTCAATCGTCAATTTCTCATCATGAGATAAAAAATGGTATCTGTATTAATCATAATTTTTTAGAAAAATATCATATTATTTATGTTCTAAAAATCTGCCAAATTATAATGAATTATGTCACTCTAAATTATCTTGCACAATATTAATATCTAACAATCATTGAAAAATAGTTTATTTTTTTCTAGAACACAAATATTCTCTACTGGAGGAACAATCTTAATTTAACCGTATGGACCACTAAATATAATTTACTTCAATTGTTAGAAAGTACGAGAAGAAGAATAATGTGTCGTGACGTTAATGGTCACTACCTTGAAAACAAATTTTGGCATACATTCAGTGTAAACCAATATCTAGTTGAATTTTGCAAATTTAACACACGTGACATGTTTAAACTCATACATTTGATGTCAAAAGCACATTAAAACTTCACAAACAATACCTGAAAGATAAATACGCACAAGAACTGGAAACAAAGATAATATAGTAAGAATTGTACGTAATAGGAAGAGAGTATTATTGTTTATAACAAGTTTTTTTATTAGTGTCTCGTAGAACTTGAGTTGCCAATTTCTTATATATTATTGTTCATAACAAGTTTTTTCTATTGACAAAGGGTAGTAAATAAAGAATGAAATTATCTCTACTTTAATTTGAAGACTATAAAAAAAATATTCATTTTAAAAAAATCTTTGAAAGGAAAAGTATTTATTTTTAAATGAAAAAGATAATTATATTGATTTATCTTGAAATTAACAATAATTACACTTATTGATTACCAAAATTACACGGACCTTTCAACAATTTTTCATGCTTTTTCAAGAGTATATGTATATGATCTGTCCGTAAAAATATGCTTAATTAAATATGTTTTTAGTCCTAAAATATAGTTGCATTTCCTACTATTTTTTTTTCTTGGTTTCTGGTTCTGTAATTTTTTTATTTTTTATTTTAGTCTTTGTTTTTCCAGTACTTTTAATATATCTATTTCTTTAGTCTTTGTAACATGTATATCATTTATTTTTATTTTTAGTTCTTATCAAATATTTTTTAAATAATTCAAAATAAACAAAATATATATTATAGGGACTAAAATGAAAAGTAGATATATTTGAAAGACTAAATTAAAACAAAATAATAATAACCAAAACCAAAATAACAAATTTTACAAAGACTAAAAGTCAAACAAAATTGTTATGGGGACAAAAAAACTATATTTTAAAATTAAAAATATATTTAAACAGTTTAAAAAAGGTGTTGCTGATCCTCCTGTCCATCCCCTCACAAAAAATGCATGAATTCTGCAGATTTATGTCTTTTACTTTCATGCTTTATTGTTTGAGCCCATAGATCAGCAAACCTATTTTAATATATATGTTATTACAAGATGAATCCTCCAATCTACTTAAAGAAAATATACGAAAGTGAAAATTAAGAAAGACAGATTTCGACAGGTACGTACAGTACGATTGTATTTGCTTATATAAAGTATAGTATATATTATTCATTTATTATTACATATACTAACAACTAATAAAATGTTCATTCGAGTGATTTTAGATTTGATTTTTTTAAATAAAATCTTAAATATTCTAACAGAAATTAATTATTAGTAAAATTAATAAATATTTAACATTAATAATATTATTATATATGGACGTTTATTGGGAAATAGTATAGTTAGCTAGCTCTTGTCCACTAGCATTATGCACGAGTCGGTGACGTCCTTAACTTGAAACAGGTACGTACGTACAGTACACACAAAGAAACACCATGATAGGAATTAAGTAGCTAGCACGACAGAATATGATGATGGATATATGACAAACATACATATTCTGTTCCTAATCTTGTTCGCAATTGAAGTCGAAAATAGTGTTGTTGCGTTTACAGCCTCTAGAAAATATTTGCGAGAGTATTTCAGCGGGTAGTAGAGGAATGATCCCACGTGACACTGCGCGGCAAAAGCACAAAGCGCCACCAACTATAGGAAGACCCACGACTGCGGCGCAGCATTCATTGCTTATGCCAACACCCAAACCGACATTATTGGAACACTCATTCAAATCAGGGCACGTATCAGATGGTATGACGGGACGGCTAGGTTCATCTTCACCGCCGCTGTCATCATTTTGGGCCGGGAAAAAAGGGTTGGAGCTAACAATCATGGAAAAGAAAAGGAGGTTGAGGGAGAGGAGAAGGGCCACACCCTTGGGACCCATTTTCCAAATAGATCCAATACTGGCTGATCGATGAGTTTCTCTTGAAAGCTTAATTGGTGAACAAGTGATCTTATTTGTGGTTGCTAGCTCAACTTTGCCAAGACAATTTATAGGCCAAGGATCGATGCATTTTTTCTCTAATGAATTAATTTCTTAAATCAAATTAAGTTTTAAATATATTAGTCAATAATAAATTAATGAATTTTATTTTAAACTTTTAATATTTTTTGTTGAGCTTTTAATAAAATACAAATTTTATTTTATCTTTATTATTTTATTTTATTCATTCTAATATATTTATTGTTTTGTTTTGTCCTTAACATATATAGATCATTTATTATTAATTTCTATCAAATATTTTTCTAAGAAACTAACACAAAATTAACAAAATATTATAATAATTAAAATAAAATAAATAAATATAATAAAATAACTAAAACAAAATAACAATGGTGACTAAAATAAAAAATTATAAGAGATTTAATATAAAAATTATTAAAAATCTAAAATAAAATTCATTAATTTATCATAATTTAAAATATATTTAAATCTTAAATATTTATATTTCTTATTTAGCACCACAAAATAATGACAACAAGACACTTTGGATTTCTCTGGTGAGCAACACCCTACAATGTTAGAAGTGTTTATAGGTTTGTTTTGTCTCGACCAATCTGATCACTTTTCGAAGAGCCAAGCTAATTTTCTTGGCTAGCTATATCCACCAAACATTAAATATGACTCGGATATGCTTTGCTGATTTTTTTATTAAAAAAAACTTTAAATACGAGGTCTTAAAGAGATTCAAGTTTAATTCTACACGAACTAATATAATGTTGGCATGTAAAGTTTGACTTTATAACTAACTTATTTATGGATTTGAGAAATGCTAGTAATACTCTGTGGTGCTTTCTAATAGTGTTCTTGTTACGATTGAGTGAAGTTTAATTTATTAGAATTCAACAATATTGATAGGACTCACTTTTAAATTAAGAGAGAAAATTATTACATGAGAAGTATGACATATTAAAATTGGTTATCAATTTTCAATAAATCTCAGTAATCCCAAAGAGAATGTAAGAAGAGTGTTATAAAAAAATTTAATTAGCATTTTTCTTATAGGTTTATATCAATGAGAAAATTAAAAAATGAAATATTATTTTATTATGTATAATTAATTTTACATTGGAATTACTTATATATATATATATATAATTTATTAGTTTTTTTATTACAAAATTGTATTTTTATTACTTTAAGAACTACTTGAGAGAGAACATATTACTTGAGAGAATAAGTTATATTGATTTGTTCATTTTAATATTAATCAAATAAAGTTAATTGTTTTTCTTACCGCTATTATTCAGACATCATATTGGCTATTTGATTAATTTAGGTCAATTTGAGGAAAATCATTATGGATAATGAAGCTATCCTTCCAAATCTATTGTTACAACAGTATTTTCAACAAAACAAGATTATTCATTACTGGTGTGGAACGGAACCATTTGATTAACTTGGGTCAATTTGTGGGAAATCATTACGGATAACTAAGGTATTCTTCCGAATCTATTGATACAACTGTATTTTTGACAAAATAAGATTATGGATTAATTTGTAAAAAAAATCAATCTCACATAATTTTTGTTTGTTCGTATTTGTGAAGCAAGGTATTCTTCAGCTGAAAGCAAATGACTAATCTTCCTAAAATATTAAAATTTATTTAAGAAGTTGAAATTTTTTAACACATGTATTTTTATACGCATGGTCAGATATTAACCAATAACAACATGTTTAAATGACAAAATTATCTACCAACTATATCAAACAACCATGTTGGTTCACATAGTTCAATACTATAATTGAGTTGTTTAGTCTTCAAATTTTTAATTTAAGTAATGAATGTAATGAATCACCTATAGGATACAAACGTGATGACATAAATAAATAAAGAAAAATATCATGTTATTTAATTTGTAATCATAAAATAATTATCAAACTCAAATAAATTTTATCTAACAGCTATATGTTGGCATCCAACTATACTATATGGTAATGAATGTTAAACTTTAAAGGTAGAGAAAAGTAAGAATAGTAAAATAAAAATGTTAATATGAATTTATGGTCATACAATAAAGGATAGAATACAAAATGATTATATACGATAAAAGATTATTGTAGCACCCATTGAAGAAGATGATAGAAATCAAGTTATTGTGGTTTGGATACTACAAAGAAGGGTTAAAGAAACATCAATTAGAATAGTTGATTGTATAACATTTAGTCCAGTAAAAAGTTGAAGAGAAAGACCAAAGAGTATTCTTCAAGAGAGATATAAAGTTAAATAGTATTTTTTAAATTTTGATTTTTAACTATATCAAACAATGTTGTGTGATTTATATAATTGATTTATGTAATTGGTGACCTACTAGGATAAAACTTTGATTTTATTAATGGAAGGGGATATTTTTCTTTTGTTATTACTATTTAGAGGTGAATTTTAAATTTTTATTCAAGAGGGATAAGTCATAATTATGACTTCTAAGTAGAAGTCATAA
>CM023955.1:10529602-10539677 GCA_013407115.1 Glycine latifolia | reverse complement strand
AAAAATTTGAATTTAATGTATGGAATGGCTTTCAAAATTAAAATATACATAATTCATAAATATAATATTAATTTTTTTTATAAATTAAGTAAAAAAAATTATTCTTAATCTAGATTGAAAATTACTAATTAAGTGTTTATTTGATAGATTGCTAAAATAACATGAAACATTTTATGATTAGGGTAATTTAAACGATAATAGAGTTGAATGTGTAAATAAAAGAATTAAAATATATTTTTAATTTTTAATTACAATTATGACAAATTTTAGTTTAAATCTTTCAAAACACAAACACATACAATTAGAAGTATGACTAATTTTAGTTTCAATCTTTAAAAACACACACATGTGAAAAGAAATTAAATTATATCAATGTAACTTAAACAAATATTATATCATTTAATAATTTGATAGAAAACATGATTTTATTATTCAATGGTTGGATTATATCTATATATTATTAACATTGTTTGTATCAAATTTTGTTAAAATTGAATATTAATAAGTATGTAATTAGATAATTGATATTTTAATATATTTTAAAAAATTAATATTATACCAATTTTAATTTATATAAAGAGGCAACAAATAATTTTAGATTAATATAAAATTATGTATATAATTTATCTGAAAAAACCTTTCAATCCAATAATAAATTTTTAAAAAAAATTATATAATTGAAATTATTGAATATGTAATAATTCATAAAAGTTATATCAATATAATTTCTGATTTCACACATTAATCTACCCTTTTCTTATCTCTATTTATAAATTGAATTCTAATAATTTTTTAAACATTGTTACTAATTAAAAATAATCTATTTTACAATTTAAATTATGAAATTTTTATCCAAAATTTAATTTATAATTAAAATATTTAGTTATTAAATTTTATTTAGAATATAATATATACTAAAATCTATTTATTTATTATAAATTTTGTTATTTTAATTATATAACTAAATATTTATAATACATAATACTCTAACTAAACGAAGTATTTTAGTTATATTTGTTTACGTTTCATCAAACACTACACAAACAAGCAGGGAGGCTTAGATTTAAACATATTAACCTAGCTAACACCTAAAAGTTCACTTTGAATGGTCCATGAGGACCGTCATGACAATGTCATAATTGTGATAATATGTGTCATAATTAAACTTTGAATGTATATTCATGACTTTCCTTTTAAAATTTTCATAAAATTATTAAATTGGCCTTCAAAGATTAAGAATATTAATTTAGTTTCTCAATAAGAAATTTAAATTATCTACTTATACAATATAAATAAGAAAAATAACTTTTATATTGAGACTCTCACTATCCTAACTTTTAATTATAAATTTTTAATATGTATAATATTTGAATATTAAGTTAATAATTTACATTTTTTGGGTCACCATGAGTCCTTGATAGAAAATATTTATTAATTTTGTTAATGATTAATATCTTTTAAGAAATCTAACAAATCACTTTTAGTTGAATATTTTCTCTTAATCATATTTTTTTTTTCATTCATAAGATTTAAATTTAAAATCTTACTTAAAGAATCTAAACCTAGTACTACGTGGATTAATGACATGTTTATAAATTAATTCTTTGTAATTGAAGAATTTGGTATTTAATTTTCTACTTTGTAACAAAATATTTTATTATCCTTTTATAGTTTTTATTATGGAAATAACTACATTTATTTCTCTTTTCATGACAAAACATTAATTTAGTATTATTTATTTTCATTATTTATTTTTGTTATTTTTATAATCAATTATTATTATTATTATTATTATTATTATTATTATTATTATTATTATAAGGATTATAAATGTTTGCGTTTGTAATTGGAGGACTTTATTATTCTTTAAAAGTAGGCTAACCTTATTAATACTACATAAGAAAGTAATTAACTACTTGAAAATTGAAAATGAGATATACCAACTAATATTATTCTCTCTTTCTATCAGCATTCTTTTTTTTATTTTTTTATAATCTTTGTTTTCTTATCTTGTTTGGTGAGACTCTAATGAACTTTTTTTTGAGAATATTGAGAAAACAAACCAAATATCTGGTTGTACAAGACATCTTGGATATTCAATAGTTAATAATTAAAATAATCTTATATAATTACAATTTAAATTATTCATTAAATCCAAAATATAATTTAATATTGTAATTAGAATATATTTATATATTAAAATGTTTCTTATAAATATTAATTATATAAAAATACACACTGAGCATGTGAAGGCACCTACTATATATATTAAAATACTAGTTATTCTTAAAAATGATATAAATCTTTTACGGACATATCTTTACTTTATCACATGTCTTCTTCATTTTATGACACGTCTTTTAATTTTTATATGAATTAAAATCAATATTTTATGTTAATAAGTTGTTAAATTAAATTAAATAATATACAACGTCCAGAGTGAGACCTTCCCTCTTTAAACTATCTCATTTAAACATTATCAATACTCTCTTCTTTCCCTCCTATTTAATTATGAATGTACGCGCACAACAAAATTTTCTTCCAACCATTTCAATTATCAACTTTTATATTTATTTTTTATGCTTGATTTTTTCAATTGTCCATCCCTTTCAATATATACTATATTATATCTTTATCTCTAAATGGAATTTCTATAAAAATAAAAATAAAGATTAATAGTTAAAAATAATCTCACCACAATTTAAATTTTCATTGTAAATCCATAATACAATTTCTATACTCAGATATATTTATTTATTATAATTTTAAATATGATATAAGTTATATATAAAAAAATTATTCATTGTGAATTTTAATTTCATAAAAATAAATATTTCTCTTATACAATGTACACACTAAAATACTAGTTATTCTTGAAAACGAATATTTCTTTTATGTAAAATTCTTCACATAATCTCATGCTTCTTCAATTTAATAGCACAAGTCTTATAATTTTTATATTAAATAAAAATAATATTTTCAACAATTATTTATTAAATCAAATAATACTTTTTATTTATACTTTAATTAATATTTACTTTTTAACCGAAATTAACCATAACGAGATATTCACATTATAATATTAAAATAATATACACTAATTAACATAAAAATTAAGATTTTATTTAAAAAACTTCAACTGTTTATTTTCAAATTATATTTTTATTATCAATAAAATAATTATCTATGAATTAAATTTATATTATAATGTTTTAATTTCTATACTATACATATATCTAATTATTTAGAAATGCTCATACATTAGATAGGATACTTGCTAGTAATTAAAATAAATATTAATTTAGTTCCGGTCAATGTATATTTAAATGCCAATTTAAGCCCTAATTTGCATGATTTCGTTTTTATAAATGCATAAAAGTAATCTTAAGAGTATATAAACGTTTTAAAAAAATTAATATTTTTCAAAAAGAGCCCCGATCATTTTTTCTATATTTTACAAAATTTACATAAAAATAAAAACTTCATGCAGCAGCATAAAAAAGGATTTTGCATGTTGCATACAATTTTAAACTACCAGCTAGTATCTAACCACGTCAATTTGTAAACACGAAATTTGCTTTAACTTATTTTTTTTAATGGAAATTTGCTTTAACACTAACGAATGGGCTTTCCTTTTAATGAAAGTCAACTATTTCATCTAAATATATATAGCTGCCCTATTCGAATCAATAAATGGTCAAAAGTAATAAAAAAATAATCATTTCATTAGATTGAAATATTCATAGCTGAGCTTAGAAGCACAACTAGAAATGAAAACTGAGTAGGGTGGGCATAAGTAGTAGCCTTCCAACTATCTGTTCCATTGGATAAATATCTGCCTAGCTTGTGTATGCTTTCATACCTGGGAAATACCTAATAGATATTTTCAATGTCAGTGAGTATATATTATATTAACTTAAAAAAATTTAAAAATTTCTTTAACCATAATTTTTAGTTATTCTAATAGTTTTTAAAAATAATTTAAAAGGAAATTTTTTTAAAACCACACAAATATTCTACACAATTATACTAGTCAAAATAATTCAATTCAGAAACTAAATTCAATTAATTTTACCATAATGTATACCCGCGGGATGAATACCTTATTACTCAATCCCGCCACGTTTATTAACGAGTAGGATATATCTATTTAAATTACACGTGAATAACTATTTTAACTATCTATTTTCTATGCTTAATGGATTTTATCTACATGTATTCATGGGTATGAATATCTTTTATTCTTGCATGCACAAATAATAAACCTTATATATATATTAATTATAAAATATATAACAATAACAATCCTAGTTTTTATATTTACATTAATAATTAAGGGGTAAAATAAAGTTTAAAAATAAACAATAATTTGCACAATATGAGATAACCTCTTTTAATATATGGATGTATTAGAGTGTTTTATTTTTCTTGATCGGTAAATCAAATATGAATAAAATTATGTAAAATATAGTTAGGAGGGCACCAGAAGTACCATCTTATACCGCCATGGCACAGAAAAAACAAAAACACGTGCCATCACCAACAGCATGGGTTACCAAACATTTAAGATACAGTAATGCTCCCAAGACGTATACAGCGAAAGAGATAAATGCCAACCAATAGAAAGTTAGAAACCATGCAGTGTATTCAAGGACTCCATCTTATCTAGTGGGATCCAGTTTTCGCCCTTCTTTTCCATGCCGACTATCAAAGTTACGTTGATTTTCCTCCGTAGACCCAACTTTTCTTTATAATAAGTTATTTTTTCTTATTTTTTTTCCTATTCACTAAAATTAAGTGACAACTCCATTTAATTTCTTTACTTTTGGCCATCTCCTGCTGCAAATCCGGTCCCGATACTACATATATAATTATCCATTGTTTAAATGATTTAGGTCAACATGGATCATAAAGTCGATCTCTGATTACCCTTTGCCAATGCTACCCAAAGTAGGAAACTTCAATACAACTTACCGACCTGTTGAGCATGCAACCACAAACCTCGATAATGTTGACAAACCATGCATAAAACAATTGAGAGATTTATTTTAATTGATCCAGAAATATACGTGAATTATTGTAAACTTTTAATATTTGTCTTTTATTTCTATGTATAAAAAAGAGAGACTATTAATGTCTTTTGCCTTATAACCACATAAATATGATATAGATCCAGAGCCCCTATATATAGCCTTGCAAAAAGAGAATACCTGATGTCCTGATCCTTATATACACATTGCATAATGTTATTTTTCTTATAACAATCTATGGAAGCCATGGAAGCTCTATGCGCTTATTTTTAAATTACATGGAATAGCAGAGATTTCTCATTCCATGCATACTTCCAAAGTTTATGAACTGATACACTAATCTTATTTCCAATATGTGTGTGAAACCATCACCTTCTATTCAGTTCTTAAAAAACATTAGGCTAGTAGTGGTATACGTTGAACTTTTTTTCCGAGCGAGAAATTAAGGGAGTTATACTTATGGTACCAGCATGTCATTTAGTAACACAAGATGTTTTAAATGAAAACCGATACAGAAGGAAGAACTTTGATTTGGAAAAAGATAAACGTACCAGAACATAGCCCATGGTTACACAGAATTTACCAGAGGATTGAAGTAAACACTAAATAACCACTGCTAATTAAGGCTTAATTAAAGCTACACATAATTACCTCCAACCCAATATACTATATGAACATTTCCTACATCCCCAACAACATGCTTTGGTTGGACCAGCCACAGATGGGGCAAAGTGAAAGAGCTTTTAATCTCACATTTTTAGGAATTAGGATCCACGTACACTATCCTCCTCCAGGTGCTTAGTGCATCACTAAGCATGAGCCACCTCCCGAAACAAAGAATAATGCCGGAAGCCCTCTGGCTCAAAAGTGTCTGCAACTGCACCACCAAACAGACCCGACCCAAAATGCAAGGGGATACAGAAAACAGAATCAAGCAAAACTCCTCATCCATACATGCAGTGGTGGACTTAGGAAAAATTGTTTATGTCCGCATATTTAGTGACGGGGGTTTCGGGGGCAGCGCCCCCGAAAAAAAAAATTGTAAAGAAAATTTAAATCAACACTATTTATAATTTTTTGTAAAGAAAATTTTTTGATTAATCATTTAGTCTTCCAAATTTATCAATCTTCTAAAACATATATGAGAATATATTTCAGTACATCCATACATTATCATTCTATTTATAATGGTGAATAAAAAAGACTATAAATAACAACTACCTAAATTAAAACTCAAAAATTCATTTTGAAAATGTAATATGAAATTGCAGAAAGAAGAAAAGTGAGTACAGAAAGCAAATTAGGCCCAGACAAACCTAACATATATTTTCTTTTCTCCTTCTCTTTTGCAGTGCCGTTTTTCTTTCAGGTTCCATGAATGGTGGCCAAACTTCCGTGAAATTCAGATTTATGTAATAAATATTTTTTTTTTCAGTGTGTTTGTGTAAATTATTTCTATATCAAAAATAATTTCTTACTTATTTTGAGAAACAAATAATTTCTACTTATTAAATAAGCATTTTTTTATATAAAAACTTATTTTAAAATTATTAATTTTAAGTTTAAACAAACTAATCCAATATATTTTACATAAATCAATGTTTCTTGTTTTTGACGATTGGTTTTCTTGCCATGTTTTCTAAATCAGGGAAAAATTTTGAGCATGAAATAAAACATTCCAGCATGAGTATGATTGAGTTAGATGAAACAAATATTTAAATCTAAATCCATCAATATTAATTGGTTCATGTTGATTTAGGTTTCTAAAAAAATATTAAGAGATGTAAGTTAATTAAACGGGATGTGTGAGTAAAAATTACATGCATGGAAATTGCATTAGCTTTTAACTGGGCCTTACACCATTGCTAGGTTCTGTAAGCCAAAATCCAATTAGGGACGATAGCAAGGTGGAGTAATTTTTATGTCCGCACTTGCGGTCATGTGCCCCACCGTGGGTCCGCTACTGCATACATGCATGCTCTTGGATTACTAGTCCATTGCACGAAAGAAAAATGATAGCTGGCATGGGGTGTTTGTTCGATAATCAGGATTCAGGACCATGCTACAAACAGAATATCATCCACCAAACTGCATTTGACAACCTCGAGATGGTTGAAAATCGCTGCGTTTCTCTTTTTCCACACACAAAAAGTAACAGCACACTAATTATTTGACAATACTCCGAATGTAATTTTATTGAAAGAAATTGAATAACCTGGAATCACTTCTTGAACAAAGGACTTCTTTTGAAAAGCTTTCACTGATACATGATAAACAAAAAGGTAGCGCGGAGGAAGATAAGATTTCCTTCCTATAATATTCGTTATGTAAGAAAAAAAATTATCCTAAAATAATTGTTATTTTAACTTTTGAATGTATTATTATTAGTTTCATCACTTAATTATATTTCTTATAATATTAATGATATAAATTACAAAAATTAAAAATAAATTAATGATAAAATAAGATTAAATTTCATAAAATTGTTATTATTTTTATTCATTTATTACTTTTTTTAGGTCCCTGTAAAATAATCTTAATCGACAATTATAATAAGACGAAAAAAGTATTACGTCTGTATGTTAATTTGTTGTTAATATTATAGTGTCCACTAGCATATATATGTTGCAGGCACGAATGGTGTTTTTTTTATCTGTAAAAAAAATACAGCCTCCTTTTCATATTTTTTTTATGTTTTAGCCTTTAATTTTTTTCCAAAATAATTGATGTTTAAACTTTTAAAATCACCAATTGGTCACTAGACATTAAATGAAATGAGCATTAAATGCCCGGTAACCAATCCCAACATTAAAAACGTTGATTCCCGCACATACACGTAGCTTTGCATAATTATGTAACGTCCTTAACTTCAACCATGCAAAAACAAAGACCATGATCGGAAGTAATACGAGAGAATATATATGATGATAGATGTCAACCATATTCTGTTATAATGCAACGGTAGTTGGCTGTGTTGAGTTTTCTACATTTGTTTAATAGTTTGTTCAGAATAAAGGTTGCGTCAATGGGGATTGCGATGAGACTGGCCTTGATGATTTGGGCGCAAAGGCACACAGCAGCCTCAAGGTCAGTTAGAGCATCAATAACGGTGCAGCAAGGTGGGCTTGTCGGCCCAGACATACCGAGACAATCGCGCAGATCGGAACAATAAGGTGATGGCGGTGGTCTGATGATAGGGGGTGGTGGCCATGTTGAGTTACAGAGTTGTGGTTGAGACGATGTTGAGTTACAGGGTAGTGCTGGTAGTGAGACAGAAGGGGGTGGCGGTTTATAGCTGCTTGTGGAGCTAACCATGGTAAATATCATGCAAGGTCAATTAAAATGTACATGTGAGCTCTTTTACATTTCAACGTCGTTAGGGTACAAAAGAAATACCATTATGCTTCTAACTTCTCGTCTTCTCACCCATTCCCCTTTAATTGCCGTTCTTCTCTTTCCCAGCCACTTCTCTATCCTGAACTCCATTTCACTGCAATTGCCATTGAAAAGCATGAAAGTGAAAGCGACCTATACAAAAATTGTGGAAAACACTAAAAAAAACCTAAATACGATTATGTTAAAATGATATTGTAACTTGTAAGGCATATTTAACTGTAGATACTGAAAACTGAATAAAATTTTTGAATGAATAGAACAGACTCGATGCATCGGTGGAGCATGGGTTGTGGCATGAGCAAGGTAGAGATGCAAAAATTGGCGCAAGTGACCGGAGATATCAAATGGGTCTTCGATAAGGTGGGTTTGATGGGGGAGGGAGCGGGAGAAAAGAGAATATGTAAAAAGGTGGTGGCCGGAAACAAAAGATAATGTAATCCGGTGGTGACATGATATATAATTATCCATTCTTTAAATATTTAATGTCTCCACCGTAGGGGATTACCCTTTCAAAACATCACCCAAAGTAGGCAAGTGTGTTGAATATATATATTAGATAATTATTGTTTTTTCTCTAATGAAAATAAATAAATATTGTTCCCATAAAATAATTTCATAAAAAATGTAAATAATTATAAAAAAAATTCAATGTTTTTTAATTTAATAAAATAGGTGACAACTCCATTTTTTTTTATCTTATCCACCATCTCTCGCTGCGAATCCGGTCGCGACATCATAACACTTGCGTCAAAAAAAAACATAAAGACTCTACTGTAGTCCCTAATTACCCTTTGCTAATGTCACCCAAAGTAGGCAAGTGCAACTTATAACCTATCAACCTGTTAAGCATGCAACCACAATCCTCAACAAAGATGACAAATCATGCATAAGAGGATTAATATCTTTTGTCTTATAAGCACATTAAATTTGATATAGATCCAGAACCTACAGCTTTGCATAAAGAGAAGAAGAATAACTGATCCCTTAATTACTAATGGCATGTTATTTTTCCCATATCATTTATAGAAGTCATGCAAGCTAAATGTGCTTACTGTTAAGTTGCATGCAGCAGCAGAAATGTCTCACTCCATCACATATGCATACTTCCAAAGTTCATGAACTCACTAATCTTATTTCCTAAATGTGTGTGTGGTGGAAGAGAGAAACCAAACCCAGATGCATCTCCTAATAGTTAAATAGAAGTGTTCATAAGGCTTAGAGCGGAACAAGGAAGTGTTCATAACACTTGCAGCATAATAAAATAATAATAAGAAAACTTAAAATTGTGTATCCAGTTATTAGTTCTTGAAGCATCGATGTTCTTCAATTATAAAAAGACTCAATGTGTATTTATACTGCGATCAATATGTATTATCAACCATTTGAAAAGTGAAACAACATAAAATAAATCAACTTAGTGGATCAAATAGTTGTTTGAGAATGATACTAATGTTCTTTTGAATAATAATCATATTAAGTCATCTTTTAGTAACTTGATTTGATCAAATCTTTATCTGTTTCCATCTCTCACTTTTATCTTATTTTTAAACGTATTTGAAAATTACTGTCTTATCTTGTTTATGTTTCAAACAATTATCTCTGGGACATTTGAAAATAAACTTGACTAAGTTCAATGTGAGGTAATCACA
>CM023955.1:10304321-10510606 GCA_013407115.1 Glycine latifolia | reverse complement strand
GGTGGTGAGATAGGTGGCAAAAATGGTGGTGAGACATGTGGTGGCAATGAGAATGGTGGTGAGACAGGTGGTGACAATGGTGGTGAGATAAATGGTGGCAACGGGAATGGTGGTGAGATAGATGGTGGCAATGTCGGTGAGATAGGTGGCAATGGGAATGGTTGTGAGAGAGGAGGCGACAATGGTGGTGAGACAGGGGGTGGCAGTAATGGTGAGTTAGGGGGTGGTGGGAATGTTGAGTTAGGTGGAGGTGGTGTTGTGACAGGGAATGGAGGTGGTGGTGGTTGTTTTGATACATGAGGTGGTGGTGGTGGTGGTCGTGATCGTGGTAATGGTGGTGGGGGTGGAGGTGATCTTAGTCGTGATCGTGGTGATGGTGGTGGTGGTCGTGGTCTTGATCGTGATGAAGATGGCGGTGGTGATGATTGTGGTAGTAATGGTGATGGTGATTGTTGCGGTGGTGGCGGTGGTGGTAATGGTATATTAGAATCATGACCGCTAACAACGAAAAAGAAAAAGAAGTTGAGGGAGAGGAAAAGGGTAACTGATGCAGCACCCTTGGGAGCCATTTTTCAAATAGTTTCTCTTGAGAGCTTAATGGGTGAACAATTGCTCTGTGGTGGTTGAACTTTGCAAGAGAATTTATAGGCCAAGGATGTTTGGGTTTTAATTTTTATGTTTACCTTTTGTGACAGATGAGTTATTTTTTAAAATTTAATTAATGGAAGTTTAATTAATCTTACAGCATATATAGCTAGGCAACTAGTATCTTAAAGTTTGGAATGAAACCAGATTGCTCTAAACATCTATATTTCTTATTTGGCGAAAGTGATAAAACAATGCAAACAAGGCAAATATAATTTCTTCTGTTGGCGGCACCAGGTATGTATTCCTTAATTTCCGCATATGAAATTATGAATGAAGGCCAAAGATTGTGCTTTTTATTTGTTGGTTTTTGTTGATTACATTTTGGTTAAGTTATGTTGGGTATTTCAGTTATTCAGTTAGTTTTAATTTTTTTAATAAATGAGAAATTTATTTGACTATTCAGTAAATAATTTTTTTTTATTAATTTTAAACATTTTTTAAAACACTACTTTAAATAATATTTTTTTTAAATTCTAACTTTTAACTTTTTATATTTTCTTCTATTTTTATCTTCAATATATTAATCTAATTTTTTAATTAATTTCTAAATAAATTATAATTTTATTTATTTATATTATTTTATACTTTTTAGTTATTTTAATAACTAATTTTACTAAATATTTATAATTTAAATTTAATATATTAACTTTTTAGATTCCAATTATACTCATATAGTTTAATAAGTTAGTTTTTTTAGCTTTAAACTATCATCTTTCAATTTTCAATTACCAACTAATTTTTTAATTTCAAACTAGTTTTTCTATTTTAAACTAACTTTTTAATTAATTTTATCGAACATAACCTTATTCTTTTTTGGTATATTTATAATTACTTTTTTACAGCATGAGTTTATAATTACTTGTTTATACATGGATTAATATTATACTAATGAGAAAAATATGTGATATTATTTTATAGCTTATAAACAGCACGATAATTGGTGTGTTGGGTTAACAAATTAACTAATTAACATGAACTATATGACAGTTTTTCTATGAGTATATATAATTGTGAGACTATATTTTCATTAATTTTTTCAAATACAATAATTTTTTACAACTATTATTCAGATATCACATCGAGTATTTGACTAATTAAATTAGGTTAACTTAAGTAAAATTATTATGGACAGGGAAGTTATTCCTCTAAATGTTTTTATATACAACTGCGCTTTTTTAATATAAAAAAAAGACTAATTGTATGAAACTAACTGAGAATTCACATAATTGTGTACTATAAATGAATTTTTAAATTAAATTTCAAATATATAACTGAAATTTAATTCCTATAATTTTAAATAATTTAAAAATAAAATAAAATATTTTCAATTTTCTATCTAGATTTAAAAAAAAAAAAAAACACTTTCTGTTTATTCGATAGATAGATTAAAATGACAGAAAACAGTATATATGAAATCCATTATATGTTGAAGTTAATTTAAAACGAGAATAGAATTGAATAAAAGATAAAAAAAGTTATATAGTTTCATTTCACTAAATTAATGAAACTAAATAGAATAAAATAAAATAGACTATTTCATTATATATACTTTGTTTTCGTGTAGCCAATAAACACACCATACAAACAAGGTATGCTTCTCAAATTCAAACTTTAATCTAGTTAGCAACTAAAAAATTATATTTAAAATGAAGCACGACAATATCATAATTATGATAATATATGTTATAATTTAAATTTGATTGTATGTTCGTCTTACTTTTAAAAGATAATGAAATTATTAAATTGGCCTTATTAAAAATATTAATTTAGTTTCTTAATCTGTCTTTATTTAATAAATTTAAATTATTATTCTTAAAAATAAGATAATTCTTCCATGTACATTCTTCACACCTAATCTTTTTTTTTTTATTATATGAGATACTTCGTTTAACTGTTTTCATTAAATCAAATTAATATTATTTATTAGTTATATGTTCAGTTAAATGATATATATTACTATCTTAAATTTTTCAACAAAATTAAGCTTAACGAGACATTGGAGTTTTTTTTATTAATATTTACATTCATTAAGATAATTATTAAATTCATTAACTAAAATTTAAATTTTTTATATTTCAAACTATATTTTTATTATCAATAAAATAAATATCTATGAATTAATTTTATTTTTAATAATTTCAATTTTGTTCTATAGATGCGTTTATAAATACTTGTACAATATATTAGATACTTAACAGTGATTAAAATAAATATGAATTTAATTAGATGTCAATTTATATATATATATATATATATATATATATATATATATATATCAATTTAATTCCTAATTTGCATGATTCCTCATAAACACAATAAAGTTGTCTTGATTAGTTTAATTTTAAAAAATATATTTTTTTTAAAAAGTTCGTTTCTATTTATCAAATTTTTATTTTTAAATTTTACAAATTTTACTTAAAAATAGAAACTGCATGCATATTCATAAAAAAGATTTTAAAAGCAACTGCATACAATTTACACTAGCAGCTAGCAGCTAGCAGCTAGCAGCCAACCACGTCAATTTAAACACGAATTTTGTTAATCATTCTGTGGTAAGTAATCATTTATTTTCTAGTTATAGGTAACCACATCATAAAACTAAAATTAGTATTTAAAAATTGAAACACTTGTATCTTTTATGTTTCTTTTAGAATAAAGCTTATTCGAAATAAATTTTATTAAAAGGGAAAATAGTTAATTGAAATAGAAATTAAAATTTATCAATAAGATTTTTTAAACGATATTAATTTCTCTTGAATTATAGAACTAATTACACTCATGTTTTTCTTAATTACAAAATTACCTCCCTCATACAGTTCATGCTTTATTATTTTTAAGAATACTCCCTATATTGCTTGTGCATGAAAATAAGAGAAATATATACTCTTAAAATAACAAGCTATCACTGTATAATAAATATATTAAATTAAGAAGATACATTTCAATAAAAGTGGAAGTATTATTAATGTTAATCTTATCGAAGATTAAAATAATTATCTTTTTTAATTAATAGTTAGTTTATATTTACTTTACAAAATATTACCAATTTGGATTAAAGAATTTAATGTTTATGCACTTATAATATAAAATAATTTTATAGTGTTATCCAATTATAAATTATCATTTGAATTATTTCAAGATAATTATTTAAAAATTAATAAATTTATAGTACAAAATTGTAATTGAATAATGATGTAAACTTATTTACACTATTACGCAACTTTTTTTCTCTAAATTAAAATACTTTTGATTGGCGGATGCAATGTAATTCATAATTATGTATTCCTCTCAATATTTATACCAATATGTATAGAGAATAGTCAGAATACAATCTTGTACAACTAATTTTAGTCTTCACTTTTTTACATCATTTTATCTTTATTCTCAATAAAATATTAAAGTATTGACTATAATTAATCATTTTTAATTACACAAATTAAAACTAACTCATTAACTAAAATTTGGTAACCATCCACTAACGATTCTTCATTTTCATTGAACAATATTTCCTTTAAATCTTAAATTTTAAAATTTTCTTTTAATTTACATTAATTTCTCACTACTGTTATATTATTAGTTTTTTATTTTATTATTTTTTATTAACTGTATTTAACTTCTATTTTTTTATTTAATAAATTTAAAGAGACACTATTTAATTTGTCTCTCTTCTCCTAGTATTAATGAAGAGCATAACAGCTGGCTTCGACAGCGATGGCTCCCAAACTGCATTCATATTACGTTGTGTTGACATTCCATAATTTATGATATTATACCTAACCCTAATAAGCTCAAGCAGGTTTACTTAACACTGTTTGACTAAATATATTAATTTAATAAGCTTTTATTAATGTATTTTTATTAAAAAATACAATATTTAATGCTCACACTGTAGAGATTTGTTAACATATACTCTGTTTGATTTCAAATATAAAAAATTCAACTAATTAATTTTATCGTATTTAATATTATTATGTCTAAAATATTCTTCATTTGCTAACATTTTTTTAAAATAAAATGAGTGCACATTAATAAATTCTGGTAGAGTTATTAATTAATGTACTCTTATTTTATAGGAGTATTCGAGAAAATTATATATAACTACGTACAATTATCTTAAAATATGCTTAAAGAGTAATTTGCTAACAATGTCTTTGAAAAACTTCAAGTAACGTTAACAAATCCTATCAATATATTTTTATTATAATTTTAATATTTTATTAATAATTTAATAATCACCTTATATAAAGACAAAGGCTTTACATATATTTCTTTTATTTCTTTTGATATGTTTATTTTAGGAATAAAACTGTTTTTTATTTACTTAAAAATTAAGAAAATATTCATTATTGTCATTTTAATATATCCACTTAATTTATTTCATATAGAAAATATCTTTACTTAGTTTTATATATTTATTTTTAAATGAGATAAATTATTATAAAAGTGATATTAAAAGGATAAAAATAATTTGATATAAATAAAATATTAGATATATTTTTAGGTAATGTTTGGCCCTTTGTTTTTTCTCTGGCTTAAAACCTACTTTATGGAATGTTTGGATTAGGAAAGAAAGTGAAAATAAAGAAAATAAAAGGAAGCCAGGAGAAGGAAAAGAAAGTGAACGGAAAGTGAGATGATTTTGTAAATTGTTTGATTATGTAAAAAGTGAAAGAAAAGAAAGATGTTTATAAAATGACACAATATTCTAAAAAAATAAGATATATAATAAATAAGCATATTTTGTATGTAGATATAATTCAATAATTTTAATATATATTAAAATTTATTTGATAAATAATCCAAACTATATTTTATAAATCTATTTCGTAATTAACAATTTAAAATTGAAGTCCCAATTGGAAATTTAAAAAATACAAAATCAAAATCCAATTTAAAGAATAAAAATTATAGATATTTTAAATATCAAAATTTTATACAAAATCAAATAATTGTAAGAGGTTTATGAAAGAATAATTGGATAGAATTGACCTAAGGTTAAAATACTTGAAAAATCTCTCATAATTAATTTAATAGTATTTAGAATACACTCCAAAAGTATATGTCCATTGTTTGCACCTTTTATTAGGTGTCTGGAATTAATTTTTTATGATGATAATTAAACGGGAAGATCCAGTTGAAAAAGAAAGATTCAAAGGCTCAATTAAAAAATTATCCAAATAATACAACCTAAAAAATATTTATTTCAATGGATTTTCTAAAAACAAATTTCTTAAGTATTTTTTTATACAGACGGTATGAAATCAATTCAAAGGAATCAATTTCATAAAATATTTTTTTTTTCCAAAAACTATGTTATGAAATCGGTTCTTCATAAACCTATTTCATAACTATTTTTTTGTTATTTTTAAACTGAAAATAATTTTATTTTGCACATCTTGTTTTTTTACATACTTTTTGTTGTATCATTTTTGAGGAGTTGAAATCTTTTTTAAAAGTTAGTGATAAAATATCATTAAGTTGAAAAAATAAAAATACAAAATAAGCATATTTTTATTCCTAATATCTCTATTTTGAATAATTTTACCAAAAATACAATAATAACTAATAGTGACTAAAAATCCATAAAAATTACTCACATAAAAATTATAGAATATTTTGATACCGAAACTAAGAAATATAGAGTAAAAAACTAAATAAACCAAAAACAATTTATAATCAATAAATAAGTATTTTTTTAAAAAATTAACTAGTTTTTTTATTTGTGTTAATTTTTTTATTTTACTAATTTATATATATTAATTTATAAAAAAAAATATTTATCTAGAATATTATTTTTTTAAATTAATCCTTAAATAAAGCCAAGTTTATCTTAGGTAAATAAAGAAAATTTATTTAGAATATATGACTTAGATAAATAAACAGATATTCATGTTTATGATGTTTTATCGATTAAATGTTAATGTAGTCCTTAAATATAAATTATCAGTTAAATACAAATTTTATTAATACCAAATAAAAAATTTTATATAGAAAGATTAAAATATTTTTATAAAAAAAATGAAAAAAAGTTATATAGTATTAATGATTTTCATTTTTTTTCCTTTGATTTTTATTTAAAAAATTGTGAAGATAATGCAATTTTGCATGATTGAAGAAGAAAGGTTAGCTAAAGAATTAAAAAAAAACAAAATAAAACAATTATGTAAAAAAATAACACACCTTATGAAATCGGTTTTTCATGAACTGATTTCATGATGTCTATATAAAAAAAGTAATTAAGAAATTGTTATTGGAAAATCAATTTCTTAAGTATTGTAAAAAAAGTGAAAAAATAATTTTGGAGGAATCAAATTTTCACTTATGACAGTCTTTATTATTAGATAAAACTTATTAAAATTACATAATTTTATGGGATAATAAACCCACTCATATTTTCTATGTATTTCCTCATAAATTTTATTAAATAGTATAGAATCTATTATAAGAAGTGGGGTAATTAGCTAAAAAAATTTCTTTCGCTTCTCATTTGAAGATGTATTTCATGACACTATTTCCACAAGCCCAAAAATTTCTATCTCGATCATCTCAACCTACATTCCTTTACTCCTTTCAATATTATACATTTTTTTTTATCTCTATATCTTTTAATTAAATTGATCAGTTTCAAAAAATTTAAAATAAAGTATATATTAATAGTTAACAATGATCTTATATGACAATTTAAATTGTTTGCTGTAAATTTAGAATATAATTTATTATTTGAAAATATTTATTTATTATTAATTTTAAATATAGCATAATTTATATATTTGAAAATAATTATTTATTATGAATTTTAATTATAACATATTTTATTTATTATAAATTTTAATTGTATAAAATAATAATTTATTATGCAGAATCCCCCAAAAAAAAAAACCTACGGTGAGATGTAATAAACCAATTAACCTGAATTACCAAAATGAATTGGTTACCCAAGCCATTTATTGCCATCTAATATAACTGACTCATGATCTACTCACAATATTTTGATAAACTAGCAATGTCAACTCACAATATGGCGTGGGATTTGTAATGTCACCTAAGAATCCCACATTGTATTCAAAATTTAATTACTATCTTGTTTTCTTTTAAAGATTTTATTAAGTACGGGCGCATGGTTGAAATTGTTCCAACATAATCAGATATCTTAAATTTAAGTCTTAAAATAATCAAATAATTAAAAAATATCACTTCCAGTAAAAAATATTTGTGATTTATATAAAAAATAACTTATGCAAATTATAATACACACGCTAAAATACTAGTATAATTTTTATCTAACAAGTATCATTGTAATCATATTTGCCATGCTAAATACTCATGAAATTACATAAAATTATCTATTTTTAAAATTTTATTATCTTAAATGTGTTTCATTAAATATTATAATATATTTTTATAAATTTATTAATTAGTTAGTTTGAAATGTATTTTCTATCTCTTGTTCTTTGTTATTATATAACTTTTAATAAATAGAAGAAATTAAATATTCGATAAGTGATAAGTATATCCAGAGAAATATCAACTAATTGCCACATGTATTGTTCAATTTACTGACGAATATGTATGTATATTTTTAGTAATTCATGATTTTGACGTCATGTTGTGACTTATAAATACTGATATATTTATAATTTTAGCTTAGTTTTTATTCAGTTGATTATATATTTGATTTATAATTTAACGACCCTAAAGAATAACCAGAACCAAAATAAAACGGAATAACTATTTCAATTCAAACTACAATTTAGTTTCATTAAAAGTCGATCCAAATTGAATAATAAACACTCTTATAATTAATACTTTGCATAACAAAGTCAAGTATCATGTACGGAATTGCTTTGTTTAAAAGCAATTCAACAATTTTCAACATGAAAGTCATATTGTAGTCCGGTGACCATATGTCTTTAAGGGTTCATTTGCTTTACTTTTATATATCTTTAAAATAATGACAAGATCACCTACGTGAAGATGCAAGATTTTTATTTTATTTTATTGAAATATACAGAAAACTTAGAAATTTGTCGCGCGTATGGTGTGATTGTCACAGTTACAAATATTATTATATTATAAATTTAAATACTTACCTCAGATTTTTTTTTTATCATCGTATTAGCATCAACTTATCTATGTTGAAAATTATGATTAATTTTTATTAAAGATTGTAAACACATATAAAATATGCATATTCTTTTTTCAATATGAATTGTTCTACGTCTAATGATCAATTAAAATATGAATTCTGAATCACTTTATTAATGGATATGAATTATTATCACTTATATCAACTATTATTTATTTATCTTTTATATATATATGCTATCATTCTTCTCTCTTTTTTAATTAACTTGGTTATTTTATATATATATATTTTCTTGTATATTGTTACATAGTGATGTCTGATTCTCTATATAATATTTTTGAAAGTGAGATTAATTTTTTAAATTTTATTGTTTTTAAATTTAATTATATGTTTTAAAAGTAAATTATTATTTTCAAGTTCAAATTTAAATTAAATTTTATTTTATTTTAAATTATAACAATTACTATTATTTTTAGATTGTCATTAAATTTAATTAATTACTTTTATATTATGAGTATGTTACTATCTTTAATTTTAAATTAAATCTTATTTTATTTTAAGTACTAAGAAGTCCTGTTGTTTCTAAAATATTTTTACAATTATATTATTATCTTCAAATTTTAATTAAAATAAAATAAAATAATTTAAATAAGATTAAATTCTTATAACAAATTAATTTATGAAAAGAATACAATAAGGTGGTTTCAATCTATATAATTAAATGAATATATATAAATTCAGAGCAAATTAATTACATTCTCCCGCTACGAATATATATTATAGCATTCTTCCTTCTTATGTTAAATTAAAATATAGACATTCATCTCCTGAGAGATTCAAATATATGAATATTTACTTTTTTTAAAAAAAATTCATTTAAATTATGATAAATTTTGTCAAAAAGAAAAGTTATTAGCAAAACAATATTAATTTATATAAGCATCTCCTAAGAGATTATTGCACCGTCCTCCTGTCGTACATTAAGATATACACTCACATAGACAAAAATATGTTATAATGTACTCTATTTTTATTTATTGACTTTAATGTATATGCATCAAAAGTTTAAAACAAATTTTATATTGTGTTATTGAATTATAAATTATGTTTGAAGTATTTTAAGATAATTATTTTAAAAATTAATAAATTTATTATATATGATGAATTGTAATTGAATATTATGTAAAACTTTTTACACTATTAATATCTTATTCTTTTTCTCTTAACTTTTTAAAGATAATTTTATAACTAAAATATCTTTTACGCTCCACTATCAAAGAGATTTAAATATTATTCTTTCTCTTTTCTTATATATATATATATGGTCTTCCTTACTTGCATATGAAAATAAACCACCAATTATCACCAGTTTTATTTTTCTATAGAAAATATCATAATATATATTAAAGACTATATTTTTTTTATCACAAAAATATTGGTTAATATACTTGTATTTTTTCTACAAAAAATATATGTTACTAAATTAATTTTATTTTTATAATATATTTTCCATCATAAAATCATTCTCTATTGAATGTATTTTTCTAGATTTATTTTTCACAGATATTTATAATATATATCTGCACGTCTCTCTAGAAGAGAAGAATATAATTTACTATATCCATTAAAATAATGAATATAATTTGCTCATAAATTTATTTAAGTACCCTATACTTTACATTCATTGTCGTGAGAAGACCATACGTGATTCTTTGGATGTGAAAATTATAAAGAGATAAAGAAAAAAAAGTAAAACATTGTCGAATTAGATAAATGTTTTTCAATAGTTAATATAGGCGCAGGCTACCATGGTCAAGTAAAAAAAATTGTACATGATGATCACATTTTTTTTACCGTTAGATTTATGAATATAATATTTGTATTTTTTTATTGTTGTTGCCTTGGTCATTATTATTTATTTAATAATAAACTATTTATGTATTTGTGTTTGACAAATTTTCCCTTTATTTTAAGATTTTTTAAATTTAAATTAATTATGATCTGTGGAGTATTGGTTGCCAATTAAGGTGGGAAACAAGTTTTGGAGAGTCTTCAATACTCATTTGGTTTTGCTGATGGTGGACGATCCTTCACACATGCAGATGCTGCAACTGCAATGCATTTTCAATAGCCTTTGTCTTCTTTTGTTTACCTTTCGAATCCGCAACCGCAAAGCCACGATTGGAGCCATTAGGTCGGAGATCTAGAGAGAAGCGACGGAGGCGGAGCCGTGACGTCGGAGCTGCAACGTCAAAGATTTGGAGAGAAACAATGGCATAGAAAGATCTGGAGAGAAGCAATGGCGACAACAAAGCCGTAATCTCAAACCACGACGGTGGAAATTTGCTATGTTTAACTTTCATGAAGAACAACACTGTCTTTTCTCGATTATTTTTCTTTGTGCACCAAACACAAAGAATGGTCCATCGGAGCACGATTGTATTATATATGATATCAATTTTCTAATTAAATAAATGAAATATGTATAGTTTTACGTTATATTTTTAATTAAGTTTATTTAACATTAAGAAAATCGCATATAATTTTATTTGATTGGAGAATTTAATTTATAGCAATAATGTTAGCAATGATAGTTTTACTAAACACCTTAACATATGTCTCATATGGTAGATGAAGTATTTGATTTTTGCTGTTTAGGAAATGAAAATAGAGCTGAATTTTAAGTGACGATGAAAGTACAAAAATAAAAATCTTGTACTTTTCCTTGGAAGTTGTTCATGAGTTATAATTAAGGTTTAAACCTAGCTCAAGGGTATGATATTTAAAAACCTTATTAAGTTTATAGATTCTATATTAAATTTAGTCATTTAATAAAATTTTGCAAAAGAATTATGTTAATGAAAAAAATATAGAGGCTAACTAATTGGAAAGATTTTGAAGATTTAGTGAATGTTTAATTAGAAAAATGAATACACCAACTATTCCTATGGATAAAAAAAACAATGAAGTAACAGTATACCAAAATTAGGTTTAAATTACATCTGCCTTAATGATAACAGTTTGGAAGTGGAGGCCTAATAAAATCACATACAGAACCCTAAACCCTATAAAGCTAGGGTTTTTAATAATAGTTTTATATATATGCCTTAATGATAACAGTTTGGACGTGTAAGTTGTAACTCTAGCTAGCAGGAATTGCTTAAAAAAGAAGAAGAAGCATAAAGATTCATTGTATATACCAAGAATAAATAGAGTTGCATAAGTTAGGGAGAAAGGGACCATAATTGTTGCTTATCAAATTAAATGGGCCATAAATGTACGATCAATAATTGGTTTGCTCCATCGTATCGTCAACCCATGCCTCATCAATCAACATCACCACGGATCCAGAATCGCCATGTCTTGACTGATGAATTAAATATATTCTGCAGAAGCTCACAGCTCACATGGATTGCTAAATATAAAAGGAAGCTCGGAAGCCTGTGAAAAGAAGAAGAAGGAAAAAGAAGAGAGAAACTGATGTTTCAATAAAGTATTTATTGAAATAAAATAAAATGAATATTTAAAATTTTTAGAACATATGAAAGTATCGTAGATTTTTTTTTCCTTTTTTAAAAGTTTGATTAATAAATATAGGTTTAAATAAAAATAAATGTTGATGAAATATAAAATGGTTTATAAGACTCGTTTAGTAATTTTTGTAAAATTATATTATTAAAAAAGTAACCATTTAAACTGAAAATGATAAAAAAAATCATTTTTTCTTTCATTTTGTAAAAATATTTTTCATTTTCAAAATTTTAAATTTAGAAAACGTGTTTGGTTTTTTTGTCTGATTCTTTAACTATTTTCATTAAATTTTAAAGAAATGTTTTCTTAAAAAAATAAACCACATTTTCCTTCCAAGTTTCCACCCCTGTATTCATATTCGGAAATTCGATCCACTCCACTAGATTTAGATCTCCCCTTTGATCCTGTTCCTGTATTACTCACAATCCCATTGAAATGTTGACTTTTTCTTTCCAATTGGGGGTTTAAAAAATGCTGAATTAATTTTCGCAAAAGGCATAAATCAGCTTGGAATCAAATCAAGCTAGTTATGCTCAGTGAAGCCAAAAACATAAACCTCCAATTGATAATTGATTTCACAATTCCTGAAGTATAGAAGGCTGCACAATTATAAAAATGACTCATGTATCCCAAATTTCTCCTTGATCAAGTAACAAAGTAGAGGATCCTGATAAAGCATAACTCGTAAGACATTAATTAAGCCAGCTCCTTTGTGAGGCCCCAAATATACTAAGATTTTCAAAATAAAAAGCCAACATAATTAAATATGCTGACTAGATTAACTCTGATGGCAAATTGCAGAGTTTGAGACAGGCAACACAATATTCAAAATTAAACATACTGACCTGAGTTTCCTTGACAGTATATCTCTCAAGCAATGTTTTCTTTTATTGGTCAGTCAGTACTTCGTGTTATGTTTATCAGCAATTCTAACTCCTATGTCAAACAGTTATTCTTAAAAATTGCGATGCACATCAAGCAGTAAGAGATTTAAAATAGTGTTAAACTCTGACAGACACGAAGCAATAAGAGAAGTAATTGTAAAAGTGACTGAATGAAAGAACTAAAATAAGTAATAAAGCAAAGAAAATAACAAAAGAAATAGAGAAAGAGGGGACCGAAAGCAACCAACACTTTGCCTTGCTAACATGTTCAGCATCCACATATTAGCAACAATAATAAACATGATGCAAAATTTCAGATCCACAAGTATTATTTTGAGGATTTAGTAATAAGGTTTCAAAAGTTGCAGACCTTGTAAATTTCTTCAAGACCTCACTTACTTTAATTGTCATCCTGTAGGATTTTAGGAGTCTGAGGAACCCATTTATTATTTCTATTTATTCTCATTCTTTTGTTTAACAATAGATAAGAAACATGGCTGAAAAGATGCTATCATTCAAGCATAGGGGAGCCTTGTTGATCTCACAACTCCAGATGTCTTGTACATTTTGCCAGTTTTGAGTTTTGACTGAATTGTCATTCATAATAACAGTAGAGGTGATCATTTTCTTTTCAACATCTTTCAATTCAATTAATTGACCTTCTGAGTTCTTGCCGAATAATTCCGTGGCCTCACGTTTCTGTTTTGAATTTATCAAAGCAATGCACTAAAAAACTAGCCATATATAATACTTGAAAACAGTCTCAAATTGAGTGGTGTTATCTGTTATATTTTGGTCCCAATTTAGATTGATTGATTTCACATTATTCCTCAGTGCAATATATGCAAGAAGGCTTGGAAGGAAATCCTATGGCTGGCACCATGAAAAGTCTGTAGGGGTCTTGCAGTTCTTACAGTCCCTTTCACATATAAATTCAGTTTTTAGTATGTAATCTGTCCAAAAAGGCTTGGAATTTTCAAGGTTTACTATACTCAATTGCAATGACAGGTGCGTTCTCTGAGCTTTTTTATGTACATCACTTATCCTGCATTAGTGTTGTTTATTTTAGCAATTAAAAAATGGCATGTAATGACCTTTTTTTAGCTTTGTTTTCTTTTTAATTTTCGGTCATTTTCAATTGGCAAACAAGAATGAGTATGACAGCTGGTTTTTATGTAAAATTTCTCACCCTTTCCAAGTGTACAACCATAACTGAGCCATTACTATTGTGGATTGAATATTATAATTCCCTTGGCACTAAATGAGTCTTTCCAAATTCAGATGCCAAAGCCTAAATACCCCTCTTTTAATCTGCGTCCATGAGTCATATTTCCATGTCACATGATGTGATATTCAAAAGTTTTCCTGAAAAACATGTGAACTATCAGTATTAGCCTCTCCCCAACATTTTTATTCCATATCACATGATGTTCGATGTAAAATCTTATACAATACAACTAGATTCTTTGTTTCCATCCAGAATTAGAGTTATAGTTATGTGATAGTGATATGTTTAGCGTGTCTCTACTGTTAGCTTTCTTTAAAAATCAATAACTAAATGCTAAGGGAAAAGAATTAATGAACTAAAGCATGCTCAATTTTTCCCAGCTTATATCTTCATTTATTAGTGATTTTTTTAATCTACTAACTCATGTTAAAATATAGCCGAGGCAATGGCACACATATTATTAACTCTTGGTAGCTTGCTTTCTTTAGTATAAAAGGAAGTAACAGAGTAAATCAAATGATTATTTTGCTTACTTTGTGTTTGGTTTCTTTGTCTAGGGACTACATGTCATTAATTTGGGTAACAGTGGTTTCATTGTGGTCAGAGATGAATGCACATTTTCAGGTCCCTTGTTCAACATGACTTCAATTTTACATATCAAATGGAGAGTGGCAATGGAGGTGATCTACCCAACTCTGGTGAGGTAAGTTCTCACATAAAATTGCTCACATGATTTACTTCTTAGGATATTACATTAACAATATGGCAATCTCAAAATTAAGCCTGTATTCCTAGAAATCAGTTAAAAGCATGACAAAAATTGAGTTTTAAACAAAATCTGCATAAACATTTTTCGTAGGACATTTTCATTTTTCTATTTTTATCAAAAATAAATATATTCTCAAGAAATTCTTCATTATTGCCAATCCTTGTTTTCAAAAATTAAGAGAGCATTTTATAGAAATTCATTACAGATGTAAACTGATGCTAATACTCCGTTTGTTAACCAACTTCAGAGTCTTTTTTGTTTTCCATTATTACACTTTGGTGGCCTGCTATGTTCAGCTAATCAACTCGAGTTTGCCACATCTGTTCAACTTGTCTAAATCATAAAAAGACAAACATTTGTACTGACGATAATATTCAGCTATTTTAATATTTTGTCAAGATTGAAACATATATTCTAGCCTTAATTGTATTTAATTTTTTCCTCCCCAAAGTTTTACAATATTGCCAATTTTTGTCCCCAAATTTTTTAGCAAATTTTGCCCCCTTATATACAAAACCTGTATATTTTTTCTCCACTTAAAAAAACAGCCACAATTAATGAAAAAACTGTTACAAAATTATCTTAATTCTGATGTTTGAAAGAACCAAAATTGCACAATTAATGAAAAAAGTGTCTTAATTGTACAATTCTTCTACCTGAACCAAAATTCATGATATTTCTTAAATTAAGGAGTAAAATTCGTGAAAATAATTAGGGACTAAAATTTACTACACTGAGGAATTTTGAGTAAAAAAATATAATTAACTCAACTTTGTAAAATCATTATTATTGAATATCTCTGAAATTGAGATAATATTTTTAGTAACTACATTCCTTTCCTTTCTTGAATGGTGTAACAAATAAGTTAGACAATTTTATCTAATATATAATATTCCATCCCACTTTTACAAAGCTATCAAAGTACATTAGGATAAGTTGTTCCGAGCTATGGATAATAGTGTGACATTTAGATTCTGTCAGTCAACAGAAGTTAATGGACTAAAATGTAATTTGCACATGCACATAAAATCATAGTTGCCATCCTTTTCGATCAATTTTTTTTATATAACAAGTTTAACTTTGTTATACAAATAATCCTTAAATAAAGCTTTTTAGGCTATTCTTCTAATTATGCTTCACGCTAAGACAAATTAAAAAGAAATGGTATGTGTATATGTACCCATAAAGATTTAAGAAAAAATGACAAATGACTTCTGGAAATTAATAAGAATCACATAATTTTATTGACACCACAGCTCTTAAACATGCAATCAAAGATGCTGACGACGATGATGAGTAACCCTCCCTCAGTAGAACAAATGTTGAAGGAGTGAGAAATTAGGATGGCAAGCTCCAAAAAATAATAATAATACATGCAACACAACATGAATTGAAAAGAGAAAATTAACCATAAAGAGATACGAAATATGCATGACAAATATCACCAACAACAAGTGGAATATGTGGATATGGATCAGCAATGAAGAATTTAAGGGCACTGGAAGCCAGCGTTATTCTTTCCACAGTTGTTGAGAATGAGAATTACGCTCAAGGAAATTGGGACATTGAGGTTGATGCCAAGGACGTTAGCTTTGAGGGCAGTGCAAAGGCATGCAGCAACTTCAAGATCCGCAAGACCCTTAATGAGGTTGCAGCACGGGAGGGTTGGTGGAGACCCTAATTTAACATTGACCAAGTTCAACACGTTGGCACACACACCCAACTTTAGTGCATTTATAGGGCAGTTATCCTTTGGAGAAGGCACTGATGGGCAGGGATTACAGGGATGTAGGTGGAGCTCACCATAGTGTAAGAAAGCATGTTGAGACAAAGGAATAGAGCAACATAAGTGGATGCAACTGTGCCCTTGGAAGCCATTAAGGATATCACAACGATTAGGGTTTGGGATATGATGCTTAGTTTGTGAATGCTAATTGATTTTGAGTGATGAAAGGTGAAGTGTAAGAGGGAGGGAGGGAGGGGGGGGTGGGGGGGTTATAGGTAACTAATTTTGAAGTTTTTGTCTGGTATGTCTTTGTTTTAATTTAAAATACTACTTAAGCAAACCCGTGAACCTGTGGGATTATAATTGAGATGCTTCACAAGCTGGCACCCTGGCTGGGCAACACGAGGGATCATATGATACTTAATGGAATCAGTGTAACACCAAACGCGTAGAGTTAGTGGTATTTTTTTTTTTCACAGGATAAAATTGACATATAAAGATGGAATATGCATAGGACTGTGAAGATGTTAATTATAATAATGACTTCATTAAATTAATAAAGCAAGTAGATGTAAATTTTTTGGTGTGCACAAGCAAGTAGATGTATGATTGGCCAGTTCTTGGAAATGACATCCACGACAAATTGAAATCACACAGACAAGACAAAAAACCTAGGCTTTTGATTGGGCAGCCATTTGGTGCAAGAACGAAACTTTGCATGGTAGAGACAGAATTAGCGATTGTATGGTAATTAGCAGGAGTTTAAACAAAACGTTGGTCGCTAATTGGTGACAAAAATAGTAGAGTAAATTACACTCGCAGTCCTATATTTTACTTAAATTTTACCTGATAGTCATATCTTTTGCATATTACTTTTATTCCCTTCTATTAACCTTATTAACCAACGTCAATTGAAATATTTGAGCAGATAAAATTGCCCTTACATTTTAATTGTAAAACTCAAATTATCCTCTCCCAATTAGTTTCAGAATTTAGAATTTACGTTCCATTTCTCTTCACCATTCGCGAGTATTGTTCATCTTCCTCTTGTTGGCGAGTTCTTCTTCAGTGTTCAGGGGGTGCGACTTCCTCTTTCTCTCACGACGTTCACGTTCCATTCCTCTTCACCGTTCGCAAGTTCTTCACTGTTTATGTTTCAGTTCGAGAATTCTCCATTGTTCCTCTTCCCATTCGCGAGTTCTCTACTGTTCCTCTTCTAGTTCGCAAAGTTCATAAGCGCCTCCGTTTGTCTTCCTCTTCGACATTCACGAGCGATCTGTTTCTCTTTCTATTCCACGATTTCTGTTCACGCTGGGGTTATACTTGTAAGTGACCACTGAACCTTGTATATATGTTACTTTTTAAGATTATTTATTTAATTTTAATTATTTATTGTTGCCTATTTTTAAATGAGGTTTCAATGGAAGACCAGTTTAGGACCACTTATGATTTTTAAAATCATTTGTTTATTATTTTTGATTAAAATAGTGTTGATGTTTGGAACCACAGGAAACATAATAGATGAACTGAAAATCATTTGTTTATTATTGTTGATTAAAATAGTGTTGATATTTGAGATCATAGGAAACACAATGGATGAACAGGAAAACATTTGTTTATTATTGTTGATTAAAATAGTGAATGTTTAGGACCACAGGAACACAATAGATGAATTGAAATACTTGGAATACATGACTGTGTGAACAATATTGCTAATGATTTAGACTTGTCACCATGTCACCCTTTTATTTTGTGGTTTTGTTTTACTGATAGTGGTAAAAAAATTTCCCTTAGGACTGATCGTGATGTGCTAAAAATGTTTGTTGATAATCAAAATTCAGTTCATATGTATGTTAGTAGAACAAAGAATGAAAGGAATGGTGTTAATACTGCGTATCAAAAAAGTGGGTTCACGTCCAACCAAAAGTTGATGGGTTTAAAAAAGAAGCAAGAGTCTTAAATTATTTTCAGGTTGAGAGAAAGAATATGAACGTATTTTAGACATAAAATTTCATTAAAAGTCATGTGACCAGCATGTGTCTAATTTCTGTTAGATTATTAAACAGTGTTTAGAAAGAAGGGGGTCTAGGTGTAATGTGAACTAAACAATTAAGGAGTTTTTTGTAGGGTACAAAAAGGGAAGAGTATCCGGTGAAGTTTAAGAAAAACATAAGGGTGCAAGTATAATTTATTCAAAATATTATTAAACCAAATCGATTACAATATCTTGCTTAGTCATTGAAACATTCAGTGGCTAATTAATATTTGAGACCAACGATATTAATTTTTTTTATTGAAATATATGAATCATACTATTTTTTATGATTAAAATATTCATTTTCATGTTAAAAATTTTGTTGTTGTTGAAGTTCACAATAAATTAATGTATATATAATAGTTTTGCTTACAATTTTTTAAATTAGAAATATGGTTTCTTAATTAAATAATTTACAACAAAAATATATATATATATATATATATATATATATTTAAAAATTCCATAATCTTACTGAAAAAAATTTTAAATTCCATAATCTTACTGATAAATTTACTAGAAATAATATAACAAAATTTATTGAATAAAAGCCTTAATTAATTGAATGGCTTGCCTTGAGGCAGCCACCACTTGCACAGCACAGGCTTTGCTGTAAAATAATTTCAGTATGACAGCTCCTGTTGCACTTATACATACATATATATGATTAAATTATAGTAATATAACTTTGATAATTATTACATTATTTTATAATTTTTAATTGGATAAAATTCATCTTTGGATTAAAAATTTGTTTCACATATTATCATATGTAAAATTTCTTATTGATCTAAATAATTTATTATCTCGTCTATATAGATTAAAATCGACATAATATAAAATTTTTAAAATATATTAAAATATAAATCATTTGATTATTTTTTATTGATATTCTATTTTTATAAAATTTAATACAAACGATTTTAATTCAACAGTTGAATCAATAAAAAACACATTTTATATCAAGTTATAAAAATAATGTAATAATTATCAAAATTATATTTGATGTAATTTGATATATATATATATATATATATATATATATATATATATAAAACACTTATTCCCTATAATTTTTTTTCCATCGACTGTAAGACAAAACGCATAATATATATACTAATATGACAAGAAAAACGTATCATTACCTTATTTTAAATAACAATTTTAAATTTATAAACAAATAAGTGGTTGGTTAATTAAGTGGTGATGATTTTGAATAAACAAGTGGTCAAGAATTCAAATTTTGACTCATGGATAAAACCTAGTTAGAAATAGACAATAAGTAAACAACTCACCTTTAGATATCTTCAAATTTTTTGAAATAAATTAGCCTTAATGAATAATCAAAAATAGTTTTTGCAATCAAGTTTTTGAGATTTTTGAAAATTGCAACCATATTCTAATATTCCTATAAAAAAATAGCATTTTTACGTATCAAATATTATACAAGAATTTAATTAAAATATATTGATAATATACTATAATTGATCAACTACTATAGGTTAATATACACTTGAAAATTATTAATTTTATACTAATTTCTAAAAAATGATATTTAATATAATTTCTAAGTAATTAAAAATATTAAAAATCTTTACATGAATAACATATCGAAATCAAATACCTTATATATAATATGTTACTGTTATAACTCATGCTTATAAAACAAATTATATATATCATATCGAAAATTCGAATTAACATTTTATTTGTGACTATCAAAATTTCACTTGTCCACCAAACCATAAAAAATATATTCATAATTTTTTATATAAAAAAAAATTCGCATAGATAGATGTCAATATAATTAAGAATTAAAATATGATGTCACAGAGATTTGTCATATCATAACACGTGAAGATTAGTTTACATATCTCAGCAATGAAGTTTCTTTTTGACTGAAGCAATGAAGTTTCTTTTTCATTTTTAAATAGTAATATATAGCTGTTCATACATGATTTTATTGGTTAAAAGCATAATCAAAAGATACATTTTCAATCAACCAATTTATATGTTTTAAATCATTTAACTGTCATTAAAAGACACTTCCCCATTGTGAATAGACCAAGCAATATTGTCCCTAATGAGAGGACGAAGAAGTGTGAGATATAGAAGGGACCAATCCCAATCCACAATTATACTTAGCTCTCAGGACTCTCACCCACCAGCAATCACGATTATCAATGAGCTGCCAAGCCAACTTCATCATAAAACATTTATTCAGCATAGATATGCTACACCTCCTTCCTCCTTAGGTTTGCAAACAGCTTCCCATTTTTTAGAAACACATCAAAACGTGGTTGTTAATCTTACAAATGGATATATCGAAGATCTATCGATGATGAAAATATAATGGCACTGATTTGGGCGATATGGCAAAGGAGGAATACGTGGCTTTTCCAAAACATTTTGATGGATATCAACAAGGTTTCAGCAGAAGCGGGCAATTTGATGCGAACATACTATAATGGGGAGGTTGTTGCAAATGAGACTACAGTAACATCTATGGTAACCACCACCTCTTAGGAAATATATATATATATATATATATATATATATATGGATGTGTCAGTGCTTAAAACAGGGGAACGAGCTTTGCCATGGTATACTGTGATCATGAAGGCAATATCATTGCAGTAGCTAGAAAAATAATTACAACCTGTTATGATTGCGGAGGCAGTTTGTCTAAGATGAACCCTGCAACTATCGGTGGACATGTCGATCACAGGAGTTTAATATGAAACAGATTGTTTGCGGTTGTTTCAAGCATGGAAGATGTTAAGATGAGAAGAATTCAGGCAAGAAATTATTGTTTGATGTTATTGATGACTGTAGGAAACTAGGATTTATGCTTCAGCTATAACATATTTCCAGCTTTTATTTTATGAGTAGAGACTTGGCAACTTGTTTGCAGATAAGATAAAAGCTTAATTATATTTTTGGTCTTTGTTTATGTTTTTTCAATTTTACTTTTATAAAAAAATTGTTCATTTTTAATTCCTATCGATTTATATTTTTCAATTTTGATTCATGTAAGGTATTTTATTATTTTTAATCCTTATAATTTATGTATTTTATGATAAGCATAATTAAGTTCCCTAAGAACTTTTTCAAAGGCCCCCTTAAAAACAAACTACTTTTCTTGATTAAAACAAAACTACTTTTAATATAAAAATGTTTCACTTATTGTAGGAATGAAATTCTCTATTTCCAATTAGAATTGCTGTACGTATAGAAATTGCACTAAACTATCTTAGTATTATGTTAAGAAAAACATAAATTCGGTACTTTGTGTCTTCTTCTTTTTTAATGTTTTGAAATCAAAATTAGAATTTTACTTTAACAACTTAAACAACAAAATTTAACAATAAAAAGTATGTAAAAAAAAAACCTTTGTTGATAAAAAATAAAGTATGTCCCTTTGCACTGTTTTGAAACTCCAATTTCAACTTAACAGTTAACACCACCACCAAAAGCATGTAGAAAAATACCTTTGTCCATTGACATAAGCCACCACAACCAGAAAATTATATATCACAGCCCAATGAACTTGATATTTAAAATGTTAAATACAGAGTTAAAGGATGGTATATGGTCCGCTAAAGTCATCAGTGAGAAAATTGAAAGGAAGAATGGCTAAATAAATGCTGAATGAAGGAACTTTTACATAAGCCGTATCTACGACTATCAAGTACTACTTATTCAAGTTTCATTCAACTCCTTTACTTCAATCTGGGGAACATCGCTGGTATTGCTCAGGGCATTTCCAATACTTAGGAGACCATTTCTATACAGAATGTCCAACTCATCAAAGTAAGGGCAAGTTTTACTATTTTGACGCCTTTTCTTGCCACTCCCTAGTGTCCTTTTATAGTACTTGTTGATGTTTTCCCACTTCTCCTTACATTTCTTTGCAGAGCGGTTGTACCGCATGCCATTCATTGCTTCAGATATCTCCTCCCATATTGACCCTTTTGATCCCATGAGACGAAACTTGTGCTCCAATGAAGTTCTCACAGTGATGAGTGATTGCACTTCAACATCAGGCCATCTATTGTTAATAGGATCATTGTTCAATTCTTTTCTAGCACTCGCCTCAACTTCATCCTCTTCTCTTTTGCTGCATGGTTTTGCTGCTTGTTGGGGGATTTGAATTTCATGGCCCAACAGGTTCTGAATAAAGGATATGAGGGCCAAATTTCGAGAATTTTCTTGGGCTCTTGCCTCTTCATCTTTTCTGATTCTCTCCATCTCCTCATTCTTCCAAGCAACTTCTCTCTTTATTCTTTCCCTTTCCTTGTTTTCTATGATTTCCAATAACTGCTTATGCATCTGCTCTTGCTTTTCCATCACCTTCGCCACCAAATCCTTCGCAAAATCTTCAAGCTTTCTCACCATCTTTCTCCTCTTCTTTCTAGGGCCATGTCCTTGGGTACTTGCTGATGAATCATCATCATCCTCATCTTCATCCTCAGCTTCAAAAGACGAGCTGAAACAATTAAGAACTAATCAAAAGAACAGCGCAAACAACCAAACCCATGTTAAAACTGTCATGATAGACTATTTGGGTCCCAAATGTGTGTCATTGTGTCAGAGACAATCTTGTTTGAAACACTGCAAATGCTAAATGTGGCACCTTTTTCAGTAAAGATTTGAGCCTTGAGTTGTCACATTCTAAGAGACTAATCACTTTCACTATACTCAACTCCTATTAGTAAAAAAAGGATAATTAATTCTTTGACAGCAGTTGGATTGCTGAATCTTTGGGAAGATGGTTCCATTCCACTAGACTTTGCCCCCAAGGTTGTTTCTCAATTGTCACACAGATTACTCTATATGCTACAAATACTTGTGTGCAAATAAAACATAACTCTAGTCTTGAGTCAACTATAAAATAATAAAACATCGTACGATGTGGGTTTTTTAACCAACAGAAACACAAATACCATAAACCAAAGCATTCTCGAATCAGAAAAGGATGATGCAAAGTAGTACCCAGTTGTGGTCTCTCTCTCTCTCTCTCATAAAGCCTATAATAACGAGAAGCACCAAATGGACAACGATTGTCCTGCACTGCAACATTCTATGCACAAAAAAATGGTCCTTTACGCCTAATCACACGCACCCATCAAAAAACAACACACTCTATCACCACCACAAATCACAATCTTTTTATACTAACCAAAAAAGATAGAACTTTATTGGTTGTTCCTCCCCCATTCCGCAAAAACAAGGTAAATAAATACATAAAGATAAAAAGATAAAGCCATATAAGTTCAAATTCAATTAAAAATAACGGCAGTGAGAGAAAGAAAAAAAAAACCAACTTTTTAGTAATTAATAATTAATTAGATAAAAAAAGGAGGGAAGGGAGAAGAGAAATGGACTAACCTGGATTCGTGGCATGGGGCGTGACCCGACCCGGAGGGAATCGGATCGTGCGAGAGAGGGGGCGGAGAAGGGTGGCCAATGGGGGCGGCGGGGACGGACCTGATGGGGCGGAGCTTCTGGGGGTTGTGGCGGTGGGAGAGGAGGTCTGCGGCGAAGAGGAGGTCGCCGGAATCGGGGAACGGAGCGACGTGGTCGGGGACGGGGAACTGGTCGCCGATGAAGATGTCCATAAAAAAAATAGTAAAAAAATAATGAAAGAGAAAAAACAAAAAAGAAAAAGCGGCGTGAGGGTTTTGGGGAGAGGTGAAAAAATGGAGGGGAATGGGGTTGGTTACTGCCTTACTGGTTGGTAAGTAAAATGACTTCTGCGTTAACCCCTAGGTAAATTATAATACAAGTCATACAACATTACAACCCATCTACTACACATTTTAGGTAAGGGTAAATGTAATACTTATTTTTTTTTACAGTATTATTTGATTTTTCTTACCTTATCCAAAAAAATATAGTATTATTGTAAAAAAAATATGATATTTAATTTTTTTACATCATTTTTATTATTACTTTTATTATTATCATCATCATTATTACCATTATTATCATGTCACCATCCTTATCTTTTTTATTTTTATAAAAAATTAACATTATGTTTTTCCAAATATTTTTAACCCAATCTCTCATTTTAAGATTTAAAAAAAAGATTAAGTCAAACACTTTACATTATCGTATATATTCTTATAACTATTGAACCCCTCATTCAACACCAAGACAATAGAAAAAGTGGGAATATGAGAATTTAGCATCGCAAAATTAAGAATGATTTACATGTCAATAATTTGTTTGTAAACATAATTTATGTTTAAATACTATGTTGCCATTTGATTCATGTTACCAATATCACAATGGTATCACTTGATTCATGCAATCATTCTATCAATCTCACATAATACAACTCAAGAATCCAACATAGTAATTTTAAATAAAAATATAAATAAAATATTTAGAAGTCAATAGTTTATTTATAATTATAATTCATGTTATGATGTCCTTTAATTTACCCTCTCAAACCTCACAAAACGACTTGGTTGTTGCTATTATTATTTTTTTTTTACTCAGACTTAATGAAAATATTAAATATTATTTTGTTAGATAGTAGTAAAAAACCAAAAGAAAAAAGACCTCTGAAACTGAATTACGGATGTCTCCTTTTGTTGGTCCATAATGACGAGGCTATCCCCACGCTGTCGTGTCCACTGTTCCTCACTTCCACACCGCTTCCCTCCTGTGGTTTGTGCTGTTTGGACTGCTTTTTTTTTTTTTTCAACTTTTATTTTTCATCACACACAAATAACACGTACGCCAATCTCATTCCTTGAATTTTTCAACTTTCAATGTCAAATTTTGATTCAGTAAAATTTCGGTTCCTAACGCACTCGCAGGTTCATTACTTGGTCAGGTAAACCGAACAATTAAAAATCAAAAAAAATAAAGACAGAGCCAGAGACAGAAAAATGTTACGACAACGTGTTGTGCTTGTTGTGGGTTTGGAATTGGATTGATTCAAACGAGTTAACACCATGCTCAGATCACTGCCGAAGCTCTCACTCCTCTTTTCCTCAGCCAGGAATCCCCATTATCTTTCAAGTGCTCAGCAGTTCATATCTCAAGGAAGAATAGCAGCTTCAAGAGGTAGGTGTTAAACCGAAACCAATTATCCAAACCAGATTGCAGTGACCCGGTTACAAATTCTGTTTCTTTTTGCTTTTGGGTATCGTTTGTGACTGCCAAAATTTAACCTTTTCTTTTATTGGTTCCAATCCAACGTGCATGTCTGGTTTTTATTATTTTTTATCACTTTTTATTAGATCCTGATTTTGAATATTAATAAGCTAATCACTAGGCTTGTTATTGGATGATTGGTAGGGGGTCTCTTGCATCATGAGGAGTATAATGTATTGTTGTGTCTTACCAATATCCTCCTAATTCATGAACGCCAGTATATAATGTACGTATGAGTTTAATTTTTATGTACAACCAATCAGAAATCATTTCAGAAATGATTTTATAAGTTGTTATTATAATAGTGAATAAACTTAGCATTCATGACAATTTGTTATTATTCGATGACAGTGTAAAAAAACCATTCACCCTATTGTGGCACACTGCACTCTACAATTCTGTTGTTAAAAAGTGGCTGTTTGTGCTTCTGAGATTGTTCACTTTTAGTGAGTTTTTGTACTAGTTGAAACATTCCCTTGGTAGTTTTAAAAAGGGAGAATTGCTTTAACTTCATTTTCCTGAATTTTTCCCAAATTTCTCCAGTCAAAAGGTCATTGTTGGTCATTTTTAACAATAGTGGAGGTAACTGAAAAATGATGAAAATAAAAGAGAGGTAACTGAACTCATTACGAAAATCACGTTTTTTGGCTGCGTAAACTGTTCTGCAGTCTGAAATGAGTAATTCATGCATCCATCTGTACCATTAAAGTTTGGTCATATATTTTTCCTAATCAGTTGGGGAAAAAGTGGGTTATCAGGACTTATAGTCTTTGTTTACACTGCATACTGTTTCCCTTTCATAGGGAATGCTTAATAATTATGTTCAGGTTCATTAGGAATTACTAAAATTAAACTAGTCTTTGTATTGAGTATAATGTCATTTTTTTTCTCACTTTTTCCTTAATAGTCAAGATTGGAGTGGCAAGCACTATTCCTATACAATCCAAGTTGACTTCAACAATTTCATCAGCAATTGCATCAGAAACGGCTGCAGAAGATCAAGTTCAAAGGGTTAACCTACTAACATCAACTGATGATAATTATGGTGGTGTTATTGTGGAACTTGATCAGCATATGGATTCTGCAACATTTATCTCGATCCTTAGAGCTTCAGTTTCTCATTGGAAGCAGCTGGTAGGTAATCTTTCTAATTAGATGCTTAATGTAATTAATATATGATATATGCTGGCCAACACATAGACAACATGAGCATAAAATAGGGGTAGCAGAAATGAGGATGTTAAGGTGGATGTGTGGATATACGAAGATGGATAAGATAAGAAATGAGGATATTCGACGAAAGGTATCAGTGGTACCGGTATGTGAAACGATGAGGGAGCATAGATTGAGATGGTTTGGGCACGTTATGAGACGACCACTAGATGCTCCTGTAAGAACAAGAGTTTGTTACCAAGAGTTAGACACAAAGAGAGGGAGAGGTCGACCGAAACTTACCTGGGGAAAGGTAATTAAACAAGACCTAATGGAGTGAGATATAAATTGGCGGACGGTATGTCTTAGGACGGAGTGGAGAAAAGCGATAAGCTTGGTGGAGGGTTAAACCCATTAGTAACTCTATGTTTCAGTCGTTCCCTTGTTTTAGTCTTTATCCTCTTCTTTTCTCCCTTCTTTCTTTTCACCATTCTTTTTTTTTAGCCTTTTATTTCTCTCTCTCTTTTGTCTTATTTTCGATTTATCATTGGGTTCATCTACCACCGACCCTAATTAACTTGGGTTAAAGGTGTTGTTGATGATGATCTGATTTCATTCATTGATGGAAGCATACTGGTCAAATATTAATAAAATGTAAGGATTGAAAACTAGATGTGATTAGGGACTCACATTAAAGAATACAAGCAAGCAAATGAGGTATAGATGATTTCTATTCTACTGGCCATCCTTCTTTAAGTTTCTTTGTATGGCAATAAGTAACATATGTTCTTCATCAATGTATTCAGACACATACATTAAGTTTTACTTTTAAGGGACTTTTATTTCTTCCTTTGTCACTAACCTTTCATTCAGTATATAGATCATTTTTATATATTCTCATTAAGTTTGGTCGGTAATGTGGAACATGTATTCATTAAAATTGTTAGCTGACCCTTATAATCCTCGGCATAGCAATTTTGATCTATTGGAACAATTTTCATTTTGAATTTTTATTAAGTTTTTTGATTTAATGATTGCTATAAGCTCAGTTTCCTGTCTATTTTATTTTGCAAAACAAGCTAAAAAGCTTTTCATTTATATGCAACAAAACTTGAACATTTTTATCTGCACTGCAGTCTGTGTATACTGAGAATGAGAATCTAGAATCTGTCACTATCTTTGTTTGTTTGAGCTAATGAATCAACATTGTCATGCAGGGCAAGAAGGGTGTTTGGGTAAAATTACCTATTCATTTAGTCAATCTGGTTGAAGCTTTAGTGAAGGTAACTAACTTTATTGCTTACCTTAATGATAATGGTTATGCTTAAAATGTTTGGTTAATGAAAATTGGAGTGCTGTTAATGCTGTTAGGTATCAATTTTATTTATTAACTTATTTCCATGACACTTCTATGCAGGAGGGTTTTTGGTATCATCATGCAGAACCAAAATATTTAATGCTTGTATATTGGATTCCTGAAAGTCCAAGCACCATTCCTGCAAATGCCACACACAGGGTGGGCGTTGGTTCATTTGTCATGAATGAAAAACAAGAGGTTTTCCCCCCCATCAATCACAATATAGTGCAACTTCATAGTTCACTATCAGGCTTATACTTAATTGAAAGGAATCTCTTATTGTTTGAGGGCTATATCTTTGACAAATACTGTTTGCCTGCCTGTCCTGTATATTAATAAAATGGTAACATCATGGATTAGGATGAAAAAGAACTTTTCGATCATTTGAGACAGCTGAAGGGAAAAAGCACCTTGCTTCTCATTTATTCATAGGAAAAAAAAATAAATGATAAATGGACTGTATCTTTATTGATTATTTTAGTTCCTCTCTTTATTTTCTCACCCATTGCTAGCTCCTGCTTAGTTTGATTCTTATCAGTTTCTGTCTGTAGGTCCATTATCAAAATTTTCATTGGAAAAGAGTAACATGTCTCTCACTAATAGAAATTCTTCAGAATATAGTTCTATTGGCAATTAACATCTCATTTTCTACTTATTCAATGATCTTAGGTCCTAGTTGTTCAAGAGAATAGTGGACTATTTCAAGGAACTGGAGTCTGGAAATTCCCAACTGGAGTTGTTGATCAGGTAGATCTGTTGGATATCTTTCTCATTACGGTATAAAAATATATACTGCATACATATAATCTACTCATTCAATCTACTCAGGGAGAAGATATTTGTGTAGCAGCAGTAAGAGAGGTCAAAGAAGAAACAGGAGTAATTAATCTCATTGCTGTACTAATTAAATGTGGGCTATTGTTCTAAGCCTAACTACTCTGGATTCTCTCAATTTTCAGGTTGATTCAGAATTTGTGGAAGTATTAGCATTCAGGTAGCACGTTTATGAATATATATCAATTCATATACTTGATGGGAAGTTCTGATGATTGATTGCGGAGACTTCAAGTAGGAGATAGAATGTTCAAATCTCATTGATAGGGAATGTAGGAAATAGGGACTACTGAAAGGAGGGCCAACATCATGTAGTCCAAAATCCTACAGGAATTTGGAAATTCTTAACCATTCATACACCTGGTGCAGGATCCATTTTAGGTCTTTCGATGTCAAGAAGTAAAGCTTGCCTATGTTAACATATTCACTTTTACCAATATCATTGTCTATGAGACAATATGTGCTTGAAATATTTATATATTGCAAATTTTGTTACCTGTCAATAAATTAGGGACTTCTTTGTTTTGAATTTTCTTGGATTCTTGTGAATCTACAATATAGATGTCTGAGAATTCTTTTCTTTTATCTGAATATCTGATCAACAGACAAAGTCATAATTCATTCTTTGAGAAGTCAGACTTATTCTTCATGTGCATGTTGCGGCCTCTTTCTTCTGACATCCAAACACAGAGATTAGAGATACTGAATGCAAAGGTATGTACATTTTAGTTGAAGTCATGATTTGTTTTCTATGTGCCTTTCAAAATGTTCAATGCTTACGGACCGTAAAATACTAAAAATATGATTTTTCTTGCTCTCAGTAAAAAGCTTTCTTTTTCAAAATTGATTTTAATCCATTCTAGTCTGGAAATAAGTTGTAGTAGTAATTTTGAAAAGGATCCCGAGGAAATGTAAAATCATTGTAGACAAAGGCAGACATTGATTTTTCATATAATTATTTTTCTACAGTGGATGCCATTTGAGGAATATGCAGCTCAGCCATTCATCCAAAAGAGTGAGCTTTTGAAGTACATAAATGATACATGTTTGGCAAAGATGGGTGGACAATATTCTGGATTTTCTCCTGTATCTACGTCATCAAACTTTTCTGACAAGAAGAATTATTTGTACTTGAGTGCTGGGGCCTTAAAGAGCTCCAACTCTTCATAAGCATCATCAAAGGTTACACAACTAGAAAGGACATTCAATTAATATGTAGTATTATTTTATTCATTATGTGTAAAATCCCGGTCTTCATCGGGGAAGTTAATGTAATTTACCATAAGTATAGACTTTGTCATTTGAAAGAAAATTCAGTGATAATAACATAAGGGTTTCTGTCAAGGATGCTTAGAGAAAAGTTAGACATTCAACACACGGCATTTTGTAGTAATACATGATTATTTAAATAAGTAAATAAAAAAACTAGCATAAGCATAGTGTATGCTCATGTTTAAATAAAAAAATTATAAGTATTTATAAGAGAAGAAAATAATAAGATAAAGTAAATTATACTTATCCTCTTTAAAGTTTATTTTTATTACATTTGATATTCCTCTATTTCTTTTTAATTTTAAAAAAATTCCTTAATTTTTGGATATTTCTTCCTAGACTTACATAGCGTTACATCAACTCCTCCGTTACATCAACTCCTCTTTAAGAGGTTCAAAGTAATGGTAAAAAAAAAAGATATAAATCTTAAGAGAATTTGTGTAATTTATTTTAAAATAAAATGAATTGAATTTCTTTGTGTAAGTTAAAATTAATTTGTGTTTAATGTTATAGAAAAGTTTTTCATTTAACTTATTTTTAATTTATATATGTATAAGTTGATCTTGACTTAAGAAGAAGAAAAAAACTAAACACGTTATACTTATTTTCTTCTCATATAAAAAAAAAATGGAGAACTTTATCCAAATAACACTGTATAAAGTAACAAACAGAGGTGTGTGACTGTGCTTTGGATGATCCTGTACTGCGAGTTATATTGGAGTCATGCAAACATCATAAAAGAACTTGCATGAATGTTGACATCATCCCCGACTTTGGTAGCAGCTAGTTAGTGCTGATAGTCATGCGCGCACATTTTGTGCTGTGCACAATATAAATATTATTTGATTAGTTTCACAGTGATGAAAAGCAACGGTGGGTGGAGTGGACCAATCACTTCCCTGTTTTGTTTCTTCCTCTTTAAATGATATATGTGTTCTTTACAACACAACCTCTTTATACAATTAATAATTTATTTTTCTGGTTGAATCATATTAAGAAAAGAAAAAAACTCTTTAAATAAGTTTGTCATTATCGAGTGTATGGAGTTTTACACCAAAAAAAAAAACTGTATGCACTAATAATATAAAACAAATCTCCATTAATGATAAGTTTATTCACTTTTACATTAAACTATTACAATTTTCTTTTGGAGGAAATTTGCTTCCCTGTATATAATTTTTGGACAAAAATATTTCGTTAAATAGAAAAAAATAGAGAATTTAGGATAACGATATCAAGTGAAGAATTGTCCATTAAGTCATACAATAAAAGAAAAATAGAGACTTTTTTTTCGTTTTGTTCCTTGAACTGTGAAGATCGAGAGCTCCCATAAAGATAACTATAATTTCTTATTCCAATTAATCCTTCCTAAATTAACCCCACAAAGATAACTAAATCCTTTATCTTATGCCAATCCCACTAGCTTAAATTGTACTATATATCCTTTATGGAATAACTAATAATATTCATATATAAAGCCCTCTTGTCAAGTACCTGTTATCAAACTTCAAATGTGAAAGGTACATGAAATTTATCTTATTTTAAAAGCTAGCTTTGGATGTGAAAATATGTTAAGAGGTTTGTTTTATCTTTTTTTTTATATATTTTTACCAAGTCACTTTTTTCCACTTTTCCCTACTAAAGTTTGAAGAAGAGCAAAAGGAAATCGGTTTATGATTTCACGTAGACCCACACATGGACCATAAATAGCACAAGTGAAGAAATATCCTTCACCCCTAAACCTATATTTCTAATAATTTCAAAACAAAACGTCCAGTATCTTGACTAAATAACAAAATCAATCATGCATCCATTGAGATTAGACTCCATTCAAGACTTTTGTGTGGCCCTGCCTTCACATGTAGTTGAAGCGTCAATAGACAACGCCTTCTTCAGAAGGAAGAAAACTAATTGAAACAATCACAACCCCTCGGGGCCTTCTAAAATTTTTGCTTCAATTTCTACCTAGATGCTATTGATTTACACAAGAATCTAACCTAAGACAATGGCCAATGGCCAAAACGTCCTTTCAGGGACCATATATTCATTCCCTTGACCAAAGACAATTCACCAATATTATAAATATGAAAATGGTTCATGTTTAAACAATTGAATTGCGATCCTAAATAACGTTGTTGTCTCTTTCTCTCTCCTCTGCATATCTTTAGATATGTATATATAGACATCTAGAATAAGGGCATATTAGAGGCAAGAAATTCGTCATAGTTGATAGCACTGATTGAAGCAAAGGCTAATTAACTCCGAATAACTCGGAACTGTTGTCTCTTGTTTCTGCTTGATGTTTTTCCTCAGAATGAACACATTTACACAAGTCTAAACTTTGCTTCAAAGTTTTTGTTCACTTATTAAAGTCTTACAATTGTAAAACATTTAGATAACTAGCTTATAAAACGAGCATATCCAACTCAAAGTTTGACCGAAGACACTCATGCAAAATAATCACTCAAATCAAATAAGACCCTAGAAGTTCGAACGAGTAAACAAGCCATTCAAAGTCAAGATCTTTTTGCATAGTAATTTCTTATTTTTTGAAATAATAGGAAGAGTTTCGTGTTACTATTGCGCAATTATTATTAATGTACGTATTATAATTTAACAGATCAGATTATTGATAAACATTCCAAGAAAACCTTAAGCTATTCATAACAAAAAGGATTATATAACCATGTACATAAATCAATTAGTATTATTTTAACTTTAGTAGTCTCATAAGTAATCCTCTTTATTTAATTAATTAATTACCTTAATAAATAATGTGTGTTCTTAAAGCATTAGTTATGGATCAATGTGTTAGATTAGAATCTTGATTGTTAACTTACACCTATTTATTTTTTAAAAGGAATAAGTTGGCAATTCACTTAAAACAATCTTGTTTGAACTGAGTAATATATATGGATGAAGAAAATTTAATATAACTTATTAAATATTTGTAATTGCTTTTAAAAAAAATATTGAATCAATATTATATGTTTAACATAGTAGATTAATGTATTTATTTTATTGAATTATTTTATTTTGTTAACTAATATATTAAGAATACTCATTATTTTTTTTAAAACAATATTATATACTATTATACATTAAATAAAATATTAAAAGAATTAAACGTACATGCTCTAAAAAGTTTTTAACTATTTTAAAATGTAAGCATTTAACGTGATAATATTTTCATGAAATTAATTTCAAACTAGAAAAATTATGCAGATATTTTTTTCTCATGAAAATTATCACGTTTGTTGTTTTAAAACAAAAAGAGCCAGCATCCATGAGGCATTAGACCATTTCAGGTCAACTGTAACAAAAAGGTCATTAATTATATGCGCCTGTCTCTTCGGTTTAAACATTTTTTTCACCAAGATATATTTATTGATTTAATAGTTAGAAACTATTTTTTTAGCTGTATATATTATTAAAGTGAATTTTAACTATTAATAAACTATTTTCCATATACATAACAAACATTCAAGCCTTATCAGTCCTTTTTTTTTAGAGCGCCTTATCAGTCATGTTAAAAATCCGTTTAATGATTAAAAAAAAATGTTGAAAATCCGTCTGGAGAAGTCTCCCCATTTAATATCCGGTCCTATTTTAAACACGATTACGTTTTTTTATCAATAAACAAAGACTGCCTTTAAAAAAGATGCATATAAAGAGATAGAGAGAAAAAACTAATTATTAATTTACTGTGTCGTATGTAAGTATATATGTTATTTATTGCATTTAAACTAATTTTGCTTTTCACCCAAAAAAAAAGGTTGAACTAATTTTGCTACTCGTTCTTTGGCCTCTTTTGTAGTCATTAACCAGTTGACCATTAAGGGAAGTATATCAATATGTAACACATACGTCGTATTGAACTTCTAAAATTGGAAAACTAGAAGACAAAAATGTATACAATAGGAGTACTATTATTCATGCAACATTTATCAGTTATTATCCTAAAATTACAGGAGATCGAAAAAAGCAGCAGCAGCTAGTTAATTTCAAATACTAAAATAATTTCCTCCTTTTTCATTATATGTTTTGCTTTGAAAAAAGAAAAAATTTGAACCTAGATACCACCATATATACACCGATCAGCAAACAAATTAAGCCATAGTCTTGTCCTTACACATAAATCCATAGAAAGAAAGAAGAATACAAAAATTATGTGCATGCCACATCACCATCCACAATAATGTCTATATTCTCTCAACAGCGAAGTTTCAAGCTAACAGTTACAAGCTGGAGCTGGTGTATTTCTAAAATCAAACATATACGAATATAAATCAAATACCATTATCCTTATAGAAATCAATTAATAAGCTTGAACAGATGAGATAACACATGCATAAACCTGTTATCTAGTTCTTGCAGAAGATGCTGATCCAGTAGTAGTTCCAGATCCATACACGTGTCCCTGGTGCTGCTGCTGCTGCTGCTGCTGATGCCCCATCATGATCATCATAGGAGTTGCATGACCATGACCATGGCCATGATGACCATAACCCTCATCCCTCTCATGTGGCCTTCCCATCATAGCAGTTTTCTCCCCTTCCAGCTCCCTATACTTATGCAGGTAAACCTTGAGAGGCTCAACGTACTCCTCGAACCCCAGCGTGGTCATGGCCCACAGCAAATCATCGCCGTTGATCGTCTTCCTCTTCTCCTTCTGGCACTTATCGGACGCTTCTCCTGTTATGAAGCTGATGAACTCCGACACGCACTCCTGCACCGTCTCCTTCGCCTCCTTCGAGATCTTCGCGTTCGCCGGTAACGCCTTCTTCATGATCCTGCTCACGTTCGCTATCGGAAGGAACCTGTCTTGCTCCCTGCAACCGGAGAATTCGTTGCTTCCGCTTGCGTTCCCCGTGTGACCTCCGGACTCGTTATCCGACTCAGCCATGGCTAGCTAGCTAGCCTTACAATAATATGTTGTGTAAAGCGTCTAGAGAAATGCCACCAAACCAAATACAACCTTTTTATATACACATATCTGTTTTATGCTATTCTATTTACTTATACATCAAGTATTAATAACACACTTAGCACATATATCAACTTACATAAATTTATTCTAATTTTAATCCAAAAAGTCTAGTTAATTGGTTCTGCTAGCTGGATAAGTTATTATAAATTTTATGTTATTTTTCTTTGAATTTGATAGTAAAAAAATTACTAATTTTTAACTTGTGTTATAAATATATAATTATATATTAAATACTCAAAAAAAATTATCATTTAAAATAATCTTGACTCAACTTGACTAGATTGTCTAGTGTAAAAAATACTTATATTTTATTAAAAAAAAGTATATAAAGTATTAATAATACTATTTGACTGGCTAGCTAGCTAGCACGGGTGTAAGAAAAAGGACGCGATGTGTACTATATATATATAATGATTAAGATTGGATTGTGAGTGTCCTTGAATTCATCTAGACAACAAGTGAGGAACCAGTTAGTCGTGAATGATTGAGATCGAGGAGGTTAGGGTTTGAGAGAGGATCGAATTAAATAAGGAAGGTTGGAAAATGGCGGGTTGGAGTGGGAGAAGTGGGTGAGAGGGGAGTTTGGGTATTGGTGTATGTGTGGGTTGGATGGGAGAATTGGATTAATTAAGAGGTATAATTAAGTTGTTTGGAGTTGATCAATTAATTATGTTTTGTTATTATGGACTCGTGGATGATTTGTGGCCGTTGGTTTTATGTGATAGGTTAATTAATTGACGCGTGTTGGATATATTGAGGCTATACCTTAGGAACCAAACATCCACGTCGATGTTGAATTGTTTTGTGCCAAAAGGAGACAAGAGCTAAGCTGTCTTCTGTAGGACGGCTCGATGCCTCGATCGGCTGATAAAGAGAGAAAGTTCAAGCCTAGCCTTGAATCATTTTATGGCATTCTCAATACTTTTTAATTTTAAATAAAAGGTTCCTAAAGGGTTCCTTTGTGTTGGGTATCTCGGATCCTCAAATTAATTTGCGAAAGCGGAAATAAAATTAAAAGGGAGAGAGAGAGACAATCTGAATTTGTTTTACGTGAGAAAATATTCCTCAATGTGAGAAAAGAAAAACTCACGGGACCTAGTCCAGTATCAAAATCCACTATAACAATAATCGGTTACAATGAATCAAAAACACACCAATGTGGTGGTACACTCAACCTCTCCAACAATGGTGATCACTCAAACGCTCAAAGTGTTTCACTCTAAGCTCTTAAATATGCAGGCACGGTGGCTTGCTCAAATATATCACTCAAGACTGTCACTTGATGCTCTTAAATTTTTGTGTGTCTTGCCTCCACCCTTACTCATCTATTTATAGGATGAAATGGGCTGGGCCTAAGCCATCAAATATTATTTGATTTATATCTTATCAAATAAAAACAAGATTATATCTTATCAAATAAAACCAATATTATATCTTATCAAATAACAAACAAGATTATCAATCAATTAAAAAACGGAAATTATCCAACAAATCTCCCCCTTCCGTTTTTCAGTGAGACCGGGGTCTTCAACTTCAACAACCCGGCCTTCTTTCTTGGCTTCAATGTGCTGAATTCATCAGCCCGACTCCTTCATAGCAATCTTCAAATTTCCATGCTGGTACCGGCTTGGTCATCATATCGGACCTGTTCAAATCGGTGTGCACTTTGCCAAGTGCGAGCTGTTCAGCCTCCACCACATCCCAGATCCAGTGATATCTCACATCAATATGTTTGGTGTGGGAGTGATAGGTCGAGTTCTTCGCAAGATGAATTGCACTCTGGTTGTCACACATCATCAAATATCCAGTCGTTGACTTCCTCGAGTCGGAATCTCCCCCTAAATCCGCATCCGAGTAGCCTTGCAGCTCGGTCAACTCATAAATCTGGTTTTCATGCAAGGAATTCATCTCGTCCTGCATTGCCTTCTCCCACGCTTCTTTCTCCGAGCTCGTTATGGCCTCATCATAACTCTGAGGCTCACCATCTTCAGCAATGACGATGTATTCATCAGGTGGATACCTCATAGAAGGTTTTCTTTCTCTAGTGGGGTATCTCGGCTATTCTTCTCCAGCCACTTGAGAACCCGGTGCATCCTGGTTCACATCAACTCGAACCTCAGTATCTCGGTCATCATCAGCTTGTTGTTGGTTAACATTTTTTTCCTCAAGCTCTCCCCCTGCTTCAACTCGGACATGAGGGATGAGTTCTTCACATCGAACAAGAACCCGGACTTCGGGCTTCGAGATGTCATGGATTGTCTCATCTTCATGAAAAATCACATCTCGGCTTCTCACCATCTTCTTCTTGATATGATCCCACAGTCTGAACCCAAACTCAGTTTTCGGTGAACCGAGGTAGATGCATTCCATTGTCTTTGCATCGAGCTTCGCCCTTTCATCTTTGGGGACATGCACGAAAGTTCGGTATCCAAACACCTTCAGGTGGTCATAGGTCACTTTCTGACCTGTCCAGACTTCTTCAGGAATGTCTCCTTCCAGTGGTCTTGATGGTGACAGATTAATCAAGTCAACAGCTGTCATGACGACCTCTCCCCAGTATGCTTTTTACAATCTGGCATTGGATAGCATACTCCGGACCTTCTCTTCAATAGTCCTGTTCATCCTCTCAGCAAGTCCATTCAACTGCGGAGTCTTGGGAGGTGTCTTCTCAAGTCGAATCCCGGCTTCTCTACAGTAAGCTTCAAAGGGACCCCGATACTCACCACCGTTATCTGATCGAACCACTTTCAACTTCTTGCCAGTCTCCCTTTCCACCATAGCATGAAATTCTTTAAAACATTGGAGTACTTGGTTTTTAGTCTTCATCAAATAAACCCACACCTTGCGGGAATGATCGTCAACGAAAGAAATAAAGTACTGAGCTCCTCCAAGTGATCTCTCTGACATGGAGCAAACGTCAGTATGGACGAGGTGTAGAATCTGCCTTCGTCGTCTGGGTTGATCCGGTCTCACAAATGAAACCCGGTGCTACTTTCCAGCTAGGCAATGTGTGCAACTCTTCAACACTTGGCCCTTCAACCCGGTCAATAGTTCTTTCTTCTCCAAAATCTGGAGTCATTTCTCGCTCATGTGGCCAAGGCGCTTGTGCCATAGCTCCAGGCTCTTTCCATCTCGAATGACATTGGTTTCTCTATCAATCATCATTCCTTGCATCACATACAAGGAGCCTTCTTTCTTACATCGGGCCACAATCAAGCTCCCCTTGGTCAGCTTCCATTTACTTTCACCAAAGTAATTTACTGACCCGACATCATCTAGTTTTCCAACCGAGATCAAATTCAAACGCATGTCAGGTACATGCCTCACATCTTTCAGCGTAACCCGGCACCTTGTATCTGTGGTCAGGGTTACATCACGAACACCAACAATCTTGTTGGTCATCTGATTTCCCATCTTCACGCACCATAATCTCCCTTCCTGTAAGCAGAAAAGAATTCCTCATGTGGGGTGACGTGGAACGAGGCACCAGAATCAACAATCCAGGTGCAATCATCATGGGCTATGTTCAACATTTCTTCACTGAGGAGGAATATCTCGGTATTCGGGTTAGCAGCCATAGCCGTGGTGCTCTGATCACTTATTCTTCTGGGAACAATCTGATCCGACTTTACACAACCGTTCTGTTCATCATTCTGCAGAGTCCTGCAGTCCAGTCTCTTGTATCCTACCTTCCCACAGTAGAAGCAATTCAAGTCATGCTTTGGCCTTGACCGGCCTCTGGACCTATCTCGATCCCGGCTCTTGCTACGACCCCGGGAATCAGAATTTCTTCTATTCTCAGCAACGTTAGCCTCGGACGTACTGATTACACCTCGTTCTCTTCTCCTGGCTCCTTCATTCAGGAGGTTGTCCGTTACAACATTCATCTTCAGTTTTCCATTAGGAGCCGAGTTACTCAAAGTCACTACCAGAGTATCCCAGCTTTCCGGCAACGAACTCAATAACAGCAAAGCCTGCAACTCGTCATCAATCTTCATCTCGGCTTTGGTCAACTAATTCACAATCCCTTTGTAGGTGCTGAGGTGTTCAATCATGCTCATCTCGTCCTTGTATTCTATCTTCACAAGTCGGCGAACCAGGTGTGCTTTGTTCCTGGGAGTCTTCTTCTGAATCATGGACTCTAGCTTGTTCCACAATTCGTACGCGTTCGTGAACTCGGACATGTGCTCAAAGAGGCTTTTATCAATATATTTCCTGATCGTGGCCACCGCCTTACGACTCAGGATCTCTCATTCCTTGTCGCTTTTTTCGGTTGGCTTCACGGCAAGGGTAATGGGCTCAAATAAATCTTTGCAGTAGAGGTGATCCTCCATCATCGGTCTCCAATACGCAAAGTTGTCTGCGGTCAACCTAAACATATCTCCGTCATGGGTGACACCGCTGGTCTCCATCTCGTCTCCTTCAGAACCCGTCGAACCTGGCTCTAATATCACTGTTGGGTATCTTGGACCCTCAAATCAATTTGCGGAAGCGAAAATAAAATCAAAAGGGAGGGAGAGAGAGAGACAATCTGAATTTGTTTTACGTGAGAAAATCTTCCTTAATGTGAGAAAAGAAAAACTCACGGGACCTAGTCCAGTATCAAAATTCACTATAACAATAATCAGTTACAATGAATCAAAAACACATCAATATGGTGGTACACTCAACCTCTCCAACAATGGTGATCACTCAAACTCTCACAGTATTTCACTCTAAGCTCTCAAATATGCAGGCACGGTGGGTTGCTCAAATATATCACTCAAGACTGTCACTTGATGCTCTTAAATTTTTGTGTGTCTTGTCTCCACCCTTACTCATCTATTTATAGGATGAAATGGACTGAGTCTAAGCCATCAAATATTATTTGATTTATATCTTATCAAATAAAACCAAGATTATATCTTATCAAATAACAAACAAGATTATCAATCAACTAAAAAACAGAAATTATCCAACACTTTGATAGGAGATAGTTCAGCCAAAAGGCAAGCCTCCTATAAGAAAAATGGTTATATTAATTATTTGCATACTACTGTATTTTTTATAATTTTATTTTATTTTATAAGAAAGTTGAATTGAATTGGATTTGAGGAACTCATCCAAAAGCCAGAACAATCCCAATACTAAAAAGCATTTACATAAATATTTAGATTATTTATTAACAAAATCATAAATAATCGAAAATCGAACGCATGAAATATGCGTTCTTTTTTTTTACTAACAGGCTCAATTTTTGTTGGTTATTTTTATCTCTTTTTATTACATTATCATATTTTCTTTTTATTCTTCTTATATCTTTCATTTTATACAAATGTTTGTGCAATTTAATATATAATAATAAAAATAATTAGTATATAGTTAAAAAAAGAATCCAAAATTAGAGGTGAAGAATTAGTTAATTAACAGCGATTCATATTTATTAAAGCAGTCAATTAGTTAATTTCATTAAATATTTTTAATTCAATCAGATATTAGCCTATTAATTTATTAGTTTTCAGTTTTCAACTTTTAATATAAAGCAAGACTTTTTACGTTAAATTAATGCTATATTAGGTTTGAATTTTCAACTTTTAATATAAAAGCCTGACTTTTTACGTGAATTAATAGTATTTATCAGGTATTAATGTAGTTAACTTTACTACTAATATTTAATTTTAATTCAATTACTTAATTTATTAGATTTTGATTTTCAACTCTCAACCTTTCAAGGTTTTTACAACTTTTGAACTCTTGGTTTAGTTTTCAGCTAACTTTTTCATTAATTATACAAAACGGAGAGCCTAGGAAAGACGTTGTGAAAGTTGGACATTCACCCTACCTAGGACTAAATATTTGTTTGGATGACCCTTCAAAATATTCTTCCAACTAGATGGCACCTTCTAGATAAAGGGGTTGATGTAGGGTTAGGTTATTATTGTCTATGTGTGGTAAGCATAAGAAACAATGGCCCATCTTTTATTTCAAGAAACTAACTGGAGTTTAGTATTTAAAGAAGTTGATTTTTTGCAACATAATAAATGAGATTTTGACATAGATAGATTTTCTTAATGAATCAAGAATAAATACAAATAGAAGAGGATTTTCAATATCTTATATATTTATCCATATGAGTTCCACTCTTTAATGGAAACATATTGATATAATATTATTTATGTAATTGGATTTCACCTAGGATTAATGAGGCTTAGTCATAAATCATTAAAATGAAAATGTGTCATTTGAGGTATCTTATTGTCGTTCTTATTCATATTAATTCCTCTTCTCTCATATAGTAACGGTATTCAGACTGATTTTAACTCTTAGTTTGAATTTATCTTTTAGTTGTTACTTATGTTATCTTTCAATTTGTATTTTAAATAGTTGTTACTTACTTATGTTATCATCAATTTATATTTCAAATAGTTGTTACTTAGAGAATTTGTTATCCAATTCTATTGTACAATCACTTCTATATATTATGATGTGTTTCACATCACATATCTTCTCGACCAATATAGTATCATAGAACCAAGAGCTTAATGCCAATTCGATCTTCTTCTTCTTTTTTTCTTTTTTTCCCTCATGGTCACTCACATTTGCTTTCAATCTACCCATTAAATTAGCCTTTGTCCATTATCAAATTACTCATCTCCTTAAAGCCAAAACTTTTTGGCTATGTAACAAATATCACATCATGTCCTTCATCCGAAATCAATTCTGATGGTTAAACTATTTTGCTTCTGTCTTTTTATGTGGTTAAGCCTTTTCTGTTTATGTCTTTTGTGGTTAAGCTCTTTTACTTATGTCTTTTTAATTGGTTAAGATAATTTACTTGTGTCTTTTGTATTATATGATGGTAAAGCACGCGTTTACTTTTGTTAAGCCTTATGTCATGACTTTTGCCATATTGGAATTATCTCTTAGTCGTTACAACTCTCAAGATTGAAAATGTTGTAAGTGACATAGCTGGAAGCCAATCGTCAAAGGTCAAGTGCTAAATTGGTGGAATGATTTACATTCAATCAAATAAGTACACAATCCCCTAACATCAAATACGTAAACACAAAGAGACTTAAAATAATAAGATTGTTCAACATTCATATGGAGAGGTTTACAACCATCAACCTTGAGTGAAACACAATCCCTCAACTTCGAGTCTAAGCACGAAAAAATTTGAAATAATAAGATTAACATACTATCCGAAAAGTATAACTATAATAAGTGAAATAAAAATAGAAAAGAAAAAAGAAAAATTGTAGTATATGGCTTATGAAGCTTGGCGCGCTGCCAGCCAATGAATGAGCTCTGACTCTCGTCAGCGTTACGATTGCTGAGATAAGATGAGGGGTACTTCAGACTTGAGAGAGAGATGTGTGTGGGCGCGTCACTGATAAGACAAATCCATTGTTACTATTCACTTGATTTGCCACTAATTTTGAGGTCGTCAAAACATGATTCCTTCTTCAAGAAACCACCACCTTCAGCCACCTGGCAGTTTATCATCAACAGTGGGTGGGACCCACTTTTCAATTTTTAAGGTCAACACAAGTGCTGATCAAACATCACACTAATTAGTATTAGTATTTCTACTCGAGTCGATTACTATGGCGGTGTTTAAATGTTGGAAGCAAGGTAAGGGGAGGGGGTACCAAACCAACTTCACGGGAACTTGATTCATTTCTATCGTCAATAAATCAACTTTCCATCAAATTAAAAAGAAAGAATATTTTACACCAAACAAGAAAAGGAAGGGAGAACGTATAAATTAGAGCAGTATCATCTTGTACTATTAAATTAAATTTCATTGATGAAAAGCATAACAGAATCGCCCCTCTTTTCGCCTAAGTCCAACTATATTACAGGGAATTAAACAAATATGTGAATCGACAAAATTAAAGTTCGGACTTTGGTGACCTGACTCTGGATAAAAAAGGATACAATCTTAGCCATTTATTGTTGGGTTACATCCATTTGTGCGTTGCCCACGTGGTATGATTAACTCAAATTAGATTCTTTACATTTTATTGAGTTATTAACTGTGAGTTAACGGTGATTAAGTAGCTACTGATTGGGGTGATTTTTAGGTTTGAATTTTGAAAATTTTAAAAATAATAACCAGTTTTTAGTTTTAGTGTCCAAAAAATTTAAAATTAATTTTTAAAATATGATTAGTTTTTAAATTCATTTTAAAATTTTCATATTATAATAAAATTAGTGTAAGAATGCTTTTGGGTGAGGGTGATAATAACGGTGATGATGATGATATTAGCCGCCACAACAATAGAGATATCAATGATGGTTACGATGACAATGATGATGATGGTAGTGGTGTTACTGATGTCGATGGTGTCGACGACAATGGAGGTGGTGGTGGTATTGGTAGTAGCAAGTAATGACAGCGATGATGGTGATGATGACAGAGGTGGTATTGGTGATAGCAATAACTGTGGTGGTGATGGTAGTGGTGGTGACAGAGATGATATTGATGGTGATGATGGTGGTAGTAATGCCAATAGTGACAATGACAATATTGGTGGTAATAAAAGTGTGGTGGCGGTGACAGAGATGATGGTGGTGGTGGTGATGATGACGATGACAATGACAATGACAATGATAAATATAATGACAATGATGGTGGCGAGTAGCATTGACAATAACGATTTAAAATCATTTCAACTCCATTTTTATCAAACACATTTTTGTTTTAAAAATTATATTTAAAAACTAAAAACCAAAAAATCACAATTATCCCAAAGAGACCCTACTTTATCAAGCATTAAGGGCTCATTTAGAATGAATGTGTAATTTTCAGAAAAGATTAATGTTGCCAAGCTGAAGATTTTACAGCCTTTGGTACTTTCAGTGTTCAATTTGGTGACAAAGAAAAAAGTTAGCTTGCACTTTTTGGAAATACTTTCTAGTGTGAAGAAAAACTCTGTTTCAAATTTACTTTAATAGACATTATGGATTTAGAATGAGAAGGAAAGATGCGGAAAAAAAATACAATGAAAGTTGATTTGTTGACGATAGAAAATATAGTGAAAGTGATTCCAATTATCCTGCTAAATTATGTCATTTTACAATGATAATGATATAAGAACCAGAAAGAATAGGAACCATAAACCATGTTTTATTTTCAGTACCTATGCGTGGATGCGCGTGTGAAAGAATTTGCGTTGAACATTCTTCTGATCCTTACACATTTGCCGACAACATATAATATGAACTACCAGTCTACTACACATAATAGTAAACGAGGTTCATATCATAATGAAACAGCAAAGCACACGCACTTCTAAATCATTTTAGTTGACAACCATTGCCCAGAATAGCGCGATTGAGGTATAATAGCTTCCACCTAGCTCCACACACACTATTAACAAACTTGATGCCAATTGCAAGCAACGTACATCTTGAATTTCCAAGACTATTTATTTGTATTTGGACTGTGTGTTTGCAAAATTGAATTCGAATGAAATTAATTTTAGTTAAAATTGATTTTCAAGTGAAGTGAATTATGTTTGTTTGATTGTTTGTTTTTAGTTTTAAAGCAAGTTTACTTTTTTTTACTTCTAGTTAAACCGGGATTCTAAGGTAAAATCAGTTTTGCCTAACAATGACCAAACTTTTTCATATGCTTATAAAAATCAATTTTGACTTCAGTTAAAAACAATTTTTATTATGCCCATCATGAAACCAAACACACTTGAAATTTCTTTGCCTGCAAATTTGGTTAATTCTTATATTCAGACAGGAGTTTCAGTTGCTGTCAATTGCCAGTCATGCTGCCAAGGAGGAAAGGAAAATCAATGGTAGCAAATGCAGTTACTGGCGAATTTGGAGATTTCATTGTCGACCTCCCTTACCGCCTTTGCGCAATTCCAACTTGGAAAAGATATGCAGAGTGAAAATTCTTTGGATTCCAAAGGGATCATCGTGCTGGGATGCTCATGTCAAGATACATAAGGGACTTAGGTTTCTTTCCTATGGGAATGACATCTGCAATTACAGTACCCTAGACATAACGTTTCGGTTTTCAACATTGAGGCAACAACTGAGTAGAGGATAAGAGATTACATGCCACGTGTGTAAGAAATCGTGTGTAAGAATAGGATTTCACAATTATTTTAGTAAGTGAATCAGTGCATTTAACAAACAAAATTCAACATGGACATCATGGGGTTCTTATGCATTAATAACTACCCCAACGAAGCAAACTATCGATCAACTAATATGCATAATGCAACTAAGCTTACTTAAGAGAGATCCATGTAGCACAGCCACAAAAACTGGAATGTACATCCGAAAAACAAAACTAAGAAGTCAGGGCTTTTGCACATTTTTCTGATCAACCTCTGCTATGTATTTTGCAACATCAGCACAGCAAGCAAGCTTATCTGCCTTCTCATCAGGGATTTCAATAGAAAATTCTTCTTCAATGGCCATAATGAGTTCCACTCGGTCCAAACTGTCCAGGTTCAAGTCTTTTTGAAAATCAGCTGTTTCAGTAACCTACGAAATGGGCAGGTCAAGTAGAACAGTATGAGTAATTCAGCAATATTTTGAAGTTTGCACACATGAATAGTAAAAACAGAGAAATGGATTGTTCAGCACTAAATATAGCAATACAAAATGGTAAATCTCCATTGACCATTAATTTAATATACCTTTGAGCCATCCATTTTATCATATTTCTTGGCCAGTGCAATCACTCGGTCCAGTATTTGATCAGAGCTGACAGCTGTTGAAGAGCACCAACATCTCAATTGCATATGCACACCCTCATCCCTAGCCAAAAACCATCTTTCGGTTGACCTCCTCAAATTCACACGAGTCAAGATAGATTTCCTTATGCTTTGCATATTCAAGTCAGTAAATGATCCAAGCACCACTTCAAAGTTATCCAAGATGGTTAGTTTCAGGACATAGAAGAGGTGTCATCAAAAGAGTGTATCTGTGAAAGTAAGGATAATAAAAGACTTTTCCTTTTTTTCACTCAAAACAGTGAGCTATTACTTCCTCACAACTGAGAAAACTCTTAAGTGTATAAGTGTGTGTTAGGATTCACGTTGAATCATCCAAAATTTACAATGAAATATCAGCTAATGTCATTATAGGTAAACATTCACATGTTTGGTTTTATATCAAGAAATTGATTCTAGGTCTAAATTGATTGAGCCAAAGCAACTAGCTCTTGTATTAGATTTAAATAAGTTATAATGAGTTTTACTATTAACTCAATATAAAGCACTACACTTCCAAATCAGTTTTACAAAAGCTCAATCAAACACACACTGACAGTAAAAGCATTGTACAACTTACAAGGCCAAATCGTATGGCCCATCCAAATCAGTCAAAACATAAATACATGATAAAATAAATTTCATAGAAACACAACGTACTGTTTGAAAAGAAAAAATTAAAGAAATATAAGCCACAGTCTATGAGCAACAAGATCCTAGAAGCTACACATATGACTGGACAAAATTTAAGACTAGAAAGGTCTCAACTCTCAGATGCCAACACCACTAGCTAGGTCTCTTGTCCAACAAGATATCACTCACTGGTAAGAACCAATACAAGATTTACACAAGACAAAGTGCTTGTCATGTCCCTATTTCCTTGGCACCAGGAACAGTATCTATTACATTCCATCAGGGTCAAGAAAGATGGGAAATTCCCAACAAACTCCTAGTGTCATTAACAGAGGTAAAAAAATATTGCAAAGAGTATGTCATAGTTACACCAACACGTTTCCATTAAACTGTCTTGAAAGGGATAGATTATAAACAAGTTTACACACACACACCTGAAATGTGATATCATGTTTCCATATAATGTAACAAACTAGGAGTGGCTAAACCTACCCATAGCATAGCATTCATCAAATGGCAACAACTGGGAGTGGAATTAAGGTTTAAAGTGAGAAAATTGTAAAGAGAGAGGAAGAGACAGAAGTGGGCACTCACGAGATTCGGCGCAGTGGCTGGGATTTTGTCAGAATATACTGACAAATGAAGCGGTCGGGTAGATGTTTGATATAATGCCTGATAGAAAGAGTCAAAACTCAAATACACACTTTTTTTCTCTACCTCACACTCGCACGCTCCAACGCTCTATCACTTTCAATCCTTCTCTTCAGAGTTGAGAGCACTACGTAGCAGCTCATTTAATTTATTTATACAAAATTAATATTTTAACTGAATTTTCTTTATTCAGAAAAAAATAACATATTATCCCTTTACACACAATAGTCTAATTAAAAAATTTAATGAATCTTTGGATTTGTTTCGGTTTTTTTATTAAAAAATGTATTGTTAATATTATAATGATGAGCTATATTATTTTAAAAAAAAAGTTATTTAAATATATAAAAGTGTCGGTCTATCTTAATGCAAGAAATTTACTTTCGTGTTGATCAAGTCAAATTTATTACATAAGGGTAAGACAGGTAAATTAACCCAATTACAAGGGCTGTCGGTTCAAGTAATAAAAACTAAAAAGTAAGGAATTGCTTAGAGTGATTTTTCGTTTGAAGTTTTTAAAAGTTAAAATTATATATACATTTCCCACTTTAATTCACTAAAATATTTTTTAAAGACGAAAGCATAAAATTCATGAGAGTCAAAATACACAATGCTTCAAATGTGGTGAGTCCAACGATGCATAGATTTGAGGTTGTATGCGATCTTCTAACCTCTTTATAAATATACACATTTCAAATAAATTGAAATTTAAGGATACTTTATAAACATATGTCTCCTTTAACTCATTAAGATATCTTTTAAAAATAAAATTGTGAGACCCCTACAAGCAAAAGTAAACGATTCCTCGAATACAATAATCTTTAATTCCATTAAATATGTGTGAATATTTTCAAAAATATTTAACTAACCAACAAATTTTAATTATTTCAAATAATCATAATTTTCCTATATGAAAAAGTTTTTACCTTATCAATCACTTATGAAAGATTATTATTATAAAAATTAACAAATTTATCATAATACACCACATAATTGATTTCCCGTCTAAAAGAAAATGCTTTTGCATACATTATTTGTTTTATAACTAAATCTAAAATATCTCATCACATTGTGACCTACTCCCTCCGCGTTGATTATAAGCAAAAAAAATGACAAATTTTACACTTATTAAAAAATTAGTTAACTTTAATAAATTGTGTTATTTTCAATTAAAAAAATATACATTTTTCCTAAACCATCCTTCATTGAAATTTGATAGTAGGCATAAAGAATTCTTTTACCTTATAAAATGAAGAGTATTTTGAAGAAAGTCTCATTAAATAAGTTATAGGTAATAAAAATTTGTTCATATTTGAGGGGAAAAAATAAGGAATTTTTGTTGCTTATATTTGAGATTAGAGAGACTATATTTATTTATTGAATTGAGGAGTGTCAGAGACACGCTTTCTAATATTTTTTTTTCTAATTGATTAAAATTTATTAAAAACTACAAAATTAGGAGAAAGAAATATTAAAGATGATGTGGAATTCACAAAATTTTGTTGTTTTCAATGAATTTCAATCAATAAGATAAAGTGTTCAAAAGAGTGCGTTAAAGAATTTGATTTTTGTAACATTAAGAAATTGACGAGGGCAAGGAGTGATCATTGATACAATAGAGAATGAAAGACAAACAAACTTTCAAGAGAGGAATACATAAATGCATTGAATACACATTAAATGAGACAAATTCGAAATATAGAGATTGTATATATATGAGATAATATACATGTAAATGACTTAAAAGAAATAAATTAATATTATTTATATCAATAAGATACATTATTTGAGAAGTAACATTTAGAATAATTTTGGGATAGGTGATTTTTAGAAAGTTTCCTAATAAATGGATGAATAAAATTGAAATACTCTAAAAAAAATTTGGGTTAATTTGTTGGAAAAACCAACGGTTCTAAAAGCAGTGAGTTGTTACAAGTGATAATAAAGTTGATTGTTCATGTCTAAAAATAACCAAGAACAAAGAATTTTGAGTTGAGTAGGTACCGTTCTGACCAATGAAAATAAAAAAGTTGAGAACTAATAAAACTGTCATAGATTGTGAGCTGCCAAGAAATCAAATCGGCTCCAGGGTTTCTCTTATTGAATTTGAAGAATTGAGTGAAAAGAAAAAATAATGAGACCCAAAAGATTGACCCGATCCAAAATCCCCTTTAAACCCTTCTAAATTTCATGTGCTTCACCCACAAATACCTTGCTCCACCCCATAACCCACCCACCCACCCACCCACCCACCTGACGGGCCAGTTGTTGGTAAACAACCCATATCATAACCGTACTCACTTTCCTCCGGTTCGGGCTTTTTCAGCCCGTAACCTTGCATTGAATATCAGTGTTGTCTTGGCGTCCTGCCATGGGAACAAACACAACGCTCCTTTCCCTTGCTGCCCCACCCTCACTCCTTTCTCTTTCCACCCTTTACTCCCTCCCCTTTATCTTTCTCTTGTTACTTCCTCACTCTCTCTCCCTGCATAACAACAACGATGGGCAATGTCAATGGGAGAGACGATGTTAATGGTACTCCATCGGGAACCGAAGGAGAAGAAGATGAGGAAGAAGAGGGAGAAGAAGGTGGTTCTGACAGTGCCGCCGATTGCATGTCTTCCAACCCTGGCCATCGTGCGCCTTCCGAGTTGATGGGTCATTCTCCCCCTGCTAGCCCTAGAGCAACCCAATCTCCATTCATGTTCACCCCACAAGTAAATTATCCTTTTTTCGTCTCTTTACAATTCATCCATAAATGGGATATTTTTCTTTCTTCTATATCCGTCTAGATTGTAAAAAAAATATCATTTTTTTATATTTGTTCTTCCCTTAAACTCTTGATGTTTGGAGTGTCTAAAAGACTAAAACTAAAGTCAAAACGTTTCGGTTCGACAAGTCCTAGGAGCCATGATGCCTGAGTGCATTCATTTTGGAAGGTGAATTATACTATAGCTTTTTTTAAAACTTTTTTGAGATTGTAAAAGAACTCCTGGTGCGGACTAGATGTTTGAGGCAAGTTCATGTAGTGGATTATCAAGTTCTGAAGCTCTTTTATTTTTTATTTTGTTCATTTACTACTCTGGAGTTCCATGCTTTCCCCACCCAGTGGTTTTTGGTAATTTATTAGTATGTGTGGGAATCTAATTGACTGTGAAGCAATTGGGATTACTTTAAAGGACTATATTCGCATCTTCTAGTTTTTTCTTTTGTCCAGTTCAGGAATCAATAGTTGGTACCCCTTGCTCTCCGTAGTTAATTGTAGACACTAGAGGCTATACGATGTTTTGTTGTCAATCATGTTAGATGTTCTATTTTCTCTCTATTAGCTTGGTTCTGAAATTTTGTTGCTTTGAATATACGCGCTTGGCTGTTGTCTGTTTTCAGGTAATGCTTTTGTGGGTTCTTTTTTTTTTCCGTCAGTTGTTAACTGTTCCCTTCTCCCCGTGTTTAGGTTCCCGTGGTTCCGCTACAAAAACCTGATGAGATGCATGCTCCAAGCCCTTCCTGGATGCAGACTACATCAGGGTATGAGGATATGTACTGTGAACTAGGGATTCCAACGATGATTACTTGGAGCTATGATGGGAAGGAGGTTGCTGTGGAGGGTTCGTGGGATAATTGGAAAACAAGGTTTGGAAAATTTAGGATGCTTTTGGTTTGTTTTTTGTTTTCATTTTCAGTTGATATGGTTTCTCTAGTAATTGTAAAATTGTCTTCAATGGTTGCGATAGCTGTTGCTTAGATTCTAACATTCTTGGTTCAACAGAATGCCTTTACAGAGATCAGGGAAGGACTTCACAATAGTGAAGGTGCTGCCATCTGGTGTATACCAATTTAGATTTATTGTGGATGGGCAGGGGAGGTACGCACCTGACTTGCCTTGGGCTCAAGATGATGCAGGGAATGCTTACAACATTTTGGACTTGCAGGTACTATTTTGTTGATTTGTTTGGCTTGTGATCTAAATTGACATATGATCGTGATTTTGTGCATACCTATATAATTGTTAAGGAACTCTGCATGAGTGAATTGTTAAGGGCTTATTATTTTGTGGCAACTTGGGTTAGATTTCACTTTTCTCTCTTTTCGAGGTATCAAATTTTAATTTTTCTTTTTTGGGGTTGAAACTTGTTTTAGTATCCCCTGCATTCAGTTTCTCCTTGGAATCCTTTTTCATTTATTTCGTGCTTAGGACTTAGGCTAAATTCTCTTCTCTTCTTTAAAGAACTTTGTTTTCAGTGCATATGATTGAACTCATTTCTACGTCTGTTTGTGGCTAAGCAACTCTGCAAGTCTCCTTTGCTTTTTACATAATCATCCTTAATGTGCATGAACTTTATTTTCGTAATGGTTTATCCATTTTTTTTTTAAATTGTTTTATTGTCCTGTAACTTCATACTCATGAAATTTTCTCATGTCTCACTAGTAAAATGGGGATCGGTATAAGTTGCAAATCCTAAACAGGGGATGAGAGAATGATGAAAAAATTGATTTCATTACATATGTTATTATATGATTAATAATAATGTCTGCAATAGCTTTTACTGCTAGAAGGCACAGACATCTATATTGAGACTAAAAATTTTGTATATTATATACAGGATTATGTTCCTGAAGACATTGGAAGCATTTCTAGTTTTGAACCTCCTAAATCACCAGACTCTAGCTATAACAACTTACAACTTAGTTCTGAAGATTATGCAAAGGAGCCGCCATTGGTTCCTCCATATTTACAAATGACGCTTCTTAACGTTCCATCAACAAATATGGAAGTCCAACCTCTTACATCCAGACCTCAGCATGTAGTGCTCAATCATCTTTACATGCAGAAAGGAAAGGGTAGCCCTTCAGTGGTTGCCCTTGGTACAACTCATCGGTTTGTAGCCAAATATGTGACTGTGGTGCTGTACAAGTCTTTGCAGAGGTAAACAACATAAATTACATGGGCTATGTAGTCTTTTAAAGCCTTTAAGTTAATATAGCTTCGAGCAGTACGGTTATGAGTGAGAAGTTCTGAGCTTCATAAGGATTATTACATGAAAGTGAAGGTTGTGGTACATATAATGCAATTGCTTGATGGCCATTCATCATGCAATTCAGTTTCCATTGTTACATCATTTGATGATGCTATTCTCTAGGAATTTTTTTGGTACATATTTCTAGGAATTTTGATTAAACCACACTAAAATAAAAGGGGAAAGAAGAAAGTTTTTTTTTTTAACAATGTCGAATAACTATGTGTGATCCATGTAGTTAACCTCATTTAGTGGGATAAGGTTTTGTTGTTGTTGGGTTAACCTTGTTTACTCTTTCTCACTCTCACTCACTCATATTTATCATAAGCATTTTTAATTTAATACTACTAGTTGAACTAATAAAATCAGTATTTATAAAAAATGACTGAATAGCGTGTGTCTAGGCAGACACCTAAAATACGTGGATCCCATTATAAAGTTAAAATTATTGTGTGAAATCTTCAATGTTATGGATTTTTAGAACGTGTTGTTCTGCTTCGATTTCATGAATATTTTACTATTAAAAATTTCAAAAATTCAATGAATTCCTTGGTGACATAAATTGTAGCTTTCAGATTAAACAATCGTTCTAACCCAAAAATATGCAAAACATTGGTGTTGTTAGACAGAGATATAACTATATGAGACTAGCTTAATTTTATGAAAGGAATATGATACTAGGTTAATATTGCTTTAAAATTTCGATTTCTGAGCAGCGGCAATATTTTCATTTTCCATGAGCAACTTCAAAATTTTTCCTTGATGCAGTCTATAATCTATTTGCCGAATGGTCCTGCATTTTTCTAGAATAGCTGTCGCAGTTTTATGCTATGGGCACTGTTTAATCTAATGTATTTATGTAAGTTGAATTCTATTCCCATTAAAATGATGCATTAATTTACGCAATTATAACAACTATAAGTCTATGATTCCAGCAAAAAGAAAACACCGCAAGGCTATGTCATGGCGTTTCTGTTTCTTACTTTGCCTTTGCCACCTCAAAAAGTAGTTCATTCCAGCTTTACAAGAATAAAGTGCTCCTGATTCGCCTTTTTAATTTTATGCATCCATTGAAATATCACCTTCGCTATCTTAAACGTCCCATTACGTCAGAGATTGGTAGATTGCATGCATCCTATTCCTTTTGGAATTAGATTCCGCGGCACTACTTTGCATGATTCTCTTTCGACAAAACTGATAGTAATATTGCAACTAACATGTCCTTTTTGGTTTATATTCAAATGAATAACACTATACCTCCCTATTATTACTTTTTAAAGAAAACATTTGATAAAAAGTATAAAAATAATTTGATGGTCATATTCTTCAAAACCACAAGCGCTGCTACTCAAAATGTATCATACGTTATATTTTTGTGCCATTATTAGTTAACTACGTATCTGTTTTAGACATGTAAGAATTGCTTAAAAGGGAAAGAAAGACCCCAACGCAGAATGGCTAAGCAATCGGTTGCTACCTTTATTTTTTTTCCTTATCTTTTGGTCAATAGTTCGTCCCTACCTTACTCAGCAGCTGTCCGTATAAAGGACAACCCTCAATCTCAACCTTAGTTCTTTAAGTTGGGCAAGAAACCGAAGTGAAATGATCCAATTAGTTCTTCACATGTCATGTTATAGATACAAAATATTCACCAATTTTGTGATGACTAATATGAAAATTTGTTGATTACTTTTAGCAAGATTTCTCTTTCTAATTAATCATGTTTTTTCACTTTATAAAGCTTGAATTTAAGACTTGATTAATCCAAGTTTAGTTTTATTTGTACCAACTTAATGTTAGCCAATCTATGGCTCCTATTTTGCTTCAACCAATGAATTTTTATTATATTTTGTATTTAAAAAAAAAACTGAGAAGCTAATGCATTGGTTGAAAGGCTACAATGACTTGTGAATTCTGTAAATTGCAAGTAATACTTTTGTAAAGTTTCACTTGAAGAAGCATTTTCGCAGCAAGTTTTATCATAACAGATGACGACTTGAAATTATTAATTAATTTCATCATTATTGGTACATAATTGAAGTTGTAGGCCGAAATTCGGTACACACTAACACAACTGATTCTAGCCACCCTTTGGCAAGGAAATATGTAGAAAGCTCATAAACATACGAAACAAGGCATCCATCTCCATATATCGAATGCCAACTCTGAGGGATGCCGTGGAAATCATATACAAAGCCTTGAAATATTCACAACCATGCATCTTATTCCACGCTCCAACGACACAGCACAGCACAAGTTGCTTTAGTTGATCAGCTACTAAAAAATACTGAGTTAGTACAAAAGACTAATCTACATTACAGTGCATGCATTTGGGTTCTCATCACTGAAAATCTGAGGAGCATAAGGGTAGTCAACGTAGTCAACGTAGGACCTTAATGGCCAGTATTCACTTCGCTTGATGTCAGTTTTAGTATCATCCTCTTCAGCATCTTCTCCCTTGCTTTCTTCACCTTCTTTTTTCTCTTCTTCTTTCTCTTCCTTTTTCTCCTCTTCTTCCTTCTTTTCCTTTTCCTCCTCTTTCACAATAGAAGCTTTCTTTTTGGTCCTCTTGTACACATAATCAACAAGCTTTGCTGGGTCAATCACACCTTTTACTATGACTTGATCATTTCCCAAGCTTGTCTCCACTGACTCTACTCCTGCATAGATTATCATTATTAATTAATAAATGTTAACATGTCATAGATTGCTCACCACTGATTAAATTATTTATTAGAGTGTGCTATCGCAACTTAAAGATAAAGTATAGAGATTAATTAAATTAAAATTTAATCATGTTTGTAAGTTTAATATAAAAGCACGAGTTAAACACTGAAGTATCTTTTTAATTTATAATACTAGTTAAGATAGACCCTAAAAAAACAGTTAAAACCATGGATCGATGATATTAAATATTAATCTCAACATCAAGTACCCCTCGTCCCCAAGAAATCAGCATCGAAATAGAAAATTTTACGTAGTTAATTAAGGTATATATATGGCATTGGCACTTTGATTAATATATAATCCGCGAGATTTATCAACGATGAAATTACAACTCTTTCGGTCAAAAGGCTGCATGAAAAACTTTGAAAGCTCCCACACTTTTTGAAAGGAACGGGATTAGCTCCACATATTATGATTCTTAAGCCATGATCAAGAAAAATCCGTAAATTATATGCTCCTTAACCTAGCTTTTAATACAGAGACAAGAACATAATTTTTTAATACGCTTTCAATTATTGAGACAATTTCATTTGAGTTCACGGAAAATCCAAAACACACTTTGATCTTTTTAGTGAGATCTGCATAAAATCTGCAAAGAAAGTGTGTTAATATTGCTCTGATAGTCTTGCATTCGAAATTTATTCACATGTCATTTGATTTAAAGATTTGAAGACAAGGGTAAAAAAAATATCATTTTTTATATAGTATAAAGTATTGAATACAAAAGAATATTTTAATATCTGAAAATGAAATATAAAATTCAAATTTAGTTCCGACTATGCAAAAAGTTTGATTATTTATTCTAAAATAAAACTACAATGAAATGCATGTTCGTCATCATGAAATTTAATGCTAAAATTCAAAAATAAAGGAAAAGAGAATTCTTTTAAATATGTAGGGTTCAAGATAGCGATTGATCTAAAACGTGTTTGTAGTGAGTGCACGAGGGAGGGAGAGACATTTCGCAGGAGCAATCAATATTGAAGAGAGAGAGAGAGAGCATGAATTATGAATATGAATATCAAGAGAAAAAGAGGGAGGGAGAGAGAGAGAACATGAATCTGTGTACCTTGAATCTTGCGGATTCGCTTTTGTATAACTTGAGCACATGCTTCACAATGCATTCGAACTTTGAGAACTACTGTTACCACAGGAGGGGGCTGACAAATAATTGAAACAACCATGAAACATATAACATTGATTTAACAATACATAAAAATATTAGTTTAGCCAAAACTAACGTATATAACGTGAGCAACATCAGTTTAAAACATCTATAGAAGAATACACAACTAGACATTCAGTACTCATTCAAGATTACCTGAAACAACTTTTTACATGTCTATAGGGTTAGTGTTGATCGGTTCACGAGTTAAAGTAAATTCACCTTAGCTTATTTCATTTTGATTTGTTTATATTGTACTATCTAGTTGCTAATTAGTTGTGAGAACCCACTTAAGTTGCTGAAAAAAAGAGGCTTTTAAGTGCTGCAACTAATTTGTATTTTGTCAATTCAGATATGGGCCATGTGGGGGTTTCCAATTGTACGCTAAAAGCCAAGGGTGCAAAATTACAATATCTTCGTCCCAAAACTCACACAGAACTACCTTACACTGCTGATCTAATCTAATAGAGTGACTGTTGTTTCAACTTTCAACTTCTCCCCACGTACCCACTTCATCACATGCTTATGTTTGTACTTATGCGTTCAAATGTGTGGCATGTAGTGTTATCAACTTCTCTATTTTACAATGTGTGCACGGTAAAAAAAAATAAAAGTAAAAAAGGCTTATATAATGAGAGCCCGTGAGTGTGACCCCATTTTGCTGCAAGCTACATGTCAAGTTGCAAAAGAGAGTGGGGTCAAAGCCCTCTTAATTGTCACCACCGTTGCCCTCGTTACACGTGCCTTGTGGGAGACGGGGCATCATTTTGCTGACTTTGTTTCGTTACTTTCATGCTAGCATATAGCATCCATCATCCTTGGAAACAACAGGAACAAGAAACCAAAAGAGAAAAAAAAAATTATGGAAATGGAAACTCCACCCTAAGAAAGTATTTCATAATTTCACTTTTTAAGATAAGCATGTTTCTCATGCACAACCACATTCATCTTAATCTCCAAGGCAAAAAGCTTACAAGGTTTAAAGTTTTGCTTGTAATATAGCTGAAGGGGTAGTGTGTATTTAGATTAGTGGTTGCAAAATTAATTTCGATTAAAATTAATTTTAAAGTAAAGTAACATATGTTCGAATATTTTTTATGTGAAAAACATTTAATAGTAAAATTTAATATAAAATGATTGATAAAATGCATAAGTTTCTTAAACTTAGTTTACGCTCAACCAAACTCAACCAAATTATGGACCTAAAATGACCTTTTCTAAGTAAAATCCAATATCTAAATACTTACTGTTTTCTTTGATATGTGAAAATAGAAGACATATACATGTTATATGAATATTCACTTAAAATTATATCAGTAGATATTTTAACATAACTTTGGATTATTTAATTTAAAAAAACACAACACTTTATAAGATCTCTCAAGGAGAATTAATTGAAAACAGACAAGAAACAAAAAGAGAATTTAATATGTCTAATCTGGAAATTAATCGAGATAATAAGCCAAATAAGGGGGAATGATTTACCTCCTCCTTTTTCTCCTCTGGCTGCGGTTCTTCTTTGATTTCTTCTGTTTTCTCCTCTGGAGGCTTAGGCAAAGGTGAAATGAGCTCCACTTTCTTGCCACTTTTCTTTTGTAGTCTCTCACACACCTTTATGGGGTCTGCTGCCTTTCCTTTCACTACCACTTTGCTTGTCTTGCTATCTGCAGTCACCTCCTCCACTCCTGTCTCACATAAAAAAAAGATTACAAGTAAAAAATTGTTAATATTACTTTATTATTAATCTTTTCCACCACCTATACCTTTAACTATGTTAAACATTAATGCAATGATGAATTTTTGTTTCTATTTGAAATGGACATGTGTAAAATCACCTGTAAAAGTTGAGAATAGTATATACCTGACAAATTACTTCATCATGCATGTGTTGTTAAATTCAAAATCAATCATGGATAACATATCCCTCTAACAAGAAAAGAAAAGAGGGGAAAAAGAGAACAAAAGTACAAGCTGACACTATTCCTTAAAAACTAGTAATGTGTAAAAACAACTCTTTCTGATTCCCCTCTGATTGCATTCATAGATTTATCAATTATCACATTTAACTAGATAAAATGACTTAGAGCATAATAAATTGAAGTAATTAAAATGACCTTCAAATCCTTTCAATGCTTTTGCAACTTTCCTTGCACAAGCTTCGCAGTGCATATCAACCTTGAGTACTATCTCTGGGGGCTCTTCATCCTTTTTCTCTTCTTCCTTCTTTTCCTCTGTGGTTTCTTCTTTCCTTTCTTCTTCCTTGTTCTCCTTTAACAGCAAAGAGAATATTAATTAAATATAGCAAAGATTATGTGACTGAAAAATCTCCACCATATGTAGAACTAGAGTATATATGGCATGCATTACTTGATAATGATGGCACCACATATATATATCATAGAGCAGACATTATATACAAAAGATCATAAAAGTTAAAAAAAAATACATGATCCTAGTCCTATAGTGTAGTTAGTTTTCAAGGCTAAAGTTGTCGAAAAAAGGAAGAGACAGATTGATTAAGAATAAATATAGACAAGAATTTTTTGTGTAAGAGAACTCTTACTTCACCCATTTCTGTGATAATGGACAAATGATCACTGCTTCAGAAAATTTTGCAGTGGTGTAATATATTGAAGCTAGCAATTGATGCCTCTTCTGAACTTTCTCTCTCTTATTTCTCTTTCTTTGCACTCTGTGTCTGAGAGCTATGTGTTACGGGTTGGAGAGAAGCACATTAAATTAACGTGGGGATTCGGAAAATCTGGAGTGGACCGTTTAATGCTACCTACGTAACACCATATGGCTGAGTCAGCATCCACAAAGCTACTGTCCTAAATTTCTTGTGTTTCATAGACTTTGGAGTTTCAACTTCACCAACCAGTACTGGGTGGACAGTGGACACCGACTTAGTTGGTGAAAACTCTTGCATAATTTTTTTAGAACAAATGCTATTTGAAGGTGGTACAGTACAGTATTTGTTAAGAAATTAAATGTAGAAACTTTTTTATTAATGTATTGTATTCTGTCGTAATTTGATTATATTTCTAATATGATTTTAAATAAAAACATTATTAATTTTTTTATTAGCACCCTAAATACTGATTAAAATAGCAAGACCCATTTTGTTTTTTCCTTTTTACAAGTTTAAATCCAAAACCGTATTAATACAGATAATTAAACTCATTTTCACAAGTTTCAAACTTCACTTTCTGCCTTAATGAACTACTAGTATAACTGTAGGCTGTAATATAGATGCTTCTGCTCCTAATATTATGGCTATTTAATGAAAGTTGTTTTGATACGTTTTCTATTTTTTTTATGCGTTTACGAGTAGTATCAGATACTTTTTTTTAAAAATAATTTATTGCATAAAAAATTATGCTGATTTAATTAAAAAATTTATATTCAATTTTTGTTAAAAAAATATTTTGTGAGTAATAATAGTAATAAATGAGAGAAAATATTTCATTTACTAATGTGTAAATAAATTTTATATTCTCATTCAATCATAAATTAATAAATATGATAAGTTTACTAACTTTTTCATAATTATCTTAAAATTATACTTACGACATACTTACTAATTAGTTAAACTAATAATACATAGATATTACATTTTAATAAATAATAATAATAATAATAAATTAATGACGTCAAACATGATATTAATATTTCTTGATTGTATTTGGTAGAATTTTAAATCATTTTACAAAATCTTCTTAATTACTAATCTTTACTATACTACATCACCACATAAAGAAAATATTAAATATTATTGTTTTTTAAAGATTTAAATATATGTGTATAAAATATTTGTAAAAAGTTTTGTGGGGAACTAAGGTTCCTCTTGAATTTATACCGGATCCGTGGGACACATAAATAAACAATCTCATTCGCTATGTGTGTACGTGTGTCATGCACAAGACAGATTCCTACGGGGTGCAGTCATAGGCAATGTACTCGTTGAATCACAACTGTTACATAAAATTAAAATCGATCGAACGACTTAGATTCATAGAGGTTTCGTAATCATTCATTTCATTAACTGTTTAATTTACATCCAATGACTTATGATTTGACGAATACAGCGAGTGCATTAAATTTGACTGTACCAAATTGCTAGTCCAGACACTGGAATGCGCTAGAGAAGTCCCAACACCGAACACTATCGGTGAAAGCAGACAAAATCAAATTATTTTATATGTTTCTTTTATAGCATGATTAAAGTTAAAATGAGAATTAATTCAAATTTATTATAATTTATATGTCATGCTTTCGTGACGGTAAGTGTTGCACTGCTATGTGATTCAGCTGCAATTCATGAATTCAAAATAAGTTATGATAGTTGAGTCATGCATATATAACTTGAGGTGTAGTGAAAAGATTATGCTAGTTATAAAATTTTTTGTTTAGATATGTTTCGTGTCTCTTAAAATGTAGTTAATTTTATTTTTTATAAAAAAATATTTAATTAATTTTACTGAAATACATGTTTTTAATCTCTATTAATATCAATGTGTTGTTTTTTTTTTCCAGAGAATTATGAATGTTGTTTATTAAGTGCTAACATGACGAATATATTAACATGATATATATCATGTTAATATATGGTATTATGATACGTTGCAACAAAAAATTCAATCTCTATTATTTAAAGTTATAAATCGCCTAAATGACAACAAAGGATGATTATGTGATTCAAACACAAGTAACACTATTAATATGAATGAATGATTAGTCATGTTAGTTCGTTAAGTATAGAACATTATTCTTATATGATTGGCGATCCCACTCTCGATATGGCTTATCGACAGGATCTTAATGGGGACTTCATGCATGTATTAGGACGATAGTGACTCTATATACGTGATTCCCTACAACAATAGATAATCACTGCTTCCTAATTACTGCTATTAGACAATATATACGAGGAATGCAGAATTTAAATCAGTCATGCATTTGTCTATAAATTTTGATTTGTATTAATAGAGTGATACACTTTATATAAGATGATTTATAAGTTGGATGATGCTTGAACCTTTGTGGGGCCGTTCAAAAGCATGGATTGATTAGCAAATAAAATGTTATCCTCCTGTTTGAGTTTCCATCATTTCTAGGCATGCTGCTGGCTAGGGCAAAACTGAGTATATATATATACTTTTTTTTTGTTTGATAGTTAATTGGACTTTGTGAATCCTGCCTTGGTTAGACCACAGTATTCATTTAAAATGTAAGATATAAAATATGGATTGAATATGTTTTTAATATATGCAAATAGTGTAATATTTACTTTTTAATCTTCAGAAATAAATAATTATTTCTGAAAATATACCATATGTGATCTTTATTTATTTCCACAAAATAATAAACTAAATTCTTCATGTTTTTAGATTTAAATCCTCCTTATGACGTACTTTTCTGGCTTGATAGTCTAGGAGCTGCAATTCAGGGAAAGTGCTTGCGGTTTGAGTCTAGCTATGTAATAATTTTGGAGATAGACTTCTGTTGATATCGTTCAACAATCTAGCCAGTGCCCAGTTGTGCCTCACATGCTAGTATATGTTAAGGATGTCATTCATGAAAAAAAATGTCAAGGATGTACTCCCTATTTCTATTATTATTTAAAAGATTAACAGATAATGTTTCAGGAAGGACAATATACATTTTCATAAATGAAAATAGAAAAAAAAAATTACTTTTTGAGAATAATAAAAAAATTGTCCAATTAACAAAAGGCTAAAAATATATTTAACCCACAAGATAATTATCAATATGGTTAATTAAATCATTTCAGGCGGCCAGAGACTTTACTAAGCATCAAAGTGGGGGAGGTGGAAAATGTGACAATGATCCATGGAAAAGTAATTGTGCAATCGATGGTTATTCGTCCTCCATAATTATAAAATCTTTTTACCTAATTCACGTTTCTTTAGAGTAATTAATTTGGTTAATCATATAAATTTGTTAATTATTTATATTATTTTAAAATTATTATTTTTATCTCTTTATCCACTTAATTATTTTTTATTAATATTTTGAGAGAGAATAGTTAAACAAAGATATATAAAAAAGAATAATTAATGTATTTAAAAATTAAAATTTACTCTTATAAAAAGAGATAAATAAATTTATAAAAATGATCTTATAATTATGCATGGATGAATTACTAACCAATATAATGAATAATGAAAATGATTCATCTGGAGGTCCAATGCCATTAATATAACTCGCACAGATCAGGATGTTGCTAATGGAGGATAAAGAAGTAAATCTCCATAAATATAAATATTTGTTGCCTATGAAGAGATCAAATACAAAAGTTTTTGCACATAGAACTTGTAATGTAAGTTATTTGAATGTTATTTTTTACCTATATATGCATCATGCTTACGAAAATTTGTTTATTCTGCTAAACCTTTGGCAGATGTTTGTTTCTGCCTGCATTCTTCAGGACCCATTGTCAAGATTACAAGAGATTCTGTGTGGTACGTTCTTACACCATTTTTGTCCTCCAACATATGTCAGTGCAATGTAGTAAGTATGAATGAATAATGTTACCATCATACAGGCCTGTTGCTAACAATTTATTTATTTGTTCCCCAGTGACTTGTGTCCTGCACGAATATGATTTAATTGTGCAAGATTAACTTTAGCTTACCATATGAAAATTCGAATATTTTTTTGGTGCGAAAAATTCGAATATTTTTAAAGACGAAACGGCGTGATTTAATTGTTCAAATAGTCATTTCATTTCATATTTTGATTATATTAAGAATTTAGTATTAATATAAATACGTTTATATTTTGTATTTGCCTTAATATTAACTTTCATCCATTACATTTTCTTATTGTTTCATTTTAATACATTAAATTTTAAATATTTTATTTTAGTCTTTTAAATTTTCGAAAGTTTATTTTTATAATACTAAACTAATATATTTTGAAAATATAAAAAAATAAAATAAAATTTTAAAGATTTATTATATAACAAAATGAAATAATTGTGAAATATAATTTAACAAAAATCATATTAACCCCTTGTATTTCATATTTTACACACACTAATGACTTATAATTGAATTGAATCAGCCTCCACTAAAATTAATATATACTATGGTTAGTTTAATTTTATAATGTTTGTATTTATAATTTAAGTTTTATTAGACAAATTTTACTTCAACGAAATTAATCCCAACAAGGGAACATTTTATTTTGGTATTAAATAATTTTTTTATATAGTGCATGAAAGGTCAATTATTTAATAATTTCATAATAGTTATGTAAAAATAACAATAAAAAATAAATTTTAATTTTTGAATATTAAGTATTAAAAAAATTACAATTATCGTTTATAATAAGTTGAAGTTATTTCATAATAAAAACTACATATTTTAACACTAAAATTTCTCAAAATTAAAAATTTATAAGTTAATGTTATAAATATTTTATTTATTATTTATTAAAATATTTCACCGTTTCTATTTTCTTTCTTTCTTCCAAGTTGCTTTTAACAACTTTCTTAGTCTTTTGACAATTATGCAAAGACAATTTATGTTGCTTGAGTGGCGGTCCGGATAAAGTGTATATGTATAAAGATGGGCTACAGCCAATTAATCAACAATTTACAAATTTTATAAAAGATAAATAAATTGAATATATAAAATTCATGAATTATCCGTTTGCTTACAATAGCTAGAAATACTAACCAGAGATCCAATCAAAATACTAACCATCATAAACTACCCATCAGTACCAGTTTTCACACAATCAAGTATAATAACCACTCAAGTATTTCACTTTCAATCCTTGCACCCCTTCATATTTCTTGAACCTAAAACCTCTGTCTTCATACCAAGTTCAAGCACTCACAGGGGTGTCTTCATTGACAAATGGTAGTTTCGTGAGTAGGTATTGGATTTTAATTGGTGTTGTTTCGGGCAAGTACGAATCTAGGGGGAGAGAAAGGGGCTTTCTTTGATTGAAATGATGTTTAGGGTTTGGTGAAATTAATTAAGAACAAGATTGACTATTGAAGATTCACAAGATTGAGATTTTCCTCAACATGGCTCTTGTAGATGCTGAGATGCATGGTAGTGTTCTAGACACACAAGGCAAAATGTTGGGGGTATGATGCATTTTGTAAATTTGCAGATAAAGGGAGTGTTTTTTTTAAAAGAACATGATGGAGAAAGTGATAAGGGAGGAGTGTGCATTTACAAGGATAATTTAAGAAAACAAAAAGAACATAAAAGTGTATTATTAAATAGAAGAAGTGGAAATAGCAATTTCTCCTATAAAAGATTGCCTAAGGTCCAATACATAAAAGCCCACTTTATGTGCAGCAGATTAGGCTAGTCCATTTTTATTTGTCTGCTCATCTGTAACATGGTTGGATTCAATTGATTTGTGTTAGGGCTTACCAGACTTTTCCGAAATCATTGCCTATGGTTATTATCAAACTATATTACAATTTTTTCAGGAAATTAGCGCATATTATCGGTGTAGGAGGTGGACTCAAAAAGTTGGGGAGGAAAAATAATTGGTCAACTAAATGAATAAAATTTATTCACATCCAAATTACAAATAATGATATATAATAAGTTTATTAATTTATATAATAATTTTTATTTTAAATTTTTTATCAAAGATTTTTTTAACAGTATAAAAACATTTACTTTACATGCTTATTAAACTCTAGCTAAATATGTAACAGTTTACACAGTTCAGATTTTGATTAGGCATGATAATTAAATTCGAAATCACCATTAGTACAAAAAATGTTTATTTTTAACACTGAAATCTATTCCTAGAAAATTGTATGTAGTATGTAATACGGTGACATGGAAAATCGAGATGAACATTCTACACCGATTGCCTTAAAATCAGTCTAGAATATATTTTAATTAAGTTCAATAATTTTACTGTACATGCTGTAATTCATTAATAAATGTTGAAGCATAAAAAAAATTCCATAACAAAGACTATCTACCAAACAAGATTTTGGATGTCTCTAAAATCATCAGAACCCACGTTCATTGTAACGCTTCGTATGCATCTGGTTCATTAACATTCATTTATGGCCATTAAGTAAAGCAATTAATTAAAGATAATTAATTCGAAAGCAAATAACAAAATGACGTCATCAAAAGTCATCAACAATAAAATTTTTACATTATGTGTGGTGAATACTCACATCATACAACTAGAAGACAAAATAAGCCATATGCATATAGGGATGGCAAATGGGCCAGCTCGCAAAAAAATGGGGCGGGCCGGCCCGGCCTGCCAAAAATGCGGGGCGGGCTAGCCCAGCCCGCTTTTGCAAAGTGGGCTGGAAATGCTAGCCCACCTCGCCTTAATGCGGGCCAGCGGGCTAGCGGGCCAGCCCGCCTAAAAAATAAAAAAAATAAAATAAAAATAATTTTTAAAAAAATACAAATTTTTAAAAAAAAAAATACAAATATGATAATTAAAAAAAACACAAAGTTAAATAAAAGTAAATAATTTAAAATTAATGTTAAATAAATGATGCCATGTGATAATTCACAAAATTACACCATTTGCAAATGGAATTTATGGATGTAAACTGTCCAAAGTGTAATATGCTAGTAATGAAAAACTATTTGAAAGTATCATTATCATATACATTTTAATATTAAAACTTAGAAATTAATTATGAGAATGTAAAAGAGTATAAATTAAAAGAATATACATATTTCAAAATATGTTAAATATATCTATTTAATTTTAATATTTAATATTTTAAATAATATTGGCCCAGCGGGCTGGCCTGCCCCGCCCCGCGTTTGGCCCGCAATTTTGCGGGGCGGGCCAGCCCGGCCCGCTTTTGATTAGCGGGTTGATATTATCAACCCAGTCCGCATTTTTTTGCTGGCCAAGCGGGCTGGCCCGGCGGGCCGGGCCCATTTTGCCAACCCTATATGCATATATCTCAATAATGGCTGTACAAAACAAGAAGGTATCAAATGCTCTGTCCTCCCCACATACATCAATATTTCTCAAGCTATACAACATATACACAATGTACATCAACTGTGCATCTTCCCCTCAGGGGTACAAACTATAGGCATAACAAAACAATGAACCAACATGCTCTCAAAATAATATGCCTAAGGTTCACACAGAATCATATCCCTTATCGGGCCTCTTACCTTGGGATCCACCATCCGCTCGCTGAGCATCACCTGCAAAATATAATCCCCACACACGGGGTGAGATACAATCTCAGTAAACTCAGGGTTCTTGGAGGTCTCTCCTCCCCTTGGTTCACTTCCATGACATATAGCATCAAAATTGACATCACACCATCTAGCCATCATGGCTTTCATAAAACACATCACATGTACATCACAACACAGGTGTCATTCCGTTGGGCGCTACCAACATCAGGAATGCAACACAAATACAACATAGATATATATATAACATAGCACAACCAAGAGAAGATTATCTACTTAAAGGCACATTCTCTCAGGACTTTACATATCATTGCCTGAGAAAGATCATCCACTGAATGACACATTCTCTCAGGACTTACTCGAACATATATGGTACTTCCGAGAGAAGATCATCCACTGAAGGACACATTCTCTCAGGTTTTATTCTATATACATATATTGACCACTTAGAGTTGTTCCACATTACTTTGGCTCTAAGGGAAGTCCATACTTAGTCTATTCTACTGGCAAGAGAATCTCATCAATCATACAACAACATATATCATCATAGTGTACATCATATACATGTTCTCAATTAAAACAATAACACACAATTTCAATACTACATACATCATGACATACAATAACCATCACTCCCTCGGAGTATGGTGGAACACAATCAATGGGAAACACTCTCAAGAATAAAAAGCTTACCTGCTCTAAGAGCTACACCGATTCTTCCGGCCCCGTGGTCACAACCACCAACAACCTCTGTATCACGCCCTACATAAAGGCATACAAACAATCAATAACGGTTTTCAACCGTTAGAATGAAAAGAAACACTATTATTTTCCATTTAAACATCTTTTTCCTCTTTTTCTAAGTTATAAGGACTAGTCACCTAATCAGTGACTTACAGACCCCCAACAGGATATATCTCGGCCTAACCAAGGCCCTAGAGTCTCCCTAAAACTCTGCATCAGTCAATTCAAAGAGTTCAATACTCTATTCATGCCAAATCTCAATGATTATCAATATGGCTAAAATGGTTACTTCAACACATTTTCACCGTTTATATAGTCTCCTGAACACATTTTGTACAAGCACCAAGGCTCATACATATCACAATACCATCAATCTAACCAACATTATTTCTACCCATACATTTCTCAGAACCAAATTCCAAAGTCCATAAAAATCATACTTCAAGGTTAAACCTTCATCAGAACAACCTCCTAAGCATACTTTTCCAAAGGACCCAAGCCTAAGTTAAGCTCTAACTCAAATGGATTACTATTTACCTCAAGAATAAATCCTTAAATAATCGGTAAAACTTGAGTTTCTTACCTCTAAATCGACAAGGAAGGCTAGAGGACAACTTCTCAAAGCTTGAACGTCCTTAAAACGTCTTCTTTCTTCATAGAATGTAATAATTTGAGAGGTTTTGACCAAAAACATCATGTTTTGTGTGACCTTAGATGGATCATTTTATCAACCAGAAATAAACAGAATGAGAGGGAAAAAAATCGCCAAAATCAAAAGAAAAATTAATGGTGACAAGCGCAACAAAAGGTGGACGTGTGTTACAGTAAAAAGGGTCCAATTATGAGTGTATCCTCCAGCTAAAAAAGCCCATATATATCTTCATGATCAAACCGCGTTAACACAAGTTGCAAGTAGCAACCATCAGATTCGGTTAGAGACCATGATTGGCTTTCACTACCTCAAAGAAAAATGTGGACTCATTGGAGCCCACAAAATTTGGACCACTCTCTTCAAGTCTCAACTCCTACTTCATCTACAACTAATTAATGAGGTAGTCCCTTTACACAATTCAATTCACCCTCCAAACAATATATAAAAAATCTATAGTTTGGTCTATATTCATTAGTGACCAATGAATGGAGGATCATGATCTCTTATGTACTAGTACAAATATTATAGGATCCTGACATTATAGTAGATGGTTTGGTTCATTATATTAGATGCGAGTGAGACACTATGCCTTGAGACACGTGTACGGTCGACATGCGTTAGTGCATGATCATTATTGCCCACAACAAAACTCATAAAAACATAATGCCAACATGAATTAAAATATTGAAAAATAATCATGGTAAGTATTTTGTGACACATATGTGCCATTTAATTGATTACTATTTATAGGGATTGAGGAAGGTGCATTGAGTCAACAAGATTATGCGTGTCAACCAAAGACAGCACATGGGAGTAGAAGCTGTGTGCTGAGTTGCAAAGCCATCATCAATCCAATCTTGTGTTACTATAAGTATTTAACAGCATAGATCCACACCCTTTGGTTCTGACCACCCTCAGGTGTAAATACAATACCTTAGCATGAAATTCAACTTTGTGGGACTACGTGTTGAAGTTTGATTGGTGAACGTGGTGTGCTAATGCCTTCTTAAAGTTTTGCTTTTCTGTGACTTTCCCTCTGTATTGGTTTGCTCTGATCACTTTTGTCTGCATTACAACCTGAGCCTCAGATCTGATCTCTTGATCCACAAAACCATGGCTGAAAAGGTACACGGCTTTCAATTCTCATCTGAAGCATCATGATCACTCTTTTTTTATCTCAAAAACTAACCCTTTTGGATTAATGCTCATTATTTCTTGTCCTTGTTTACATAATGAAAATGTGATTTCAATTGTTCTGCTTTTCTGCTTGAATTTGTTATTGTATAACATAACCAAATGACTATGCCATTCTTCTATTCTATATGCCACAATCATAAGTTTGGTTCACTTTGGATACATAGGATACTATAATTCTAATGGGTGGATTTGTTGAACACATTAATTCAGGTGACCATCATGAAACTCAAGGTTGACCTTGAGTGTGAGAAATGCTACAAGAAGGTAAAGAAAGTTCTCGGCAAGTACCCTCGTGAGTTCATCACCCTTGCTTTTTTTTTTTTTTTAATGTATGTAATTTATACATATTAGAATCAGAATTGTGAAATGAAAATTTTGCAATTTGCATGCATTTATTTGGGGTTACAAGTTAAGAGGGTATCAAATTGAGTTAATTTTTGGGTGTTGAAATTTTGTGAACAAGAGAAATTCGGGACCAAAAGTTCGATGAGAAGGAAAACATTGTGTTCATCACGGTGGTGTGTTGTAGCCCCGAGAAGATAAGAGACAAGCTTTGCTACAAAGGTGGAGGCTCTATCAAGAGCATTGAGATACTGGAACTGCCCAAGCCCAAGCCCACTGAGCCCGAAAAGAAGAAGGAGGCCGAAAAGCCCAAGGCCGAGAAGCCTAAAGCAGACCCTCCCAAAGCTGAGAAGCCCAAGGCCGAGCCCGAGAAAAAGAAGGACGGTGGCGGCGAGAAGCCCAAGGCCGAGCCCCAAAAAAAGAAGGATGGTGGGGAGAAGCCTAAAGGGGATGCTCCGAAAAAGGACGCCGAGAAGCCTAAAGACAAGCCCGCACCCGCTCCGTTACCCGTGCAGCCACATATGGCTGCACCGATGGCGGTTCCAGTTGGGATGCTCTATGCTCCTCCTCCGTGTTACGAAGGCAGGCCCGTTGGGCCTGGCTACGAATACGGTGGGCCCATGCTCTGTTACGACGGGTACTATGCAAGGCCCGTTTATGATAGTTACGGTGGAGGCAGACCCTGTTATGTTAACCGTTGTGATCAATATTTCAGCGAAGAGAATCCACAAGGGTGCACAATTATGTGACAATTACGTCCACGGCATACATTATTAGGTTCTGTAAATGATGCTGGGCATTCACAATTTGTCACAATTATCTTCATGTTTAATCACGTCCAATCCAATGAGCGATTTCTTTGTTTTTGTTATTTAAAATTCAACGAGGAAAAAAAATGAGGGGGAAAGAAAAATAAAGGTTATTTAATTAATGGTTATAAATGCTATACTGCCATGATGTTTCGTTTTTTTTTTTGTACGTTTGATGAGTTAATAAAATAAAGTGTTTCTTTACCAACAAGGAATCGTCAAATTCTCGAATTGGATTAGATTTACCTTTTTAAATTGATTTAATTTGTTGAAAGTAATTAACTTTCTAACCAACATCACCCACCAGTACTTTTTAGTGGGTAAGGTCATAATAAGGACGCAGTACATTTACATGATTTATTAATACATTCTTTTCGCACATTTTTTTTATAATTGCATAGATAAAACAATCTCGTAGACCTATGTCAGTTGTTAGAGTTCTTTAGATTGTATCATTTTGCTATGAGAATATTTAGTCAGGAAGATAGCAGCAGCTAAGTCACCTTATATCGCATATTGTTCGGTAGATAAACTTGAATTGGTGTTGCCTACCTGTGTCATGGTTTATTATTATTATTTATTTTATGTTTTTTATTAATTTTTATAAAAATCAAAGACAATATAAGAAATTTACAATAAAATTCTCTCATTATACTTAACTAATTGAGCTACACTTCTTTGTTGATCAATTTTAGTATCTGTTGAGAAGCTTTAGTAGTTATTGATGAATGATCAATGATCAGAAAGACAATGATAATAAATTGACAACTATGATCTTCTTTTTTTCCCTTTGCCCATAGTTTCTACTTTTCCCACCTGATTAGATCCATGGAACCTGAACAGAATTTGTACGAGTACAACCAGATACTAAAATGTGATGTATGAAACTTTTTTTTCCCACGAAAATAAAAGTTTTCAAGGTATTAGAATAGAATAATACATCCATTAATTCTTCATACCGAAGTTGAATTAGATCATGGCTAGCAAGGGCCAAGGGGTGATCTACCGACATTTATGCTATTTTTGGTTACAAAGAAAATAAAAGAATGGAAAAGAAGTGTTTCTCCTGATTTGGATATCCTATAAACAAAGAAGGAAAAAAATTGTGATCCATGCTAAAATTTATTTATTTTCAATTTAGAAAGGAAAAGGAGAGAGAGAGTGTGTGTGAATATGTATTTAATTAAAAGATAAAAATATTATTGAGTTAATTTATATTGCTAATTTTGTTTTATTTTATTTTAAGTAGTAAATAATTTTTAATTTATATATATTTCTTTTCTCATTTTCTACTCAAACAAATAAAAGAAGAGAAAGTTTATTCTTCTTTTTTTCTTTCACTTTTTATTCTATCAAACAATTAAAAAATAATTTTAATTTTAACTTTTTTTTTCTTTTACGTCTTTTTCTTCTAGTTTACTTTGTCAACCGTGTTAGTTTTGCCTCTTGATAAAAAGACGTTGATGGTAATATTAGAAGAAAAAGTTTAATTTCTTGTGGTGGAAGAGAAATTAAGAAAGGGATTTGACAATCTACATTTGATACAAACGTTGCTTTCACCTAAATATAATGTTTAGTTTATGTTTTAAATTATTTCAAAGAATTTAATGCAATCCGATCAACACAACACTAGCTTCAACTTCAATTATTCAATAGTTTTACTTTCTAGTTTGTTGTACCAAAGTTCACATAATTTATTTTCTCTATTCTTCTTCCTTGATTAGAATTGTCATTCGATAATAGAATATGTTTCAATCCCGTAAAAAGATAGTAGCTTTTTGATCAAATCGAAAGAAAAAAAAGTAGAATTATCATAGACGTAAGGTCGAGTTGAAAATATGAATGAAACGTGGAATATTACACAAGATAGGCCAAGTAGCAATCGGCTGCGGAAAATGGGGTCTCTTAATTAATCATGTAATGCATGATGAGGTCATATAACAATGTATAAATAATAAATAATAATACGTTTACCCACCATAAGGAACCAAAACTCAATTATGGGGTCCTCTTAATGCTTAAGCATCATCATTTCTTTCTAAATTCTTTCGAAGCTACGATGCCACCAAAATTTGTCACCTTCTTCCACCTGCATCATCACATGCTTTGAACAGATATGTTCATTAAAATAGCTAGAATTTAAGTAAAGTAGTAAACTAGTGCTCAGAGTTATTCACACTTAATAGCATGTGATCCCAAACTATCTCAAGTCTACGAAGCCAGAGCCAAGAATCGTGTCGGCACCGTCACGTTGATAATATAACAAGCAGTTATCATGCAAATTGTGTAAGTAGTAACAAGTATCATGTGTATTGCATATTGGTAAAATATATAAATTTGGAAGTATTTCAATTGATAAAAAAGATCATTTTATTAAGAATAAAAATATAACTTAAATAAAAAACATAAATATAAATTATTTTATTCTAAAATTATTTTAATTGAGTAAAGGTTATTCCAATATAGTTTTTAAATATTTCAAGAAATGCAAATATTAATTTAAAATTTGAAAGTTTCTCATTTAATAAATAATTGAATTGTAAGATAAATATGACAAGAATTAGAGAGGTTTATTGTGATTTTAGCGTTATTTCTTAAAACCTTTTTCTTAAATGATGCGATTCTCACACGGCAAGTGCACCGATCGTCTCAAGTAATATAATGATAAATAGAGATCGTTCCCACGAGGATTGAAATACTAATTCAATTATAATTGACTAACTTTATTATTAGAATAACGTAAATAGTACTGAGAGAATGAATATAATATTTGGTCTTAATTATTAAAACAGAACGCAAAGTAATAATATAAATTTCAAGATTATAAATGATGATGAAGAATTATGGTTTAAGCACAATTACTATGGTTCCTTCTTGTGTGATTGAATTGAGATTTAATTACTCATTAATATAATTGATTGAAGATATGTCTAATTAATTAGCTAAGTCATAATTCCTCGGTTATTTAGCCCTTTAATCTAGTTTGGGAATCCTAATTCCTTAGTGATTCTTATTAGATTAAGCATTAAGCTGACATATTTAAGCTTCACAATACTTCATCCCTATCCCTAGGTAATGTCGTAATTGTTAATCTATTGAGTTCAGAAATTAAAATCTCAAGATTCCTCTTTGTTGATTTTAATCCTATGTAATCTAACAGATTGATCAGGTCTAATTAGATTTAATGAATGAAATGCACAATAGATTAAAACAATAATACTAAATTCCATTGAATTCAATCCAACTACAACAAGAGTTCACCATAGCTTTTGGCTAAACCATAATTACAAAGGAATTAGCCAGACATGGAGATGTCTGGCCTCATACCATAATAAGGAGAGAAGGAAAAGAATCTAATTTGGGAAGTTACCACCCCCTCAATCTTGTCTTCTTCTCCGATCCTCTTCTTCCTTGAGCTTGTTGTTGTTCTTCTTCCTTTGTCTCCTTAATAGCTGCTCCCCCCTGCTGTCTGTGTCTCTTTCGTATTTTTATAGTGTATTTATATTTAGGTTTAAGAAAACCTAAAAGCCCATCAGTTTGGCCCAAAAACGTAACTTCAGGTGTCGCCCACGCGAGTCGCGCTGGTTCTCGCGCGGATCGCGCGGCTGTCCAATGTTACCCGCGCGGATCGCGTGAATATGGCGCGATTAGCGTGGTCCTCCAGTGCTTCTGGCGCGAATGGCGCGAATAGCGCGAGTCTTAAGCTTTGGTTGACCTTCTATTTTGCCTCTATTCAGCTATTTTCTGCTCATAAACATCAAAACATCAATATTCTATGATAAAAACCAAAAGTAATTCAATTTACCCTTATTGTAGTCTTTATTTCACATTTTCTACCTTTTTTTCCTAATAAAACTATCCTAAAAACTAGATATGCTTGCAGCATATCATTAAACCAATAGAAAACTTTGTAAAAACATATAACATCTTTATAACAGGAATATTCAGACAATGAGAGAATAAGTTTGCAAAACACAATATGTTCTCAAACAACTAAAAAACCAATAAGATACATATAGCTGCACTGGTTCATCTCTCTATCAATAAGATTACTTTCAATTTTTAGTAAAACATCAACTTCTATTAACTTTTTACAAGTTACAAATATTATGTCATGATCTATGCTGAAAAAACCAAAAAAAATTGTGTTAGAAGTTTGCTCAAAGATTAAATTTAGAATCGTCTTATATACAAATATACAAATCAATGTTTAGACTTTTTCTCTCAAAGTGTTCAAGGTATTTTGAGAGTTTTTTTTTCTAAATTTTCAAGAGTATACAAAGAGCTTGTTGAAGAAGAGATTATGTAGGTCTCATCTTCAAGTATATGTTATCTCATTATGGACAAATATTCACTTGATCTTGGTATGATAAAAGAAAGTCATTAGGTACATTTAATGCACATCATTTCCTCATGCAAAAAGTCATTTCTTCAATGTTTGTATATAAGAAAACTGACAGGTAGTCATATATTTGTGTCAGAGCAAGTCCTGTATAGCATAACTCTTCTTTTGATAGAGAAAGTGATATATCAGATTTTAACTTTATTCATTTTTCATAGGATTCGATAGATCCTAGAAGAATGTTTAAACAAAATCTCATATATAGAGTGATAAATGAAGTTTTAAATGTCATTCCACATGTTGTATAAAATCATGACTTTATCTACCTATCTTTCAAAAACATCATATAGAGATGTTGTAACTTGTAACTACACGTTTTGATAACACACAATAACAAAATATCATATGCATAACACAAATTTTTATTTTTGTATTTGTTTATATCTAATCAAAATAATTAAGTATCTTAATTCTTATTAAAGATGTAAATATCCTTTACACTCAACATAAATAAATATATTTATTTAATTTGATATGAAAGTTTAGGAGCTATATATATGTATCACAAAATGAAGAAGAGGTGCCAGTGAAGAGTCGAAGTTATTATATAAGGGTGCATTAATATTCTAAACTCAAATCAAATTTTAAATATAAATAAAATATTTGAAATTATAAAAATGAATTATTAATTTAAATAAATTCAATAATATTTATAATTTATGTACTTATCAAAATATGGAGTAGATTGATATTAGGATTGACGTAATTAAGGTGGGCTCCTCGATCTCCTATGTCGGATTTACAAATGCCCTCTAGCACAGAAACACTTGGAGGACATGCAAAATAAAAGACTTTGAGTTGAGAATGAATGAAAAAGGGAGATAGAACATGGTATTTATAATATTGGATGGGAGTTTGAAGTCCTTGATTGTTAAGATTGTTATAATAACATAACAACTCTTAGAGATAATTTGTATTTATAAGTGGAATACATGTAATTTGGAAATAGAATGATAACATTATCATTAAAATTCAAATATATTAACAATTTATCATTTTGATAGCTCGATTATTAAGGGAGTAGCTTTCATGCTTGTATATCGAAATGATGAGAGGACCCTCAAATTTGTGGACTCAAACAGTACAAGTTCAAATTATTTAATTATATATTTATATTCCTTAGAACTATGCATGATTAATTAAATATGCATAGTTTGCTTTTTATAATTTTAAGAGTTATTATTTTAGATAATTTTGTTTTCATTTAAATTTTTAGTTTCGTTTAAATTCATGCAAACCAACACCTATTGGAGGGTAATGAAAGAGAGCGATTTTTATAATTTTCTCAATTCAAAAGTCTGGAGTTGAGAATTTAATTATTATTATCGAACAATATTTTTTAGTGTTTGTCATTATTCTTAGTTTTTCTCCATTAATATTTTTGCGTCTATGTCATGTTGTTCCAATTTTTTTCTCCCATCTTATTGAAAAAATATTATATACTTCAAGACCATATGATCTTAATCAATCTTCACATATCACGTAGAGATTAGTTCACATTATCTCTTTTTTGAAACAAACATTACATCAATTAAAATCACTTTTATTGTAAATGATAAAACCTTTCTCCCATTCAATGTTCACCCAGATCGACTTGAATTAGTCAAAACAGAAATGAAATAACTTGAGTCTTGACATAAGTGTTTCAGACCAAAACCAATATTTACACATAATATTTGCTAGTTTTATTTTAGATATCGAGCTAGGTATCACGTTTGGCTAGCTCCCATCCCATCAGATCAATCAGTTAACTAAGAAAGTAGAAATGCTACAATTGAAGAATCAAAACAACAGAAAATGTTGCAATGAAAACGGGCAATTGTTTAGTTGTAGTTGTATGTATGGTAATTGATCACACAAAGGACCTATAATACGTGTTCCATTATAACTACCACGGTAGTTCATCACTACTAATGGTCCTAAAATCAACTCATTCTATCATTGTATCCTAGTAACCTACTCCAATCAACAAGGAACAGTGTAAAGAAAATCGAGAGGCCAAGTAACAATATGCGTGGAATGTTGCTTTAAAAGATTGCAAAAGAATTTGCATTAAAGGGGAATTTTTTTTTATAAAATCAAAGCTAAATTTGAAGTCTCAATTATCAAGATCTAATCATTCGTGTAATTACCCTCTTTCATTTGAGTTGCAGTAGCTCGGAATGCTTTGTCTAACCTGTTTAAGCACCAGCCAGGTGTTAGTTTTCTTCATGCTGATTCACATTACAAGACAAAGTAACGAAACAATGATATATTAGGTGAGACCCTCAAACCATAGGTGACCAAATCCAAAATGATAGATCAAAGTCAAGCTCCTCATAGTCCTATCCCGCAAACAAAAAAAGCATATATAGTGCCAAATTTAACATGTAGAAAAGGCGTAAACCTGTGGATAAACTTCTAAGAAGGGATCAAATGAATGAGTGTTCTATAAATTCCTCCATCAGACATAAGTTAAATTTCACTAAGCGAAGGTATGATTCTAAAACTCTCAAAATTGCATATATGTTGCCCAGATATTCGATAGACTTCAATTGTCTTGAATTATTACAGACAAGGTAAATATGCTACTGCTAAAAACAATAACGTTGATACGAAATGAAATATATTTTGACAATCAGTCATTGGGAAATCATCGTAACACTTTGACATTGAAGGAGCAACATGTACTGCATCACACAAGTGTATTCATGATTCATTAATATGAAGTATCCAGTATTCCAATATATATATGAAGCCATTTACATATATACAGAAACAGTTTCACTTCCATGAAGCATGTAAGGCGAATTATCATCCATATCCATGAATTTGAAGAATGAGAAGAGTTCACAGTGTTGATAATTTAAGACATTAACAAACTCAAACAGCATGAATTATTCAAGAATTGGATCATGAAGAATGAATTTAGAACATCAAATAATTAGAAGGGAAAAAATGGTGCATACCTTTTGAAAAAATCATATTCTGACTTTCTAAAATGGTTGAACATCAAGAATTTGGACTAGGATCTTTATCTTTACTCTTTCTCAAGATAGATCGGATAAATGATGCTTTGAAACTTGAATTCAATAACATATGTCCCAAGACATATATTCAAGAGAAAGAGATGAGGTGATCTACTGTTTCATGAAAAGTCACAATGGTTCTACTAATCATAGATTCATCTAACTAGGTTATATTATTCAAGTGCCCTCATTTGATTTCCAATATCTATTTATCACACAAAAAAAAGGATTCTAGTCCTTGTCAAGTTACCATTCAACCATTTTTTTGAATTAGATAAATGCAAGTCCATCACTTCCGAAAACATTTTCTAACATCCAGTAGCTAAGCAACATCTTTTTGAACCCGAAATCGCACCCTTTGTTCTCAGTCACTTCGGGGACAAGTTTAAACCCGCTACAGACAAAGAGGTGATTCTCTCAGTGCTACTTTTAAGGCGTTTAGGTCCAGGGATTTTGAAGGTGCGGAGAAGCTGTTCGATGGAATGCTTCAACGAGGGGTTAAACCCGATAACATCACATTTTCGACTCTGATCAACTCTGCTAGGATGTGTGCCTTGCCCGATAAGGCCGGGGAGTGGTTTGAGAAGATTCCGAGCTTCGGGTGTGAACCTGATGCCATGACGTGCTCGGCTATGGTGTCTGCTTATGCACAAACTAATAATGTTGATATGGCTTTGAGCTTGTATGGTCGTGCAAAGGCCGAGAAGTGGAGCCTTGATGCGTCAAAATTCTTGACGTTGATTAAGATGCATGACGTGTTAGGGAACTATGTTAAATGCTTGAGAATTTTCAGACAAATGAAGGTTCTTGGTGTGAAGCCTACTTTGGTGACGTATAACACTCTGCTGGGTAGTTTGTTCAGAGCTAAGAAGTCTTGGCAGGCCAAGAATGTATACAAAGAGATGATAAGTAATGGGGTTTCACCAGATTTTATAATCTATGCTACTCTTTTACGAATCTATGCTGGAGCACAATATAGGGAAGATGCTATCGGTGTTTATAAGGAAATGAAGGGGAATGGAATGGATATGACTGTAGATCTTTATAACAGGCTCTTAGCCATGTGTGCTGATGTTGGTTGCATAGATGAAGCTGTTGAAAATTTTGAAGACATGAAAAGTTCTGGGACTTGTCCGCTTGACAGCTTGACACTGTCATCCTTAATTACTGTATATTCCTGCAATGGGAAGGTTTCAGAAGCAGAAGAAATGATCCAATCTGGATTTCAGCCTACTATATATGTTCTGATATCACTTGTCCAGTGCTATGACAAAGCTAAGCGAACTGATGATGTTGTGAAGATTTTTAAGCAACTCTTGGATTTGGACATTGTTCCAGATGTTTATTTCTGTGTTGTCTTCTGAATGTTATGACTCAAACACCAAAAGAAGAGCTTGGTAAGCTAAGAGATTGCATTGAGAAGGCTAATAAAAGGCTTGGTTCTGTGGTAACATATTTGGTGGAAGGGCTGGAGGGTGATGGAAATTTTACAAAGGAAACTTCAGAACTTCTTAATTCAATCGATTTTAAATTAAAAAAGCCGTTATGCAATTGTCTAATTGATCTTTGTGTCAGCCTGAATGTGCCGAACAGAGCACGTGACGTTCTGGACCTTGGACTGATGCTTGAGATATATAAAAATATACAATCCAGATCTGATACTAAGTGGTCTTTGTATTTGAAGAAACTCTCAGTTGGAGCTGCTATGACCGCATTACATATTTGGATAAATGACGTGTCTAAGGCATTGGAAACATGGGAAGAACTTCCACCACTGCTTGGAGTTAATACTGGACAGGGAAAACACAAGTATTCGGACAAAGGTTTGGCTAGTGTATTTGAATCACATTTGAGGGAAATCAATGCTCCGTTCCATGAGACTCCAGATAAGGCTGGCTGGTTTTTGGTTACAAAGGAGGCAGCCAAATCATGGCTGGAGTCTAGGGTGTCAACTGAACCAATTGATGGTTTCAACTCTCAGGTTTCAGGTGCTCCAACAGTGGCCCTTCAGTATCAATAGTGTTGTTTCAAGAACAATATGCCATGTTATTTTTATGCATTTTGCTTTTCCTTTTGTGGAAATTTTGTATTAGTAGATTCAATATAAGTATATATATTAAAATTCTGGTTATCTTGTAGATTAAATGAAGAGCTGGTACTAGAGTGTAAGGCTAGATTTCCTTGCAGCGGTTCCATGGTCTAGCAAGATGTATATTTGTTATATACTAGCCTATGCACGTATTCCATTTGAAGGTCATTGATGTGAAGTTTGTTGCATTGTTTTGAATATTTCACATACTAGTTCTGAAGTCTATTGACCTGAACATCATGTGATTGTTCTGAATCTCTTTTCGTATCTCAATTCTCTTTCTACCTCACATAACCGAAACACTTCTTGCGGACTATTCTGAAGCACCTCCTGAATCTATTGCTGACCAAAGCCGTTTCTAGAAAAGTGTTTGAAGAAACAATTGACAAGTTGGACATGACCGATATTCATACACCAACTTGAGGAGGGGCGTAGAAGATGGAATTTGAATTTAAATTATTGTTTCTCTTAGATAGAAACAAGTTGTTAAAATAGTTTAAATAAGAATAAGTTTGAATTATTGTTTCCTAATATTGTGCTTTTGTTGTTAACATTACTTGTATAAATACACCTTATTTAAGAGGTGATAGATGAGTGAATAAAAAGATGAATTGAGTGAGTGAATAAATGTGAAATTATTATTCCAATTTATGCGTATTTGATTTGTAACAATTTTCCTTTGTATTTGTTGTATGTTTTTGTTTTTTGATGTTGCCATCATCTATCAACTAAAAGAAGAATAAGTCAACCCAGCCAAACCATCTCTTAGCATCCAAATTAATGTATCCATAAATGAAATTATATACTTGAAATCTTTGATACAGATGTATTGTAGCCTCTTTCAGCTGAGCCAGATGCATTTGTCATTTGATGGTTGTTGTTAGACTCCAAGGAGTTGGAGGAGCAATAGTATCAAATGTTTCACCTCTGTTATTGAGGGCACAACATAAATACGGTATTCGTGTACAATTGAACGTGTAATGTTTAATATGTAGAGTCATTTCCATACAAAAACAGTCCTATAAAGGAGGATAAGACCTTCTATTATCATCTTGTATCCTTGACTTGGAAGAAGTGAAGAGCAAACTATTGCTAGGGAATATTTGTATTTATTTTTACTAAGTGTTCCCGCTCTGCGTATTCTGACTATGAAGAGTGTTTAGTAACATCCTTTGTCCGTGGCATCCCATGTTCCTAATTCTTTTTCCTGCCAAAATGCCAAGATGACATTCTCTGTTTATATTGTATATCCTTAGATTTATGTGATGTGATACGTGATTTATGTTTTTTTTTTAATTTCTTTTTCATATTTCTTCCGTGTCTTACTGAAGTTTTAGTTCATCGAAATTTAATTACCCAGCTTTGTATCATTTGCAAGTTTAATATTGAGCAGGCAATATCAAATTCGTAATCGAAAACTCTTTAGTGGCTGATGATTTTCAGCCTAAACTAAATGAAATGAACAATAACACTTCCACCATATTAATTTTTCAAAAATTACCTCTACTACCTACACTGAGAAAATCTCACCTTAGAGGTGGTGTGAGACTTATTCTGAGAGCTTCATCTGTGAGAAAGAGAAACTACATCTAGAAGTAAAATGAAGGAGGACATCGCTCACAATTTGGATAAGATAATCACTGTCATTCTCTTCAAGGTGAAGTAAATTCAGTGAGTCTTAGAATAAGAATTTATGCTTTTTTACTAAAAGGGGATAGATTTAAAATTTAATTATTATTTGAGGGTAATTATCAATTTGGAATAAGTCGTAATAGAGGTAAACTTGTAATTCAAAAGTCGTAACATCTATTACAATTTTTATTTTTTTATAATTAAAATCATAAATTTTTTTATGACTTTCGTGTATTTTTATTTTGTTTATGACTTCAAATTCATAATATATATATATATATATATATATATATTTTACTTGTTATACTAAAGTTGTAAATATATTTATAACTTCTAAATCATAAATATATTTACTACTTACGCTTAGAAGTTGTAAATATATTTACAATTTATAACTTTTTTTTAAAAAATTTTTTGTTAGGTTATGACTTTGAAGTCGTGAACCCATTTTTTTTTATACTTAACTTTTTGTTTTTTTGGATCTCATGACCTTTTTTTTTGTTTTTTTTAATTTATCATTTATTCATTATTTTTTGATTTTATAAAAAAAATTAAAAAATTAGTTTATTTTAATTATTTAAAAATGTAAGTAATTTTAATTATGTTATAAATATTTATTTATTTGTTTAATTTTCTTTATTTTTTAGTAATGTTAAGATTTATATTTCAAAAGACTTATTCTTAGATGAAAATATTTTATTATTAATATTAACTTATAAAATATCAAATCCAGATTTTATTATTTATGATAATTTTGTTAATTATTTTTTAAAATTATCATTATCTTAATTGATCATTTGTTACTATAATATTAATTAATTTTTTCACATTTATTTTAATATTATCAATAGATTTTACTTAAGTAATAAAAGTAGTTCACATGTCTTAATAAAATTAGTAATGAATCATTTATTTTATTAAATGTTTCATTCATTAAGACATTATTAGGTCATGCTTGGACTTCTTTTAAAATAGAATTCATACATTCGACAAGGTTGGTAGTCATATGTCCATGCAGTTTGCCTTCATCATATGCTTGAGTCCATTTACTTTTGGGGATTTGGTCCAATCAATCTATTAATTGTGAAAACTACGATCGCATTGCAAACAACTTTGCCTCAAATCGTAATTTTCTCAACTCATATCCTATGACAAAAAATAAAACAATGATTATCAAATATGGTGAACACATAATAATGCGAGAATTTTATGAATGAAATGGTTACAAGCTTATCCATATTCATTACACTTTTTATTAAAGCATGTTAACTATTTTTATTACTTAAATAAAATCTATTGTTAATATTAAAATAAATGTTAAAAAAATAATTAATATTAATGTGACAAATAATTAATTAAAATAATGATAATTGTAAGAAAATAATGAATAAATAATAAATTAAAAAAAGGATCATACGACCCAAAAAAACAAAAAGTTAAAATGGATTTACAACTTCAAAGTCGTATTCCAACAAAAAAAAGTTATATATATATATATATATATATATATATCATACGACTTTGAAGTCGTAAATGAAAAAAAAGATACATTGAAATTATAAAAAATTTAAGACTTTTAAAAAAAATTAAAAAACATAAATTGTAACATGTTTTACGACTTCTAAGTTACAAGTTGTATCCTCTCTTACAACTTATTATCAATTGGTAATTAATTTAAAAATTACTCCTAAATGATAATTAAATTTTGAATTTATCCTCTTTTGATAAAAAAGGCAAGAACTTAAGAAGGCTTGACCCAATCACACGTGTTCCCATTTTTTTTCAAAAATAGTAGTGAAATTAGTACATTAAAATCTAAATCTTTTTTTCTTTTTTGCTTAACAATTTTTTTTGGTTACAACATAAAAATATAGGGGGTGGTTTGGTAGACAATTTTTTTTTTACTTTTTCAAGAATCTTAAAGTGAAAAATCATGATGCTCATGTTTAATATGTAATTAATAAAAAAAGATGGACAAGAAATTATAATTTTTGAAAATCAATTTTAATTCATTTTTCTAAAAAAATATTTTTTAGAAATGGAACAAGAATCAAACTTTCTCTTACTTATCTTATATGAATCTTTAATTTGACTAACAAAACATATTTTACTTATTTCAAAAAATTATAATCCCCAATAATCTTATTTGCTGGATATGAAAAAACTCCTCTATTACCAAACGTCCTCCAAATCTAAGATATTATTAACATATTTTTTTTAAAGAAAGTTAACATCAAATTAGTATTTTAAAAATTAGTTCATTATGAAGTTAATCTTTAAAAAAAATGTGACAGTTGTAATTCCTTATTAACTTTTAAAAATAATTAATGTTTTAGAATATGTTTAGTTTAAAGGTTAAAAAAATGAAAATAAAAGAATTTTTTAAAATTCAAATAAAATATGAGTCTAAAAAATATAATTTTTTTCAATATTATTTCTACGAAAAACACCGTTAGATATCAAATTGATTTTTTTTTAAAACTTTCTTTTTATTGGTCAATTGTATTCGTATCTTTCTCTTTCCACAACCCGTATTCACTGTCTCCAACAATTCTATCCGTGTCGTTTACTCAGACAGTAACAGACGGGGGAAATGGCTCAGCCCTACCCTCTTTGCTCTTCCCCTTCAGCTTCTTCCTTCTCATTTCATTATCGCATACCCTTCTTCACCATCATCCCTTCTCATTCCAAAACCCTTCTCCACGCCCCACGCCCCACGCTTCTCCTTACAACCCGTTAATACTCTCCAAGACGCAAAACTCGACGACCCAGATGCAAAGTCTCCGTCTTCATCGAAAAAATCCATCTGGGTCAATCCCAGAAGCCGCAGAACCAAACACCTTCAGCAGAATTCCCTTCATGCCAGGTCATCTTCTCTCATCAAACTCGCCAAGTCACTGGACTCGTGCAGCCCCACCGAGCAACACGTCTCTGAAATCCTCAACGTTTTGGGGACAATGTTTCAGAACGCGACGCTGTGTTTATTCTCAACACAATGGTTAATCCCAACACTGCACTTCTCGCTCTTAAGTACTTTAAGCAAAAGATTAACCCCGCCTAGCACGTTGTTCTTTACAACGTTACCCTGAAGGTGTTGAGGGAGGTAAAGGATTTTGAAGGTGCAGAGAAGCTGTTTGATGAAATGCTTCACAGAGGGGTCGAGCCAAATCTCATTACGTTCTCAACTATAATTAGCTCTGCTTCCGTGTGTTCTTTGCCAGATAAGGCTATGGAGTGGTTTGAGAAAATGCCCTCCTTTGGGGTTGAGCCTGATGCGAGTGTAGCCTCCTTTATGATTCATGCTTATGCGCATAGTGGGAAGGCTGACATGGCTTTGGAACTGTATGATCGTGCAAAAGCAGAGAAATAGCAGCTTGATACAGCGGCGTTCTCTGTGTTGATTAAGATCTGTGGGATGTTGGAGAATTTTGATGGATGTTTAGGTGTTTACAATGATATGTATTGGGAAAAACCCAAGTCTCACATCGGCTAGAGATAGTGTCAAGATAGATTATATAAGTGGGGGACAACTCTCACCCTAAGAGCTTTTGGGGTTGAGTTAGGTCCAAACCCATATTCTAAGATGATATTAGAGTCTATCCTAGATTCTTTAATGGGCCGTTCACCATATTATCCATGCGCCAAGTCCAAAAGTGTTGGGCATGAGGGGGTGTATTGGGTAAAATCCAAGTCCCACATCGATGGTCTTGGATGCCAAGACTATATATTGCAAAGCACGGTTTTCGTGAGGACGCGCTGGGAGTTTATAAGGAATTGAAGGAAAAGGGAATGGATGTGAATTTATTTTTATATAACTGGCTTTTTGACATGTTGGGTGACTTGTTGGTCATGTGTTTGAATTCGGAAATAGCCTCTTTGTATATGTAAGGATAAAGCTGCATACAATATCCCTTCTCCTTACCTTTACATAATGAGGAGTCTCTGAGCAATGGAGTACCTAGTTTTTTAGTTTAGTTTTTTGCTTTTTGACATGTGTGCTGATGTTGGTTGCATGGGTGAAGCTGTTGAAATCTTTGAAGACATGAAAAGTTTGGGAACTTGCCAGCCAGACAATTTTACTTACTCGTGCTTGATCAACATGTACAGTCTCATCTCAAACGCACCGAGTCTTTGGAGTCAAGCAATCCATGGGAGCAACAGGTCTCCACAATTTTGAAGGGTCTGGGGGACAATGTTTCAGAAGGAGATGTTATATTTATTCTCAATAGGATGGTGGATCCCAACACTGCATCCTTTGTTCTTAGATACTTTCAGAACATGATTATTTTCACATTTTCACTAGATATAAAGAGGTGATTCTTTACAATGTGGTTATGAATTTGTTTGGGAAGTCTAGGGATTTTGAAGGAACAGAGAAGTTGTTTGATGAAATGCTTCAAAGACAAGTAAAACCTGACAACATTACATTTTCAACTTTGGTTAACTGTGCTAGTGTGTCTGGTTTGCCTAATAAGGCTGTGGAGTTATTTGAAAAGATGTCTGGTTTTGGGTGTGAACCTGATGACATCACATGCTCAGGCATGGTATATGCTTATGCACGAACTAATAATGTTGTCAAGCAAAAGCTGAGAACTGGAGCCTTGATGCAGTAACATTCTCAACATTGATTAAGATGTATAGCATGGCAGGAAACTACGATAAATGCTTGGAAGTCTACCAAGAAATTAAGGTTCTTGGTGTGAAGCCTAATGTGGCGATGTATAACACTCTGTTGGGTGCCATGTTGATATCTAAGAAGCACCGACAGGCCAAGGCTATACATAAAGAGATGAAAATTAGTGGAGTTTCACCAGATTGTATAACATATGCATCTCTTTGGAAGTTTATACTAGAGCACAATGTAGTGAAGATGCTCTTGGTGTTTATAAGGAAATGAAGGGGAATGGAATGGATCTGACTGCAGATCTTTATAACAAGCTTTTAGCTATGTGTGCTGATGTTGGCTACACAGATAGAGCTGTTGAAATTTTTTATGAAATGAAAAGTTCTGGGACTTGCCAGCCTGACAGTTGGACATTTTCATCGTTGATTACCATGTATTCCCACAGTGGTAAAGTTTCAGAGGTGGAAGGGATGTTGAATGAAGTGATCCAATCTGGATTTCAGCCTACAATTTTTGTTATGACATCCCTCATCCGGTGCTATGGAAAAGCAAAGTGAATTGATGATGTTGTGAGGATATTTAAACAGCTCCTGGATTTGGGCATTGTTCCAAATGATCACTTCTGCTGTTGCCTTTTAAATGTTCTGACTCAAACACCAGAAGAAGAGGTTGGTAAGCTAACAGATTGCATTGAGAAGGCTAATACAAAGCTTGGGACTGTGGTAAGATATTTGGTGGAAGAGCAGGAGAGTGATGAAGCCTTTAGAAAGGAAACACTAGAACTTTTAAATTCAGTTGATGCTGAAGTAAAGAAGCCTTTATGCAATTGTCTAATTGATCTGTGTCAAACTGAATGTGCCTGAAGAGCATGTGGCCTTCTGGATTTAGGACTGATGCTTGAGATATATAAAAATATCCAGTCCAAATCCCAAACTCTCAGTGGTCTTTGCATCTGAAAGAACTCTCAGTTGGAGCTGCTATGACTGCATTACATGTTTGGATTAATGACTTGTCCGAGGCATTGGAATCAGGGAAAGACCTTCCTCCACTACTTGGAATTATACTGGGCAAGGAAAACACAAGTATTCAGACAAAGGCTTGGCTTGTGTATTTGAATCTCATTTGAAGGAACTCAATGTTCCATTTCATGAGGCTAAGACTGGCTGGTTTTTGGTTACAAAGGCAGCAGCCAAATTTTGGCTGGAGTCTAGGGATTCAACCGAATCAATTGCTGGTTTGAACTTTCTGGTTTTAGATGTTCCAACAATGGCCCTTTAGTTTAATAGTGTTGTTTTAGGAACATATGCTATGTTAATCTTTTTGGCATTTTCCTATTCGTTTTGCGGAAATTTTGTACTGTATGTATGAAACTTCGTGTGAATACAAGTAACTTTTAATACCAAAATTACCAATTGCACTGTTATGAAAAGATTCAAGTAACTTTTAAATGCTATTCATAGTTTTCTTAAATCACTTAATTTTGATAAGGAAGCAACGTTTTAAAATGTTAACTTTTAATTTTTTATATTTTTTATTTTTAATATATTTATTTAATTTTTTAAATAAATCATAATTTTATTATTTTTCTATCATTTTAGTCTATTTAATTATTTCAACAACTAATTTTACTAATTTAATAAATTACTTTTGCAATTTTCAATTAATTTTATCGAGAATATAGTTTACATGAAACTAATTTATTGTTTCAAAATAAATATTTTAAGTTATATTACAAATAATTTTTACTTAATGTAAACTTTTATACATTAATAATGTATAAAGATTAAACTCCCTTAATAAGTTTCTTATAGTCTGTTTTAAAATTTGTGTAGAAGCTTATTAAAATGTTTTAATAAATTTAAAAAGTAAACTTATGAATAAGTTTTTCTTGATAAAACTTAATAAATAAGGATTTAATAAAATTATTTAACTAAATGCATCTTTGATTGATTGATTGTTTCATAAAGTTTACTTATATTTAACTTTTTTAAAAATCTCTTAATCCAATCGTGAATGATTAGTGTTCCTATCGAACATAATTAATTCCAGTAATTGTGGTCTCGACCAAAAAGATAGAAAGAAAAAAAGTCAATTTGCACTTATTTTTTTTCATCAATCAATCTGTTTATGTTTTGTTCATTCAATACATTCAGAGAGAGAGAGAAGGAAAATGACTCAATCTTACCTTCCCTGGTGTGCTTCTTCTTCTTCTTCTTCTTCTTCTTCTTCTTCTTCCATTTCTCCTATTCCTTGTTCTTCTGCCTTCCATTGTCGTGAACCTATCACGACTTCTAACTCCTTCTCTTACTTTTCCCGCCATTTCAAACTTCTCACCTTCCCTTTCTCTCATAATAAACCCAAAACCCTTCTCCAAGTCCAAGCCGCCAATACTCCACAAAACCCAGATGCAAAGTCTTCGCCATTATCCAAAACTTCCATCTGGGTCAATCCCAAAAGCCCCAGAGCCAAACACCTTTGGAAGAATCCCTATCACGCCAGGTCTTCATCTCTCACCAAACTCGCCAAGTCTCTCGATTCCTGCAACCCCACCCAACAACACGTCTCTGAAATCCTCAAAGTTTTGGGGGACAACGTTTTTGAATCTGATGCCGTGGTTATTCTCAATTCCATGGTCAATCCCTACACTGCACTCCTCGCTGTTAACTACTTCAATCAGAAGATTAAACCCTCTAGGCACGTTGTTCTCTACAACGTCACCCTGAAGCTGTTCAGGGTGGTAAGGGATTTTGAAGGTGAAGAGAAGGTGTTTGATGAAATGCTTCAAAGAGGGGTCAACCCGAATCTCATTACGTTTTCAACTATCATTAGCTCTGCTTCCATGTTTTCTTTGCCGCACAAGGCTATCGAGTTTTTTGAGAAAATGCCCTCCTTTGGGGTTCAACCCGATGCCGGTGTAACCTCCTTTATGATTCATGCTTATGCGTGTAGTTGGAATGCTGATATGGCTTTGGAACTGTATGATCGTGCAAAAGCAGAGAGATGGCGGGTTGATACAGCGGCAATCTTGGCATTGATTAAGATGTTTGCAAAGTTTGACAATTTTGATGGATGTTTAAGAGTTTACAATGATATGAAGGTTCTTGGTGCCAAGCCTATCAAGGAAACTTATGACACCATGTTGTATCTCATGGGGAGAGCTAAGAGAGCCGGGGATGCCAAGGCTATATATGAGGAGATGATAAGTAATGGATTTTCACCCAATTGGCCTACCTATGCAGCTCTTTTAGAAGCCTATTGTAAAGCACGGTGTCATAAGGATGCGCTGAGAGTTTATAAGGAAATGAAGAAGGAAAAGGGAATGAATGTGGATGTATATCTTTATAACTTGCTATTTGACATGTGTGCTGATGTTGGTTGCATGGATGAAGCTGTTGAAATCTTTGAAGACATGAAAAGTTCAAGGACTTGCCAGCCACACAATTTTACATACTCGTGCTTGATCAACATGTACAGTTCTCATCTCAAACAAACCGAGTCTTTGGAATCAAGCAATCCGTGGGAGCAACAGGTCTCCACAATTTTGAAGGGTATAGGGGACATGGTTTCAGAAGGAGATGTTATATTTATTCTCAATAAGATGGTAAATCCCAACACTGCATCCTTTGTTCTTAGATACTTCCTGAACAAGATTAATTTCACCACAGATAAGGAGTTGATTCTTTACAATGCGACCCTGAATTTGTTTAGGAAGTCTAGGGATTTTGAAGGAGCAGAGAAGTTGTTCGATGAAATGCTTCAAAGAAGGGTAAAACCAAATAACTTTACATTTTCAACTATGGTTAACTGTGCTAATAAGCCTGTGGAGTTGTTTGAAAAGATGTCTGGTTTTGGGTATGAACCTGATGGCATCACATGCTCAGCCATGATACATGCTTATGCACTTTCTAATAGTGTTGACAAGGCTGTAAGCCTATATGATCGTGCAATAGCAGAGAAATGGTGCCTTGATGCAGCAGCATTCTCAGCATTGATTAAGATGTATAGCATGGCAGGAAACAATGATAAATGCTTGAAAATCTACCAAGAAATGAAAGTTCTTGGTGTGAAGCCTGATGTGGGGACATATAACACTCTGTTGGGTGCCATGTTGAAAGCTGAGAAGCACCGACAGGCCAAGGCTATATATAAAGAGATGAGCAGTAATGGAGTTTCACCAGATTTTATAACATATGCATGTCTTTTGGAAGTCTATACCATAGGACATTGTAGTGAAGATGCTCTTGGTGTTTACAAGGAAATGAAGGGGAATGGAATAGATATGACTGCAGATCTTTATAACAAGCTTTTAGCTATGTATGCTGATATGGGCTACATAGATAGAGCTGTTGAAATATATTATGAAATGAAAAGTTCTGGGACTTGCCAGCCTGACAGTTGGACATTTGCATCTATGATTGCTATTTATTCCCGCAGTGGGAAAGTTTCAGAGGCGGAAGGAATGTTGAATGAAATGATCCAATCTGGATTTCAACCTACTATTTTTGTTCTAACATCACTTGTCCATTGCTATGGAAAAGCTAAGCGAACTGATGATGTTGTGAAGGTATGTAAGCAACTTCTGGAATTGGGCATTGTTCCAAATGATCACTTCTGCTGTTCTCTGCTAAATGTTCTGACTCAAACATCAAAAGAAGAGCTTGTTAAGCTAACAGATTGCATTGAAAAGGCTAACACAAAGCTGGGTTCTGTGGTAAAATATTTGGTGGAAGAGGAGGGTGATGGGGATTTTAGAAAGGAAGCCTCAGAATTGCTTAATTCAATTGATGCTGAAGTGAAGATGCCTTTATGCAATTCTCTCATTGATCTTTGTGTCAAACTGAATGTGCCTGAAAGAGCATGTGACCTTCTGGATTTAGGACTAATGCTTGAGATATATAAAAATATACAGTCCAAATCCCAAACTCAGTGGTCTTTGCATCTGAAAGAACTCTCAGTTGGAGCTGCTATGACTGCATTACATGTTTGGATTAATGACTTGTCCAAGGCATTGGAATCAGGGAAAGACCTTCCTCCACTACTTGGAATAAATACTGGGAAAGGAAAACATAAGTATTCAGAAAAAGGCTTAGCTGGTATATTTGAATCACATTTGAAGGAACTCAATGCTCCATTTCATGAGGCTAAGGCTGGTTGGTTTTTGGCTACAAAGGCTGCAGCGAAATCATGGCTGCAGTCTAGGGGTTCAATGGCTGATTTGAACTTTGAACTCTGGTTTTTGGTGTTCCAACAATGACCCTAAGTATCTATAATATTGTTTGAGAAACGATGTGCCAGGCTAATGTTTTTGGCATTTCCTGTTCGTTTTGCAGAAATTTCGGACTGTATATGATTGTGCAGAACTTCGTGGGAAGAATATAAGTATGAACACATGATTTTAATTTTATTTTCTATTATTAATTTAATATTAATTTCTAGTCCTTCTAGATTGTTACTCCTATGACAATGATTGTAGTATTGGTATTGAAGAACTCTATTGACATTAGAATGAGCAAAGACCCACCAAGGCAACTGAAACTTATTCTGCGAACATTTTTTTGGTATGTAAATAACTGGAAATTTTTTGGTTTGTCACTGTTCATGTTTATTTTAAATAACATAAATTTTTTATTATTATCTAATACTAGTATTAGACACCACGAGCTACAAATATGCATTGTGTTATAGCAAGTGTGCAAATGGGACATTGTTTCCAAGGATTTGATACCAAATTACCCTTTTTTTGTGGAATTTTTTTTTGGTGGAAATACCAAATTACCATTAGCTTAAATGTTAGTATTTTTCTTTAATAGATTAATGGATATGCATTGTAAATGTAAAAGATTTTATAATTTCAATCGATTAGAAATTAGTTTTGGTATTACTTTCAAGAGTCGTACAAACAGTTATTTCTGATTCAATAATACTATCAAAATGTCTATGGATGAAAATATAAAAACCTTTTTTCCTCTTTTATAAATTACTTGAACTTACATATCACACCAACATTAATCAATCAACTAGATAAGAAGTCTCAAGTTTTTCTTTTTCTTTTTCTCATAAGAAATCTCAAGTTGTATACTTTGTTCTAGAAAAAAAAAATACTTGAATTTGCATAAAGAATTATGATTGTGTCTTGCCGGTTTAGAGGTAGTAAGGTAGTAACTTTTTGCTCAACAACCAATCTGTTCACATTTTTTTTCTTTTTCAGAGCCATATCAGTTCTCTCGAGTCTCGACGGCTCAGACTCGGAGAGGAACGGAAAATGGCTCAGTCTTACCTTCTCTGCTGTTCTTCTTCCTCTTTTCCTCCTCCTCCTCCTCCTTCTTCTTCCTTCCATTATCGTCAAAAAATAACCAACACCACTACTGTCCCCTCTTACTCTTCCCGCCATTTCAAATTTCCCAACTTCTCTTCTTCCCATCAACCCAAAACCCTTCTACAAGACGCAAAACTCGATGACCCAGATGCAAAGTCTTCGCCTTTATCCAAAACTTCCATCTGGGTCAATCCCAATAGTCCCAGAGCCAAACACCTTTGGAAGAATTCCTATCACGCCAGGTCATCATCTCTCACCAAACTCGCCAAGTCTCTCGATTCCTGCAACCCCACCCAGGAACACGTCTCTGAAATTCTCAAAGTATTGGGGGACAGTGTTTTAGAACCTGATGCTGTGTTTATTCTCAATTCCATGGTGAATCCCTACACTGCACTCCTCGCGGTTGAGTACTTCAAGCGGAAGGTTAAATTCGCTAGGCATGTTATTCTCTACAACGTTACCCTGAAGCTGTTTAGGAATGTAAAGGATTTCGAAGGAGCAGAGAAGCTGTTTGATGAAATGCTTCACAGAGGGGTCATCCCCAATCTCATTACATTTTCAACTATGATTAGCTGTGCTTCCTTGTGTTCTTTGCCGCATAAGGCTGTGAAGTGGTTTGAGATGATGCCCTCTTTCGGGTGTGAACCGGATAACAATGTGTGCTCGTCTATGATATATGCTTATACAAGAACTGGCAATACTGATATGGCTTTGAGACTGTATGATCGTGCAAAAGCAGAGAAATGGCATGTTGACACGGCAGTGTTCTCGGGGTTGATTAAGATGTATGGGGTGTCTGGGAACTATGTTGGATGCTTGAATGTTTACAATGATATGAAGGTTCTTGGTGCAAAGCCGAACTTGACAACATATAATGCTCTGTTGTATGCCATGGGGAGAGCTAAGAGGGCCAGGGATGCCAAGGCTATATATGAGGAGATGATAAGTAATGGATTGTCACCAAATTGGCCTACCTATGCAGCTTTGTTACAAGCCTATTGTAGAGCACGGTTTAACAGAGATGCGCTGAATGTTTACAAGGAAATGAAGGAGAAGGGGAAGGATTTGGATATACTTCTTTATAACATGCTTTTTGACATGTGTGCAAATGTTGGATGTGTGGATGAAGCTGTTAAAATTTTTGAACACATGAAAAGTTCTGGGACTTGCCGGCCAGACAGTTTCACATATGCATCCTTGATCAACATGTACTCCAGCATTGGGAAAATTTTAGAGATGGAAGCCATTTTCAATGAAATGATGGAATCTGGATTTGAGCCTAATATTATAGTTCTGACATCACTTGTCCATTGCTATGGAAAAGCCAAGCGAACTGATGATGTTGTGAAGATATTTAATCAGCTCATGGATTTGGGCATCAGTCCTGATGGTCGCTTCTGTGATTGTCTTCTGTATGCAATGACCCAAGTACCAAAAGAAGAACTTGGTAAGCTAGCAGGTTGCGTTGAGAAGGCTAATCCAAAGCTTGGCTCTCTGTTAAGATATATAATGGAAAAGCAAGAGGGTGGTGGAGATTTTAGAATGGAGGCATCGGAACTTTTTAATTCAACGGAAGCTGATGTAAAGAAGTCCATGTGCAATTGTCTAATTGATCTTTGTGTGAGCCTGGATGTGCCAGACAGAGCTCGTGACCTTCTGGACCTGGGGCTGACTCTTGAGATATATCCAGATATACAGTCAAGGTCTCAAGCTAAGTGGTCTCTGCACCTAAAGAGACTCTCAGTTGGAGCTGCTCTGACTGCCTTAAGTGTTTGGATAAGTGACTTGTCTAAGGCTTTGGAACTAAGGGAGGAGCTTCCACCACTACTTGGAATTAATACTGGGGGAGGGAAACGCAGGTTTTCAGATAAAGTTTTGCTTACTGTATTTGAATCATATCTGAAGGAACTTAAAGCTCCATTTCATAAGGATGCAAATAAGGCAGGCTGGTTTTTGGCTACCAGTGAAGCAGTCACATCATGGCTGCAATCTAGGGGTTCAACAGTGGCTCTTCCCGAATGATATTGTTGTTTACTTTTAGGCAACCTTGTACCATTTAGACTTTTTGCATTTTTCCCTTACCGTGGGAGAAAATTTTGATGAGTAGTTTCTGAAATTTTGTTTTATTTTAGATGTCTTACATTGTGAAAGAAGGCCTGATACAAATATATCTGGAAAGTCTAAATATAAGTAATAAGTTCTTCTTGGCTCTGTGGCCTTCGTGAGTTTCAAACCCGTATGCTTAGGATACTAGGATAATACTACTAGTAGTGTTGATTGAACAAATGGATACTGGAATTGATATTTGGCAAGAACAGTTGGACAGGTGAAAGTTGGTCTTCTTACTGTAGTTTTTGTCCAAGCATTCCTCATTTTATGGCAAGGATAATGTGGCACACGTTCCTATTTTGTTCTAAACAAACAAAATCCGTTACCTTCTGCTATAAACTGAGAGCAGGTTTACTCGGCTGTGATCTGTATGCTCAAATTTGGATGGTAGAGGTTTATAAAAGTGAGAAGAGCAACCTAGAAAGGTGTTTTTTTTTTTTTTTCTGGTACACACAAAAATAAATAAATGAGTTATACTCTATGAATAAAGTGTCATATTCCTTTTCATCTGTTCCAATTTCATGTGTTTGAGGGAACGATTGCAAAATTGATTTAAGTTAAATTTGATTTTAAAGTTGTGCTTTATGTTTTGATATTTTTATCATCAAAGCAAGCTAAAGTGAAATTTATTATAATTTTTTTTATATAATACAAAATTACTTAAAAGTTGTTTTAAGTCAATCAATTTTGACCTAAAATTAATTCTTAACGTAAAATAAAAAAATGTCAATATTTATCTAAAATCACATTAGTTAATATTTCAATGTAATTCTGAATAGTTCAATGTGAATCTAAACAAGCACTTCCCATATTGCGAAAACAACAGAAAAGAAGCAGGTGATTATCTGTTTTTTTCTTTTCTTTAACTGTTTTCCAAAAACCGTAAAAAAGAAAAATAAAAGAAAATGAAGATGTAAGCAAGGTTGGGGTTGACCATTTTATTGAACATGACGGTTACCTTTTTCTTTCTATTCTTTTATGTGGGACTGACTTTGACTTTGAGTTTATGGCTTTAATGTGTTATTATTGTTATAATTAATTGCTTGGACAAAGGTTGGCAAATTAAGGAATAAAGTAATTTTGACTTTCGTTAAGAGAATATTTTAGTAGTAATGTGCTTGCAACTTCTAGTCTTACCTGTACCTAGAGTGTCTATCCAGTCACACCCCACATGACTTTTTTGGCCTAATGGAACTCTTCTGTATATTCTTATTTTTAAAAGAAGTCAACACATAACGAAAGTTATATGATCAATGATGGCCTGCACGTTAATATTTTATTCAATTTATATTGACCCAACTTTCTCTATATAATGGTGAGTCCTTGTTCATTTGATCATATGCAAAATGGGAAACTGTATGGGTTACCACTCTCAACCAAAGAAACAAACCAGATATCCTCTAACTGAAGGAAGAGAATTAGAGGTTGATGCTTCAATACCAGTTGAAAAGATTAAATCTGCTTCTAATAAGCGTTACATAGTGGTGCGTAGGAAGCTGAGGCATGGGGAGGTTTACCAGCTTGCACCATTCAGGTTGCAATCTGATATGCCTTGTAGGACACCTAACAACAGAAAGTTGAAGACTAGGAGTGTGAAGATTGTGGTGACTGCAGAAGAATTGGAATCGCTGTTAAGCGGATCAAAGAGGTTCCAAACCCAACGTAGAATTGCACGTGTCAGGCGAAGTTTTGAGTTGAGAGGGTGCCACAAATGGTTACCTTCTTTGCCAACTATTCAAGAGGTGCATAACTATTAAATAGAGGGAAGGATGCTATTTAAGCATTCCTATCATCAGTTGTGCAATGAATTTTATTTGTAGTTTTTGTGGATTTTCCAAAAGATGCTAGGTTGTATTTGCTCAGAAAATTAAGGATGTTTACCTGCTCAATTTTTTAATTATAGCAGCAGGGAGAAGAAAAGGAAAAAGAAAAAGTTTCTCCATGTACATCCTTTTTTGCTTTCTACTGGTTTAAGAGTTTTTCATTCATACTGTAGGAGTAGTGAATGCTGACTGTTCATGTTCTTGGATGATTGGATGAACAATGAGAATTTGTTATTTGTTCATTCATTTCAGCTGCTTAAAGTGATATTACTGCTACAATTTTTCCTTGTTCCTCTATTATAAGATAGTATGGAATCTGCTTCTGCTCAGTTATGTTTATATTATATCCTTTAAAGACTTGTAATGATACTCCATGATTACTGCAAGTTGATATCCTTATATGCTCAATTATAAGTTACCGTCATACTCATACCATTGATCTTTTCTTTACTCTAGAATGATTCTCAAAATCACTCAAGATTCAGGAATAATCTTCTTTATAATCATCTTTGGTAAATTAGTTTTTTGATACACATAATGCAGACATGTAATTCAAATATTTTCCAAATGTTCATCATATATATTTCATCTCTCTGCAGATACATCTGACAAACGGGGATAATATGTATGAAATACTCACAATCACAGAGCACAGAGGATGCCAGTTAAATAAATTTAGTGTATGTAGTATGTAGAGAGTCAGATCCCAGGCTCCCTTAGCCCAGTGGAACTTTATTTCAACATACTAAGTTTTTGCTTTTTATACAAAGAAAAATCACAAGATGCCATTGATTATTAAATTGCCTTCAAATTTCTCTAAATAAAGACTCTTCAATGTTCTTTCATCATATCATCCTGCAGTAATTTTATAAAAAGGTTAAGGGCTAGTATAAACAAACTTGTCAATTAACATAGGTGTTGGTCATTCAATAAAAAATGTTACAGAACCTTCTAGAGGAATTTGAGCGTCTGAGTTTCCTGTTATCATCTGATTTTGTTGATGCAGCCTCCTTCTCTCTAGCAGCTGCTTCTCTTTTCATTTTCTTCCACTCTATTTCCATAGCCTTTGTCAATGCATCAACTTTCTTTGTAAGCATCTGAAAAAAAAAAGAGCATATTTCTTATCTTCAGTTCTCAAGTAACAAGGGGAAGTTGTGGGGATGTGATCATTGCTGTTGCTAGTACCTTTATTTCTTCATCTTTAGTGTGCAAATTACTCTCTTTAATTTCACAAGATTTCCTCAAATTGATGACCTCTTTTTGAAGCTTATCATATAGAAAACCTGAGACCACATCATTGCTGCCTAAATCATTACAGCTATTGCTTTTAGAGTCGTCATTAACATCAACACTGGTTTTAATTTCTGCTGCTTCATTTTTATCATTGCATTTATTTAAATTCATGCCTGCGTTCACCTGCATCTCATTTTCTTTTTCATCACTATCAGCAACTTTGTGTCTTGATGCCCATATACCTTTCTTCAACATATTTTCTGCAGTACCATATTTCTTTTTCATAATGCTGCCTGGTATTAGGCTCTCAGTATCACAGTCTGTGTTGCTTTTTGCATTTGACTTTTGGAACAAAGAGCTTCCATTAGTAGATCCCCTTGGTTGTGATGTGGATCTGTTTCTAAGTCCACCATTGGTCGTTAGGAAGCTTAAGATCTTAGACTTTTCTGATTTTGCAGACCCAGAATTTGAACTGACTGGGTTATTTGAAAAATGCTTTAAGCCTTCTTCTAGTGTTTTTAACCTCAACTTGAGTTTATCCTGAGAAAAATCACACAGAAAACATTAGTTATTGCTAACATTATTTACATGCTTACATGGAAGGAAGACAAATAGGTTACCTTCAATTGTGACTCTGCCTTTGCTGTTCTCTCGGATATAGCTAGCTTATCTTTCAATCGTTGCATCTCTGCCTATATATGCATGGACATAATTGATCATAAAATTTTCTTGCTCATAAAAATTTCAGCACTTTAAAGTATAGTTTGGAATTGAAATTAGCTTTTCATTGATAGGATTTGGACCTTTCAAAAAAAAATCCTATATATATTGGTCTTGAATTTAGTAATGGAAAAACTATGTTTAATGAAAATAATTGTATTTTTGGACTAAATATGGGCACCAAAGATTTTCATGGGAAGATATATACCTGCATTATCCTTCTCTCTTCGAGCCATTGCTTGACAGGCATGACCTTGTCATTCTCATCCTTCCACTCATTAGCCATAACAGTTGCAACTCTGTTGGCTGAAACTTTTACCCTTGCTAGCTCCCTCTCCAATGTCCTTTTCTCCTCCTGAAAATTTGGGTTAATTTATGTCACTACATTGATCGACCAGAATGTAGAAAATCAATATATCAGAAATTAAGCTCAAAATGTTAGTATCCAATAAGATATGCCTACTTGCAATTCAGAAATCTGTCGCTGGTAATCACGAACAGCATTGGCATTGACCCCGCTGGATAAGATGACCTCCTCAAGTTCATGGATGGTTTGGCTAAGTTTTTCAACTTCCAAAATCTTTTGGCGATGTGTTTTCTCTAAGATTTTGTTCTCCTCCTGTTCATGGAAGTTATAAATTGGCTTAAGTACTTGTAATTACTATAGAAACTAAATGTGAAAATGGAAATATAAAAAGTATGCCTGGCAGATCTCAATCTGTCTCTTCAAGTCAAAATTTTCATTTTGAACTTCCTCAACTATTAAAACTCTCTCTAGTGCACTTCTTAAAATCTTCTCTGCTTCAAGCAATGCTGCCTCTTTTGACTTTGTTAGTCGTTCCAAAGCTTTCTTGTCTTCTTGTAGTGATGCAATCTGAATGCAAAATAAATGTTAGTATTCTCATTTTGCACAATTCACTCCTTGGTGGAATTTCATTATTAGTACCTCATTCCTGTACATCTTAATCTCAGCTTCTAGAGGAGTAATGACACTGTCAAGAGGAACAAAATCGTCTTCCTTTTGATCTGCATGTAACCTTCTAAGAGTTGCTTCTGCCGCATATTGTGCGGCCAATGCATCTTTCTTTTCCTCTGTCAGTTTCTTGATTTCTAGCTTCTGCATATGAACAAATTTTGAGGAATATGCATTTTTAGAATTTAGCATTGTTTTACATGGTTCCAATTTTCATGATATATTAGCACTACTCTGGTGTACCTTATGTTTGAGATGGTCCTCAGTAAGTCTAAGCTTATCGTCCAGCTTACTGACTTCATTTCTCAGCTGCAATAAAAGAAAGATAATTACAGCTATTATTTAGTCACTGAGAAATTTATATATCTTGTTATTTATAAAGAAATGTGTAATGCAACTGCATCTAAAACAAATGTTTGATTTTAATCTTCTAACAGGGTAAAAAAAAACATATTAAATATCACTAGATCAAATTTTACTCTTAAAAGAATACCTCTTCTATGGCCTTGTCCTTTTTAGCTTCAGTTGCCCTTAAGGCCTTGATTTCACTCTGGCAAGTTCCCAGTTCCTTAACCTTTTCTGCAATGGGGTTAAAATTCAGCCATTATTTTATAGATAAATAAAACTGATTTAAATATAGTAGAAAAAGGCTTGTAATAATATATTCCCCGTTTTCATTTTGTTGTGAACGAAAAGAAAACTAAATTAATAAATCCTCTATACAAATAATGATAAATCTTACAACAGACAATGAATTATAAGATACTATATGCAATTAATGAAATACATAAAGCGTATCAATGAAACATGAATTTATGAGATGTTACTAGGCAGTCAGTGAAACATAAGTTACATAACGCTCATCAATATTAAACTTGCCATCGGGTTTCAAACAGTGGTAATGAAATCTGACAGTGGCCAACATACCCTGTAAATTATGAACTTGGCTTCCCCATATCAATATTTTTCTTTTTAGATTTAGAAATATGCTTGTTTGATTACCTCTCTATTTCGAAGGCAAAGAGTAACTGTTTCTACTAATTAAAATAGGTTCTATTATTGATTTTTTAACTAGTGAAGTTAAGTCAAAATCTTATTTCAAATTGAGGTCAGTCTCCACTATCACTTAGCATTGGCCAAGATATGTGAAAAATATTTAACAATATAAGCTATCAGTTATCTTTTCTTTGATACATTAACCAATGATGACAAACAAATATCCCTTTACTTTTTAAACCCCACCTCTATTGATTAATCTCTGTTCTTTTATATACTTTACCTCTTCCATTGAAAAATATCATATTATTTTGACCTTATTCTCAATCTCCAAATATTTACATAGACAATAATGAAGTAACATTGTTTTCATCATTTTCAATATGAAACTTTGAAATAAGAAACCAGTAAAAATAATGCATCATTTTATAATGATTAATAAAATAAGAAATAAACTATAAAACTTGCACTCAAGCTTAATGTGTCCTTAGTTTTTAAGATATAAAATACACTTATACTAGCTTACTTAAAAGTTTAAGTTTCTGTTTATTTAAGCATTGGATTTGGGGAAGCCAAACCCCAGTTTGGTTTGGAGGATGTATATAGTCTTCAATGTCGTGCATACATTGTTGTTTGGTAATTTTGTAATAAAATCAAGTTCAGATTGTAAATTTAATTTTAACTCTATTAACGTGTAAGTTACAATTTATTAATTTCATGAGTAAAATTTTATATAATGATATGAAAGATCAAATTATACATGTGTACTTTTGATAATTATTACATTATTTTATAATTTTTAACTAAATAATGTTTCTTAACTCATCATTAGATTGAAAATTCATTTCACATAAATTATATATGCAAAATTTTATATTAATCTAAAATCATTTAGTATCTTATTCATATAAATTAAAATTGACATAATGTAAATATTTCAAAATATTCTAAAATATTGATAATTTAATTACTTTCTTGTTGTTGTTTAGTTTTGACAAAATTTGACAAACGATATTGGTAATACGTAGATCTAATCCAATGGTTGAATCAACAAAAATAATATTTTATATCATTATAAAAATGTAGTAATAATTGTCAAAGTTATATCAATGTAATTTGATATATGTAATTTAATCAAACATTTGAATTATAATTATATAGAATGTGAATTTGATTGATCTAATTATTGAATTATTATTATATATTATTTTGATTATTTGTGACAAATTTTATAAAAATTAAACATAAAAAAAAAAGATGATCAAATTATTCATATTTTAATATTACATAAAAATATATATTATGTTGATTTTGATTTATTGAGATATCAAATATCTTTGTATTAATATAAAATATAGTATATATGAATTACATAAAAGATCTTTCAATCCTATGTTGAGTTTTAAAATAAAGTTATCCAATTGAAAATTATAAAATAATAATCATACACACACTTCTGATTTAGAAGGAATATATTAACTAACTCTAATTACGATTTTCTTGTAATACATTAAATGTGTAACTTGTTAAATTTAATTAAAAAAATAAGTGAATGTTTATTAAAAAAAAATTGTTATCCATATTGATTCTATCAGCTTGAACAACAGTATCTTCTACGAAGGAATCATGTGGCCTTGTATTAAAAAAAAAACTTATATACTCTTACTTTTTTAGAAGTTATTCAAAACTTGAGGAGTTAAGGTATATAATTCTTTTTTATCAAGGTTGAGATGTATAAGATATTGTAACTTATGACAAAAAATTTAATTTATTTTAGAGAATAATAATGATATAAAGAATTTTTGCATTATCAATTTGTCGTGTATTTTTAGTTTATTGACTAAAAAAATATATATTACAAGTTAAGTAATTCACGGTCTAAAAAAGTTTAGTTCATAAGCATATCTGTTATTTTCTACTTATGAAATAATTTATCCTACTCAAGTTGAAACACAACACTAAGATGCACTTAAGTCAATCCCATTGGTTGTTTCACACGCAGGAACCTGACAAGACTATGGAAAGCCAACTTAAAAGTAATAATGCTGAAGCAGAGAAAGTACTACAACAGAGATGTGATATGATATGAACCTGTGAGTTGGTTTTGTAAATGATCAATCTGCAACCCTACAGGGTCTGGTTGGACAAGAGAAACTTCTTCCCCACCATATATGTCTTCACTAGCCACCATTTTCCTCTTTCTGGTGCTGCCAAATGCTCACACAAAGAGGCTTTGTTCAACAACAGATGAGGCTTGGTCACTGGAAATAGGCTTTGTTCAACAACAAATATTGGGACTTAGTCACTGGAAATAGCTTTGTTCAATAACAAATGGGGCTTGGTCACTGGCTATATATAGTATTTTTTTTGCTTTGGTTTTGTTTCCTGATGCTGACAAGTGCACTGGCTGAGGCTTAGTCCTAAAACACCAACAACAAAAGATGGCTCTAAAAGGGAAACATATAATAATAATAATAATGAGAGAGGTTATTATGGCAGAAAATAAGATAGTCTATTCGTATAAGGAATCAATTGACCGCAAAGAGAGGAATGAGCTTCCCCTGCAGTGAAGCAAACTTGACAAATGAAATGCATAACTAGCCAGCTAAGCCGGACTACTTTACCTCATTTATCTCCTCCTTAATTCTAGCCTTGACAGTAATTGTGTTATTTTTTCTTTGTTTAATATTTAACATCAAAGACATCAATGATAATATCTATATTTACACTAAAATAAAATATAATCATATCATATCAATGTAGATTATAAAATATAAAAAATTAAAAAGTTTCAAACCACAGTTTTAAAAAATGACTCGAAATCACAATTTCACATACAATTTAATCGCAATTGAGATTACTTGTAAGTCAATTTAACTCAACAAAAAACGTAATTACAGCTACAAAAAATGGTTAACAATGAATGAAAAGATCAATTTAACTCAAAATCACACAAAAAAAACTAAAACAAAACAAAATGAATAAGAAAAAAAAATAAACTTAGTTGGACTCATTTGCGACTCTGAACAACGTTGCAGATAAACTGAGTGAATCTAACAAGGTGACAGCAGTACAACATCACGATGAGAGGAAGGAAGGATAGGTTGGTGAGCGAAGCGGCGGCGTAGAGCGACTGAACGAGACTGCAAGAGGAAGAATGATAAACAGATAGAGTTTCTAAAATTAAAATGAGTTTAAATTTAAACTGCGTCGTTTCAATTATAACCAAAAAAAAAAGATACGTGACTCAATCTGAGTCAACGAATCATCGATTAGGACGCAAACTTGGCCAGATCAAAAGCACACCCAATCAAATTTGTGACTCAACCCAATCCAGCCACCGGGTCATTGTTCGATGGGTCAGATTGGCTCTCTGAGTTTTAAAATTTTGGTTAAAAGCAAGGTTAAGCAAGTTACTCTTGGCTTGTTTTGTTTTGTGATTTTGTTGGGGTCATTGTATGTATAAACACCTGGTAGGGAAGGAGAACATCACAGATGTGGACCAGCGCCAATTGAGCCAAGTTATTGTCGGCAACAATAACTCTTTTTATTAACCTAAACTCATTTGTGATCAGTAAAATTCAGGTCCAATCAATCATATTGATGAATAACAAATGATAGTGCATTAGTTGTTGCAGTTTTTCCTTTCAATCTGTATTTTTCTGCTGACACATTTTGCTTCGTTCTCAAATCTAAAGTGGTAGTGTTAAGAACATGAGACACAATAAAAGCTTGCAGTATGTAAAGTAGGAATAATTATTAGATCATATCAAACTTTTTAAGTTTCAATTGGGTTCTTTTACATAACCTTAAAATCAATGTGATTGAGGTTTGTGGCATATGACTTATAGGGTTATAAGACTATATCTTAAATTGTTTACCTGTTATGAAAATTTTCTTTAGAAAGGGTAGAAAATAAATTCTTTTGGGGTAAAGTCAGTAATTCATTTCAAATTCAACACTTGCTTGTACATTCATTATGTATGAATGGAAAGGGTATCTTCTATTGGTAAACTCAATAATGCGTTTCAAATTGAACTCTCCTAAGTTGTCGTATTCTATCTGTGTCAATAGAAGGATATCACTTTAGACTATTGTATTGCTTAAGCGCTAAAACCGTTCTGAGATCACTTTTGTTTTACTTGGTGAAAGTCACTCAGAAAAAAAAACTGCGAATTTAACAAAAGAAATGATGTATCAGGACTCAAATTTTGAAAGCGACCAACTAATTAAAGTGGCTTCAAAGAACAAATAAATTTGGATCAATATTCAGAGAAGGTATCAACTTAGCTTAAAAGTATAATAATTAAATAAAGAAAAAAAGAAAAAAATTACGGTTCCTGCACACAAAGCCAAAGCCGTGTTTTCTTTTTCTTTTCTTTTTCTTCCCTTTTTTGTTTGGATGGTGACATCAAATGGAGGTCTTTACCAACAACCAAAGCTCATTTTAAAATGGAGAAGGAAGTCACAAACAAAGCCCAATGAACAACATTAAAAAAATTCAAAAGGGATTTTTGATGCAATATAATTGAATTCAATGATTTCTCAATTGAATATATGTGTTACTAAGAATGGTTGGATAACGATGTGATGGAAGAAGGATTCTATACTTCCAGTTGTTCCCTCAGTGGCATATATTTCATGTTGGTTTGAGTTAGTAGGTTTATAATATATAGAATGCCTTTAACCAGAAACACAAGGCCGGAGTTGAATTTAAAATATGTATAAATGTAGAATTAATGTATTGTTCCATAGTATATATACATGGTGGCGTGTCTGCTAGCTAGCTAGGTGTTGTTCAAAGGGAATTGAAGGTTGGATGGACGCGTATAACATAATTGAAAAATATAATTTATAGAAAACTCGAATAAATATTCATATTCAAGCCTATATATCTACTTAATACAATCTAAAAATTGTTTGATTTAAGTTTTTAGTTTTTTCCTAATATTCATCTTCGGTGTACTGTGTACATCTGTTGAATGTTATAGCGACTTATTAATATTATTATAATTTATAAACAGATTCTCATAAGTAAGAAAAACATTTACATATCATATTAAAACTGATTATTCGAACATAATTGAAGCCTCTTTTTTTTTAGAGAACATAATAGTAGCCTCTATGCATAATGGTAGTTGTAGAAAGGGATGTTTTTATCCTTATCCGTCAATTGTAATGTGAAAGCATGGAAAAAACAGAGAGAGGGGAAGAAAAATGGCCTCAACTGCCCTTTAGTCCTAATCCTCCGTGGTAAACATTATTGAGATGCTTGTATATTTTGCGAAGTGAAAATAAGAAAAAGATAAACTATAATACAACGTTTAATATTTTTTCAATCAAGGTTGATGTAATTAATGAGAGGTGTTATTTGCATAATATTTTCATATAATTAATTATAAAATTACCCGAATAATAATACTTTCAATATCGCCTTAATTAATTTGACTGAAATGTGATACATTTACAATAATTTATAAAACAATTTGTATAATATTAATTTACCTAAATTACTATTTTAGTCCTTGACATAATAAATTAACACTTTGTGATGATTTTAAAGCATTTTATGACAGATTTTTTAGTATTTTGTGACAACTTTCAAATGTAAATTCAAGTGACTAAAAAATAAAAAATTAATTTAAAACAATTAAAAACCATCACAAAATATCAATTTATTATGTCAAGAGACTAAAAAGTACATTTTTTAAAATTTAGTGACTAAAAAACATTTTTAGATTTCAGGCATTAAAAAAACATATATCCAAAATTCAGGGATTAAAATAGTAATAAGTCTATTAATTTTTGTGTCTATTTTTTATATAATTATTAAATACAATAAATGTTGTTGTAAGAAATATTGTTGAGGAGAGAGATGTTCATTATTTGCACATATAAGTTTCTTATAATCCTTGGATAGAAACTAGGTCATGCTCCACAAGTTTTTTGTTACTGCTCAAACCATCCCATGTCTTTCTTATATGTTTTCTTTTATGTCTTTCTAATTAAAAAATAATTTTGATTGTTATTTTCAATCAATTAAAAATTATTGTATATATAATTTTTAAGATGATTATTATAAAGAGAAAACATGATAAGCATTAGTGTTTCTATACTCTTATTCAATCACAAACTAATATATATGATAAAAAAATTTACTTTGATAACTACTTTGAGAATCATATCAAACTTAACTTACAATTGATTGATAGTATAAAAACTTTTACATTATTAATATATACCTATTAAGCTTTATTATAAAATAAATAAACCTATTATATATAATAATTTATAATCAAATGAGACTGAAGAAATCCTCTACACTGTGGGTGCGTAACTATTTAATCTATTTAATTGTTATGGGCAGTGTATAAATATTTAGACTGTAAACCAATTAAAAAATTTATTATTATTAAATCTAGAAACAGCACTGAAAAGTGGGAAAAAAATCATTAGAAATTGGGCTTTTGCTGATTTCAGCCCATTCTCATTTTATGAAGCATCCTTCATTGTCCACTTCTGCATGATGCAACGGATAATGATATTAAATCCAAGTTACCTGAATGGACTCAAAGAGCAAGCGTAGAACCAAAGCAAATCTTTGGTGGGCTTAGAGTTCCTACTTTCCTAGAAACAAGACCGAACAATAACCAAGGCTCAACTCCAGCACACGCTGACCCACACGAGTCTGAGATTTGTGCTCATTTTCAGAAGGAAAATAAAATTTTGACTTATGATCTATTGTTGATTGACTTTATCTCATGTCCCTATCTCTTTGATAAGATTGAAGATTACCTCCCACCTCAAACCGAGTCATAACTTTCATGTCCATTATGAGGTTCAAGGTTACCCCTTACCTAAAGTGAGAGATGCATATATTTTGAATCCAAAGTCGTCAACATCTTATTTTGCTTGGTAAAAAATAACTGGTTAATTTGTATGTGAATAAATCTCATTTCAAGTAAATGTACAAAATACTTAAAATGTATTTTATTTAATTAATCTCATTTTGTGTAACTATACAAATATCATTTTTTAAGCAACTATACAAATCCCACCAAAAAATTAAGTAACTATACAAATATCATTGCATTTTCTTAGAAATTTGAATCAGTTTGATTTTCCTTCAACATTTTAATTGTGAGATTTTTTTTATATAATTTTTTTCACTAAATAATGGCTAGGCCTGGACTTCCCACGTGGGGGTAGGGGGTGATGGCTGTGTTTGGTTTAAAGAAACCTTAAATCCAAAGGAAGGACAAAACTTTTCTCAAATAACTCTCAATTGTTCATTCATTAATATTAATGAGTTCTTTGATAAACCTCACCATAAAGAAGAATAAGAAGCTATGGCTTCCTAAAGGCTAATCTTCATTCCAAATTTCTAATTAAAAAGCATCCACTTCCAAAAAGGACACCGCAAACCGACCAATCAGGAATTTTACAAAGAATCTATACCAAAAGCATTTCATCAGCTTATTTTAATGACTAATATGCCCTTCACAAATTGGTCCTGAGAACAATTATTGAAAAGCTTATCCCTTCCCCCGCCCTGGCCGTCCATTAGAACCTTTAGAGTCACTACTATGATGTAAATGGATTTGATGTTAGAATAATGCCATCTTCCTTATCTCATTTGAAAGTTAACCTTGTGGTGGGATTTATCTATTATGGTGATGACAGAAAAGAGTTACAGGTAATTTAGGAGGAGGTAACCTAGTCATCAAATTATGCTGTGCAAGTAAAAATAGGAAAATATTGGATATATACTTAACTTTTCTTTCATGTTATTTTTATTTTTCATCACATCATTTATTATATTTATCAATTTTTCTTTTTTTTTCTCTCTCTTTCTTTCTTCCACCTATACACCACAAAAATGGGGTGTACTAGCACCATTTCTTTGAAAAATCATACATAAGAAATTTATATCACAAGATAGATTTTCAATTTTTTTACTACCTGTTTAAGTGCACTTTATCCACATATTAATGGAAGGAGAGTTTGGGAAACATATGTGCCTTTTAGAAAAAGAAGTGGCAAATGGGCCAAGCAAGCTTTGGAAATCACTGAGGCAATCATTTCCAAAGGAGAATCTCTTCAGATATATAATACTTGCCAACACTAAACTCGTTAGAGGATAAATAAATAACCATACACTCTCCCTCTCCATCAACCTGTCTCTCTTCACTCCTCTTTTCTATTCTTCCTCCTCTTTTCTCTCTCTCTCTCTCTCTCCTCTCTCTCTCTCTCTCTCTCTCTCTCTCTGGAGTGAAAGTACTATTGAATTGATCATGGATATATCAGAAAAGCTTCTACAATATAGATACCACATAACCATAGCAATAGTAGTTTCACTATCATTTTCTTTGTTGTTATATGCTGCTCCACACTTTCTGACCATTCTGGCCTATTTTTGGCCTTTGTTTGCTTCCACTACTGTCTTCTTGGTAGCAATAATAGCCTTTGGAGGCGTTTCAAAACTCTCAAATGAAGATCATGGTGAAAAGGCTGGTGAGGGACTCTTAGATTATGTAGCAGGAAGAACAGAGCATACTCAAGAGGCTCAAACACTTCTAAGTGAATGAAGGGTGTACCAATTTCTGGCTTAGTTTAGATGGACTTGGAACCTTTAAAAATTAAAATCCATGTTCAATAATATCATGTTCTTCGTCACCGGATTGCTGCTCAAAAGACAATTGTATTGTATCTATAATCTATCCAATGTGCTCAACAATTGTCACAGCAATATGAACGAAAATAAACAACTATAAACTTCTGGAAATGATGAGTGTCAAAACTTCAGCTTAATATCTTTCTCCTTGTTTGGCTGAAACGTGACAGTTTTGTCATTAGCCCTGTCCAACTTTTTGGGGGTAAAATCTGTCGTTGTTTTTTAAGTAATAGAAAATCTACCTTTTGGACCTTCCCTGGTTATTTCAATCACCGAGCCTTGGATTTGCATACCTCAATTTACTGTTTGTCCACTTTTAAGTCACATATTAGTACAATTGAGGATTATAACAAGTATTTTTTATGGGGACAAGGTTCTTGTTCTTGCACCAAAAAGAGAACAGAAAGTTATACTCTGTATACTGTAGTTAAGATGAGAGGCTAAAAATAACTACAGCTATATTCTAAAACAATTTTTCTTTCCTGTAGTGGATTGGTTAATTAACTAAACCAGTAATCTTTTTATGTAAATAAATGGTTTTTGTGGTTTTGATGTAATAAATTCTTTATTTTGTAACACAAACCTTCTAAATTATTTACTCATTATTTGGTGCATATATAGGATAGAAAAATTAATTTTAAAAATAAGTTTTTGGGTTTCAGTGGATAATACAAGCGATGGATGGTATGAGGTTGCCACTCATTAAGAGTCTTTTGAATAAATAGCTACATGGAAAACTAAATTAAGTCCTTTAGAATGGTCACAAAAATTAATTAGCTAGAAAGCTACAAAATGTAGATTATGATGCATGTTCTCATCGTTTCAATTTTTAGGTAATTTTTCCCAGTGATAACTTTCTTTCTTTTTTCTGTTTAAGAAAATACCTAACAAAGCATCTAACCCGGCAAGTGGCCCATAAATGCTTGTGAACACCATCGTTTGAATTTGCTCAATTTCTTTTTCCTCCATGAAAATATTTAAGACAGCATCTACCCTATCAAGTGGCCTAAACTTGCAAACAACTGCTCATATATCTTTTAACAATTTTGGATTTTGCATTTATATCTATGTGTTCCAAGTAATTAAGCTCATAAAGTGTGACATATACTAGAGAAAATTTTTATGTGCCTATGTATATATGGTACTCTAACAAAATGTGTCTTAGAGTTTGTGTTTTTATTACAAAATTGGCTTTCAGTGTCCAATCACTAAACCAAACTGGTTAATATATATTAGGATAATTGTACATTGATTCACTATATTTTTTTAATCATGATATTGATATAAAATATAATTTGTCGTAAATAGTAACTAATTTTTATTGAAGATCATAAACATACTTAAAATAAGTATTTATCTTCTGACACAATTTATTTCATATCCAAGAGTCAACCAAAATTTGAATTCTAAATTATTTGATTAAGGGACACAAGTAAGGATCATTAATTCACTACATTAAAACACTGTACAAAAGAATTTGTCCTTTCCCGTTTGATCTCCATGTTTTTTCTTTGGCCTTGGCCTTGTCCTTGTCCTTAGTCAATTTAGTACCATGATTTATAATTGTAAATTTATCTCGTGTGATGGGCATCAATTGTCCAATGCAAATGAAATGTGCACCACATATCTGTGTCAAAACCAAGAACATGTGCCTTGTTAGTTGCCACCAAACTATTAGCTTTTTTGTTAATGAAGAGAATCAGATTCATGACATTTCTCTTCTTTCCTTCACCTTTTATTAACAAATCAATATTATAATCTTTTACATTATGAGTATTAACCAATTTGTGGCCATTTATATCAGTTAACGTTGTACAATTTTTAGCTTTTCTTTCGCAGCTTGTGAGCAATGCTTTTTTCTTCACAAGTTGAGTTGCGGTGTTCATCATGTTCTACAACTCTGCTCAAATGATTACATGAATTAACACGTAAATTTTGTGGTCAGATTTTAATTGTCTATCTATTCAAATCATCATTGATGTTTTCTGCGAAATAGCAACGTAATTGGTTTAGTGTGTTTTGTTTACAATCGCTACTAAAATTTCATCGTGTAAGGAATAGAAAAAATTGTGTTTGGGTACGATAGATATATTCACACCCCCATTTCACCACATGTAAACTACACAAGAAGCCAATAATTGCCAACCAGATACGTAAACAAGCACGAGTTAGCCATACATAGTGCTTTCTGTGGAAACAGAACTTCCACATTGCAGACATGTATCACCATCAACCCCAAAAAGGAACCCAAATTAAACAATCAATATCTATGATACATAAATAAGTAGAAGAACAAATACAATCGTGGACACATTCATTATGGTATTATTAAAATAAGAGAGAAAATTCATGTGTTTCATTCCACCGTCAAGTATACAAAACTTTAAACTAGTACATTTTTTAGCATTTTTTTAATGCATAAAAGTGGTAAATATTATTGGACGAGTCGTCAATGAAGACTCTCCAAAGCGACTCACTTAGTAATTCTTCACAAATTTACATTGCAAACAATTTTACCTCGTCGCATAAACATTTTATTAGCATAAAGACTTTAGGGGAAAACTCAACTAATATTGATCTGGCCACAAGAATGCTCCCATTGCAAAAGCTCTCTTCTCATCAAGGGTGCCCTTGAAACTTAACCCATATTGCTTAAGAAGCAAGTCCACCTTCCACTCCTCCATGCTCTCATAGTCCTGTTTGGTATAGCGTGGATAGTGAAGTGGCATTTGAAACGCTGAACAAGGGTAGCACTGATCAACCTCATTGAAATTGTTTGCAAGGGATAACCCCTTCACGCTTTTGGACTCTCCAATATTTGAGTAACCTTCAATCTTCTTGCACTCCTCTTCTTCTGTGTTGCTCATAGGGTACCCCAAAACATGGCAAGCTGAGTAGAGAACCCATCTTAGAGCCATTTCTCACACCCTCTATTTTCTTTGTTCCTGTAAGAAACAGAATTATAGTGGGAATCAACTTAATTACAAGTACTTTGCTTAAACCAAATATGCATGGAAATAACTGGTATCTATAGGAGAAGATGCACATTATTATGACCATTGACCCGTGTAAGACAAAAAACTGCGGATTACACGCGTTAATTAAGTAAATTAAGAATCCCTTACGATATGTCTAGCTATGCACCGAGAGTTATCACATATGATTATATGAATATGTGGGTGGGAATGGGATGCTTATAAATATTAGATATTTTTTTATTAAATTTTATTTTGAGATTTTAGATAAGTTTTATTAAGTTTCACATTAATTTCGTTTTTGCTATGTGCAGGTAAGAGGAATGGATATTTCGAACCTATAACTAACAAGTTATCAAGATACTTCACCCTCTTACCTATGCACATATATGAAGAAATAAAATATAATATATTTAACATATTAAGAATTTTAGTAAATTTAATTATTTCATTAATTTTAAGTATTGGTTGATTTTGCGTTACATGATAACTAATGTTGCGTGTCTGAACATTGAGTAATAATAACATGACACCCATGATCTAAGACGTCATTTATCAATAATGCTAAATAGCTTTCTATTTACGATAAGAATTTTTTTTATGGTCTATCTTTTTTATTTTAAAAACCAAAATTTTCCGGGATGCGCATATTCTAATATATTTAATAAGGTATTAATTGTTTTTTTACTACTCGTTATGGTTGGGCTAATAACATAGAATTTAGGTTATGTTTAGATTGGTAGTAAATGATGGAGAAAAAGGATCAGAATATAATGGATTGGAATTGTTTCGAATAGAATAGATTAATAAAAATGTCATTTTATTGTTTGGATAATTTATAATAGAAGAAAAAGAAGAAGAGAGGAACACATATCATAGACAAGAGAACGCTAAGCCTGCGAAGAGGAAAGGGAGTAAAATTAACTTGAACGTGAGTTATCGGAATGGCACGGTAAAATAATTTTGATAGAGAAAAAAAAAATAGAAGTTTACTTACCGAAATTTAGAAGTGTCACGTGAATGTGGTTCAGGTGATGGATTCCAATGGATTCCAAACTCTACATATTGAACAATGAGTAAATTATTATGTATTTGAGTGATTGGGATGTGAATGAGTGAATGTTCCTTTAAAAAGATTAGATAAAACATGTATTTATAGTGTATATGTAAATAAGGTTAATAGATAATTGTATATTATAGATAATTAAGTTATAGATAATCTATTATTTATAGATAATCATCTATCTATTATTTTAAACATGGTTACAACATTATCAATAATATTTGAATAAAAACTTAAACATAACCTGTTCGATTAAGATTAAAAAAAATTTCTCTAGAAGATAAAAGAGAAAAGTATATAGATTTTTTTTAGGGTAAAATATATTTGAAATTTCTCTTAAATTTGAAAAGTATTAATTGGTCTATGTAAATATAAAACATAATTTTTTTGTCCTAAATGATCATTTCATTAGACAGTTTCTAAAAGTGGCTAACATACTTAATTATGTTTTTTCTACTTTCTCAAGCATACTTATAAAATATTATAATTCATTGTGTTGTTTTATCCTCTTCTAATATTACTAAAAAGTGAGAAATCATCTAGAAAATGATGAAAAATGACAAAATTTTTAAAGAATTTAACCATCAAACATTGTTTAATTTATTTTGAAAAGTTTTAACCATCACATATTGTTTAATTCATTTAAAATTAAATTACACGTGTAAGTTTGTTAGTAATATGAGATTATCGTTTAATACAGTTATAACAGAGGGGTAGTAAAAATATTTTTCATTTTACCATAACTAACTTAATAAAAAAATTATAAAGATAAATTAATATTTTTTAAATTTTATTGTAACCTCAAAAGTGACTTCTTCTTTTTTATACATAAAGTATATAGAAGATAACAGAGGAAGAAGAAAAGCGGTGAAAAATGAGAAAGGTAAAAGAAGTCAATTATTTTAAAGACAGTTTTTATATGGCCAATTTAGTAATTTATAATTTAGAAATCTTAACTCCGTCATATGCACCTCAAATTGGGAAAATGAGAATAAGTAATGAAAATTTTCTCTCATCCACTGTACCCCTCTATTGCTCCCTCCTTTTTCATCCATCCAAGCATAACTTTAAATAATTTGCATGAAGTTTAATTTTAAATTCAAATTCCAATACATAAAAGAAAAAAATTAACTTTATCAATATATTTTAAGGTCTCCACTAAATAGAAGGGAATATATATTAGAGTGATAAAACAAATTATTATACCGAAGCTTTTCCGCGGATTATTTATAATAAAATATAATTTTAATACTTTTCCTTTATATACATTAGTTATTATATAAAAATATCAAATTAAGGTATAAAAAGACTAAATTGATTGACATATAATATAAAGTTAAAGGCTAAACTAATTAATAATCGTCAAAGTCTTGAATTAAATTAACAAACCTTGCACATTGAGAATTTGAAACTGATGTATAACTGAAATCTATCATAAAATTCCAATAAGTTTAATTAACTTCTTAAATATGAGATGAACAAGTACTGGATTCTTTTTAAATGCTTAATCTAATCACGGGCTGCTATATTTTTTACTTCAATCTGGCTTCAACCAATAAACCAAACATGTAGAGTCTCTAGTTCATTGGGCTTCTGAGGCTACCTCATAGTTATAGCGCTAGTCGGAAACCAATACAAGTGTAATAGAATGATTTTGAATTAAATCAAATCTGATAAAGCAGAAGATAAAATTATTTATATTTTATCTTGTCATTTGAGTTAGATAATGTAAAATCTGTTTCTCCAACTCACAGGATCAAGTCTTATTTTAAAATAATTCATCATAATTTTTTAAAATATAAATTGAGATAAACTGCTATTATTATTATTTTTATATTTAATGTTTTAAATTACAATTTTTTTTATTTTTTAAAGTATGTTTTACAAGCTATTATTTTAAAATGCTAAATAAATAACGAAATTGTATCATGATATATTAGAAAAATCTATTTATCTATATACTTATATAAATATTTTGTTAATAGTATTAAATACTATATTTATATTTTATCTTATAATATAACATATTTATTTTTCATATATTATTTTTATACTCAATATAGTTATATATTTTTTATTTATAAAATATTATATAAATATTAATTTTTATTTATTTTATGCATAAATTTAAATTTTCCTTACTAAATTATTTTTTTTCTTGGCCCTCTTCAAGCTGAATTTTTAGTTTCATCCTTGAGTAAAGTGTTAATAACAGGTGCGGATGAAGGTATATAAGTAACTAATAGATACAAACACAAAGATTAAAATTACTATTAACATGAATATGAAAATACCTTATTTATACCTTATTTATTTTTCTTTTCTTCTTTTTTCTCTCTTAAATTCTAAATTTTGCTACAAGTAACATCATCATTATAAAATTCAGACTACGGATGAAGAACTCTAAGACAACAACAAACGAGTTCCAACTATCTAGTATGGATAGTATCCACCAAATAAGTAGCACCAATTGGGAAACAGTGCATATATTGCCTTGCCCCTAAAGATAACTGTAATGAGAATAGCAGAAATGGGGTTGCTAAAGAAGTCAAAACAATGCATATCATCTTCACCAATAAGATTCATCACATGTGATATAATAGGATTTCTTAAGCATGTTGTCAAGATTCGATTCATGATTGCGTGAATGAAGAAAACTTTATCGAAAGATACAAAATTTATTTCAGTAATTTTTATACCTCAAAAGTAATTAGTTTTCAAACTATAGATTGGAAGATATCTTTAATGAAGAAAAAAAATCGCAAGTTGTTCCAAACCTCTTCCACAACTGTGCCCTTGGGAGCCAGGACCCAAAAGGCAAGGCTTTACTTTACTAGCCTTGAATTCCCATTTCCTTCACTCACACTGATGGAAATTTTTTGAGATGTTAGTGTTTGAAATATTCTTTCCCATATACCAGACTACCACACTGGTACTTTGGAGAATGAATAGAGTAGAAGGAGATCAATTGGTCATTGGAGAGCCTAAGAATGTGAGAAAGTACTCTTAACAAAGCATGGTTTTTCATCTTCTTCGGCTTCTCACAGTGTCACATTAAACTTGTGCAATATATCCCACTTACCCTTTTCTGGATGGAAATGGTGTTGTTGACAGCAACTACACTATTACTACCTACAATACACCAAACCTTATCTTCTTCATGCCTTATCTTTCCCTGCCTTCAATGTAGTAAAGGGTCTGGAACCTACCACCTTGCATGCCCCACCATCTTGTCCTTTCTTAATTGGGTTCCAAATTTGTGTAAAGGTCACTACCTTTACTCCTTAATATATATAGATTTGAGTTTGCAAAAATTTTTATATAACGGTTTATTTATCATTTAAAGTATGATTATAAAAATTATAAACACATCCTATCATGGACATAATTAGGAGTGTTCACGGGTACGGGTCATCCGTGAATCGAACTGATCCGAACTGTTTGGGTTGGGTCATTTATATATTTGAGTCAAAATCGAACCGATCCGATCAAAATCGATCATGTACGGGTTGGGTCACGGATTTAGATTTATAGATGTGTAGACCCGATCCGTGAACCCGTAATAATAATATAAATTTTATTATTTATATATATATATATATTAAAAATTAAAAATCTAAAAAAACAAATCTCCCCATAATGATGACATAATGATACAAAGGATGACAGTAAATATGTAGTTAAAGTTTAACAAATATTGAAAAAGTGATGGAATTAACTACCTTTTGCTTATTGCTATTTTCTTTGATCCTCATTATAAATGTGAGTACATTCAATTTTGTTTTAATCGTATGTATGGTGTTGAGAAGAGCATGAACATGATGAAAAATTGAAAGACCTTATTTAGAAATTGATTCGGCAATATGTACTAGAACATCTCATTTCTCATTCTAGTAGCAATTTAGCTAATTCTAGTATATTGGCTTCAAACATGGTCTCACAACATAATGATGACAAAGGTGATAAGGATGATGATTGGGATGATGAATTTAGAATGAAAATCAAGAAAAAATAGGGTGAGGTGCAAAAAAATAAGTTAGATAGGTATTTTGAGGATCATGTTGAAGATGATCACCATAAGTTTGACATTTTGAATTGGTGAAAATTAAAGACATCCAAATATTATATTCTTCCTTATATGGCTAGAGATATATTGGTTATTCATGTATCTACTGTATCATCTGAGTCTATATTTAGTACATGTGGTAAAATTCTGGATTCATTTTGTAGTTCCTTGAGTCCTACTAGTGTTGAAGCTCTCATTTGTGCCCAAAATTGACTTAGATCTACTAAGCAAAATGTTAATGACTTGCAAGTTGAAATAAATGAAGTGAAAAAGATTGAATCAGATATGTAATCTCTTATTTCATTTTTTATATTTGTATAAAATATAAGTTAATTTTTGTGCTAACGAGATTGTGTTTAAATTTTTAGAGTTGTTTGGTTTAGCTTTAAATACTATTAATATTGGGTCTCCAAGTGTTAAAACTGCAAGTGCTGAAACTTCTTAATATATTACTTTCAGGTATATTATTATTTGTTTCACCTTTTTTTCATATTTTGTTTACCATATTTATAATATTAATGAATCATATTTTGTTCATTTGTTTGTTTCAGCAAATCTAGTTACAATAAATTTGGTTATAGCAAATCTTAGCTTGTAAGAAATAGTTGTGATTCCGACTATTATAGTAAATCTTGTTCAAGAATCTTTTATTTTAATTTATATTATAAGTCTATTTTAGAATATTATATTGATGGTATTGAATGAATAAATTTTACTACTTTCATACATTTGATAATATTGTGTTAATTATATTGGATATTTAAAAGAATCATGATATAAAATAGTGGTTATGAGAAAAAAGAATTAAATATGTAACCGTTGAACCGAACCGATCGTAAACGAGTTAGGTTGGGTTGGCTTTCAATTTTTTTTTCTTCTGAAAACCAAACCAAACCGATCAAATTTGATTGTATTGGATTCTAAATTTGATCAAAATCAATCCAAACCGAACCACGAACATATAATGTTTTTTTAACTGAATAATTTAAGAGAGAAACACATGATATTCCAATTCATGATAAGAAAAATTTCCATGTTTAAAGAACATTTATATATATATATATATATATATATATATATATCACTTTACTTCAAAATAGGTCAAATATAGGATAAATTAGTTGAATATATTTCATAAAAACCTCAAATACTCAACAACAAAAAAACCTCAATACCTCATAATTATAAATAAAAAATGGATATTTAATTTATGGGGAAAAAATATATTTATCTCACTTCAAAAGAAGACAAATGAAAGTATGAACCTTCAATTTATCATCTACAAAACCCTATCTTACTTTTACTCAAATAACTGTTAAGGTTATGGATATAGGCTTTACTTCACTGTAACTTGGCCAAGTTTATTTTTAATAAAGTATGTGTGCCCTTCCGATCAAAATGCTTTAACTAAGGACGTCGTATGGTATTGGTCGTAGATAATTCTTAAATTCCGATACCGATTCAGCATTACCCTACATGCTACACTGTTAAAATCAGTTAAGATCCTAATTTTCTTTTTATCATTTCCCAGTCAAAATTGTTGACCACATATATATATATATATATATATTATGAATTTTTTTTTATTAAACTTATTACATTCGTCCCTTTTTTGTTACTTAGAATACCCTTCCATTCAAAATAAAAAATTATTCTCTCGAAGTACCAAAATTTAGTTAAGGAGTTAACTTTTTTCAAACAATTGTTATTTCATATAGACAAGCTTGATATCAAACTCCTTATTATATGCTTGAGGGATATGATTATTGTCAGTCATACAATACATAAGTAATGCATGTAAGTTTATTTCTTCATCGTGTTACGCTTAAATGTAAGACAAAATGGAACAAAATTGTTAATGATTGAAAAATTCAACTAAAATTAAAATTACAAAATACAGGAAACAAAAGTAAGAATACTTAATAAATATTGCCATATTTAATTAAATTTCTTTAAATGAAAAAAGAAAGTAAAAAATGAAAGTTCTCTTACCTTTGACACAACGGATCTAAGAAAGTTATATAAAATGACAATACCACTTTATTGGTATAACATGCCCATGATAATTGTATCATTATTCATAAGCTACGAGGGTTATATATTAGTTACATAAGTAATTTAATGTGATTATCGACATCTTGCTCCAAGACCTAGGATATGGATCATTTAAGTTTTGTTTTTATAACTTATAAATACATTTTGTTAAAATTGAGGTGCATAGATAGATAAATTAGAGCCTAAAAATCTATCAACATGATGTTTATCATTGTTTTGGATATGATTCATATTCCTATGTATCAACCTCATATTGGTCATCGTTTTTTGTCCAACTTTGCCTGTATAACCATAGTTTTTTGTCCAACTTTGCCTGTATAACCATAGTTCTAATGTCAATATTTTATATTGAGTGCATAGTCAATTTTTGTCCTAACACTATAGTCTTGAATCCCTACTTGAATACTTCTTTGACACATACATGAATAACTATCATCATTATCATGTTTTGATATGATTCATACTAGCAGGTATCAATCTTATCCTAACCATAGTCTTCTGTCCAACTCCACCACCACCTTGTTTCCAATGTCAGAACCTCGTATTGTGTGCAGAGTTAAATTTTACCTTAACATTATAGTATTGAACCACTCAAATACCTCTTTGACACATGAGCAAATGTTTTTTATTCAATAAATGTGCAATTGACATTTAACATAGTGTTAATTGCTCACTCTTGATATCTAATCTCTCTAAAAGTATTGTTAATGTTCAAACATTCATGAAATATTTGACAAATACAAAACTAATATAAATTAAAATTTCATCATGAAAAAAAAAAAGGTATAGTAGATTTATCCTCGTAACGGTATAGAAGAAGTAGAGTACAACCGCATGGGGCTTGACGATGGAGGAGCAAGAGAAGGGACGAGGGTAGTAGTAGTCAAACAGTATCGCACACAGCGCCATGGGAGGCGCCACGTGTCAGTGAGTAGAATGCATGTGCAGCACCGGAATATCCCTCAAAGAGGGGGTGGGGGGGAAATAAAGTTCCCATAATACCCTCTTGGGTTCTTGGTTTGGTTCTTCGTCTCTCTTCCTTGTTTCTCGCTTCCCCTCCCCATTGATTCATTCACCACATGGCACAGAAACAGAAGAAGAGAAGAGAAAAGAAGGTCACTCACTCCGCAGCAGCTCCAACCTAAATCCAAACCCCTTTCTCTCTGCCCCATTACCCAATAAAACGGGCCCAACCACACATTGAACCCTCGACAAGACTCCTTTAGAGTCTTCTGTTTTGTTTTTCTCTCTGGGTCTTCTCGTTTCGTCTCATTCTCACCCTCTCCATTGAACCCACCTCGCAAAATCTCAGCTTTCGTTTCGTCACACAAACAAAAACCTCGTCCCGCTCCCAGTTACACACCACAATGAATGCTCTTTAACGTTTGTGTGTTCTTTTTCTCCCCCACCTTCTCCGAGCATTGTTTGACTTCACTTCCGCTTCCTCGGACCTCACTCTCTCTCTTCAATTCACGGTGACGTCTCACTCTATTTCTCTCAAGAACCTGGTCCCCTTTTACTTTGCGTCTTCATTTTTTTAAATTATTATTTATATTTTTTCCAGGTTTTGTTGTTGTAGAATGGTTTGAGTTGGGGGGCAGTGTTGCGTGTTAGGATTTTTCCTAGTCCAATTTGTGATGGTCTCGGAACGACCCGTCGTAGGTTTGAGAATGTCTGGTGGTGGCGGTGGCGGTGGCGGTGTCTTTGTGGCGTGGGAGGAGCAGGTGATATGCCAGGAGCGTGGGAACCGAGTGATTCACTTTTACCTGAAGGATGCTTTGGGAAATTCCGTGCTTGCTGTTGTGGGGACTGAGAGGAGTGTGAGGCACATGATGTATGTTGCCCCTGACCATTTCTTGCAGGCTTATGGATCCACACAACCCATCAATGCTTTCAAATGGAGGGCAAGGAGAGAGGTTGTGGACTGGCTCACTTGTTTGGTTTCACGCAATCAGTCGCACCATGCAGGTAGCTAGGCTTTTCACTCAGATACCTCGTGTTTTTGGGTGGTTTTGTTTGGTTTTATGAAGTGTTTGATTGTGGATGCATGCGCTGAATGTTGCTACTGTGTGCATGGTGTTTTGGCTTGTGGAATTTTATCATGAGGGTTGTTTGTTATGCCCAACTGTGACTGATTTCAGCCAGAGCTTTAAGGTTTTCAGTATATCCACAGTAGCAACTGTAGCTAGCCCCATTTGTCAACAATTTACCACAACATCAATGTGACTGTGATTTGAGAAACCTTGTCCCGGCCTAATGTGATAATGCTTGGTTTTTGTTAGTTGTTGGTCATGAACGGGTGTCTTGTATGCTGACACTGGGAAGCTATAAGGCTTGTTATTATTCATCGCGTAAATGTGCTTCCTATGATGAGTTTGTCTTTTCAAGGAATTTGGTCAAGTCTGTGCTGTGAGTTATATAGTTTGTCATTCTTGCCTGCATGTTCACGTCGACTGGCTCATTTGTTTGGTCTTGTCGAATTTTCCACTCCATATGCAGGTAGTTTGGTTTTCAGCATGCAATCTTGAGTCTTTCATGTTTTTGGTGATTTGTTTTTTATGACGTTAATTACGGATGCATGTGCTGAATGCTATTATGTGCATGGTTTTTGGCTCAGAATTTTATCATGATGGTTTTTGTCTGCACCTAATGGAATAAGGCTTGGTTGTCGTTAATTGTCAGCCCTCAACGGTTGTTTTGTGTTTTATCTTGAAACTGATCAATTGCGTAACTGTACTTCCTGCGAGTTTATCTTTTCTAGGAATTTGGTTAAGTCTGTGCTGTGTGAACCATACACTTTACTTCATTCTTGCCTGCATTATAACTTACATGAAAGTTGTATTTACACACACCTTATTCATGGGATGTTGTCTCTGGACTTTCATATTGAGGATTTACAATGATAGGTGATTTCTTTTTTGGAAATCAGATTTTTTATGATTTATTGTAACAGAGTAAATTGGTTTATTTTAAATTAGTGCCACTACTGTATCAAATATTTTATTTGTGTTAACTTAAGTGCAATCATATGAAATCTATATGCTATTTTATTTTCTCTCTAATATGTTATTGTGGATGATTAATAATCACCATGTTAGTATCTGTCGTTGTTTCCATGGTAAGTGAATAAATGTGTGAGTAGCTATGAATGGTTTGTTATTCTGATTTCTGGTCTGTCATTTTGCTAATGTAATATATGAAACTGCACATTACTTTAGCAATCAAATAATCATTCTTTTTCCTTTCTTGGGAACATAAGTTATCAGGTATTGTATTTAATACATTATGATATTACATTATAGTTGCACATGACATGGTCTAGAGACATAATTGGGCCTTATGGCCTGCTACCATTATGAAGCAAAACAGGCAGATAAAAAACATGAGCCTTGTGAGTTGTGACAGAATGAGGATGATTGAGGTAATGATAAAAGAACTAGGATTCTAGAGTTGAGAAACCACTCGTATATTTATTCTTGGTTTACTTGTATAGAGGGATAGGGGGACGATCATTATTTTGAACCCTAAACCCTAAGCATAAATTTATATTACTCATGTATATGTTAGGAACCAAGAATTGAAATAAGAAAGAAAAGAAAGGATTGTATCGACTAGTAAGAAAAGAATAGAAAATAGGAGAGAAAACTCTCCTCCAAGGGTTTCTCCTTCGCAAAGGATTTCTCCTTTCACAAAGAGCTAATGCTCAATCTACAAATGATAAGATCTCTCTCTCTCCTATCTTTCTTCCCCTACTTATATCTCATAAACCCCTTTATCTAACTAACTAACCCCTTAACTAACTAATCAATATCCGAACTGTAGTTATTAACTTATTAATGGTCTAACTATGTTAACTAACTTTCCCTTCTCCTTATATCCTAACAATACATCCCTCCTAAAAATCAACCTTGTCCTCAATGTTGGAATTTGAAAACTGAAATGACACACTTCCTCAAGTTTTCTTCTTTTCATCTGAAATTTCCTTTGCTCTTCAGCCTTTTGTCGGGCTTCCTTAGCCAATTCAACCTGAAGAGCACGTTCTTGTCTCTTTCGTACTTGCTGCTCTTCACACTCAGCTGCTTCAAGACGAACTTTAGCAACCGAAAGTAAGTGGTTGCAGTATCCAACATGAGTGTCAATTTTTTCCCCATCAAAGCCATGAATATGTAGGTTGGAAGTAGCAAACAACTGACTAAATACACGAACAACATTTTGCAGCTCAGTAACAGTTGCTCTCACCTCGTCTGCAGTCCTCTTTGCCTTTTGTAGTGTAGATGCTGAAAACTTTTGCATTGCAATCCCTGCATCAAACTTTAAAGTTTAGTTCGAGGGTGCCAAATGCATGGCTCTTAGTAGAGTTTTTTTTACAGTCTTGCCATTGTTCAGCCTCATAATGTCTACGAGCTAAATAGAAGTATTTGAGAGTCTATGTCATAATACAAAATTTGCAAGCAGTTTTGATATTATTTCACAGCCAAAGTAAAATTCCCGAGAAAAATAAACATGTGCCAGATTTATCCTCACATCAGGCATCTAGACAAAAACACTACCACTGGCAGCTTCTTGAACCTGTGTAAAGATATCCTTTGACACATCCAAATGGCCCTTTTCCACTAAGACCGCCTCAGCACCATTGGCAGCATATAAATTAGAAGAATGCTGAATCAGAACTCTGGTATAAAGTTCTTTGGCCTTTCCAAATGAGTAGCTTCTAGCTTTGGATTTCGCTTCTCATTGCAACTGCTGCAAAGTAGTTCCACTTTCCCTGTAGAGACTCTATTGCCCTTAGCATCTCAGACAATGATTTACTAGTTGTTGCAAGTGGTGTGGTGTCTAGCGGTTTGGCTGACATGCCAAAATTCCTTAGCTTTGTCAACAAAGAAGACCCATCCCTCTCCTTGAGAAGTTGTAGCTCTTCTGTTGACAACCCATTAAGGGTCATATGTGAGCTTGCATTCGGCGGGTCTGGTGGTGGTGTAGGCGCAATCAGTCTCCATATAATCCAAATTTCCATGGTTGTGGGTTTCATAAAGAAACCATTGTCACCCTAACTTATATGACATTTATTACATAAGAATGAGATTCTTTGATGATGATTGAGAAATCCCGTTCTTGTTCTTGCATTTTCTGCTGCAAATTCTCAGTCTCTTCCACACTAATCTCCTCTACCACCTCGGCATCAATGGTTTTCGAGTCTTTGTCTTCAACACCTAGCTCCCTCCCACGGTGGGTGCCAATTCTCTCATTGGCCGAACCCCCAAGGGCTTTTTCTGAACCACTGTCTTGCTGTGACTTTGTTACCCATGCACCCAACTGCAAAGTTGCTACTGTCTGCATGGGTTGTTTGTCCTCTTTTTCGAACTCAAGACTGATGCCCTTTTTCTTGATCAGCAATTGTAGCATCTGTTTGATCTCTTTAATTTCCTCAATGGTTTTCTTGACCTTGATTTCAGAGGGCTGCTCCTCCTCCATGCTTTCCTCCCTTTTAACCTCAAGAACGTTTTTTGAACTTTTTAGTTGTCCATGCTTCAACTCTGAAATGCCGATTTTGCAAGAATGATGGTGCAACCCACAAGAATTGGGTTCCTCTTCCTCATTGTCCTCGTTAGACCTGTTATTATCATTGTTCTCCTCTTGCGGCTTCTTGTCTCTATTGACTGAGTTTTCCCCACCATTTGATGGTGTCTTTCCTTTCTTGAATTCAAGTAGTAATTCCTTGATTTGCCTCATGTCCAACAATCTTTCTTTTATGAGATCCATGTCTGTTTTTAGGTCTGTAATCATGCTTGCTGGCCAATTTCTCCGAAGCGCTCACTCTGCTCTCCATCATGCAACTTGGATCCGGCAGGTCAGACCAATTGTTAGGAACCAAGAATTGAAATGAGAAAGAAAAGAAAGGATTTTATTGGCTAGTAAGAAAAGAATAGAAAATAGGAGAGAAAACTCTCCTCCAAGGGTTTTCCCTTCACAAAGGATTTCTCCTTTCACAAAGAGCTAATGCTCAATCTACAAATGATAAGATCTCCCTCTCTCCTATCCTTCTTCCCCTATTTATATCTAATAAACCCGTCTATCTAAGTAAGTAATCAATATCCTAAATGTAGTAACTAACTTATTAATAGTCTAACTGTGTTAACTAACTTTCCCTTCTCCTTATATCCTAACAGTATATATGCTGAAAAATAAAGAAAAAAGTACCTAAAATTAAAAAGAAGTCATTCTTGTTTTGACTTTTTTTTAGACAGATTCAAGACAGAACAGAGAAGAAAGAGAGCAGTTGGTTTTATGAAATGTCGATTGTGAATAGGCCACAACAGTGAAGAAATCACCCAAAATTGATCGGAAAAGGGATGGATATTTGAGAACCAGTGAGAACAGAGTCTGGATGCCGGAAATTGGCCAGAAAAGTGCTGCATGGAAGCATGCAACAATGAGCCATGCTGTAAACTCGCGGGGGAGTGCAGAAAAGACCTGTACAGAGTCTAGGGCTTACACTTGCATGGGCACACAAACGAATGTAAGAGAAACCTAAAACAAGTTATCTTAAAATTGTCTGATTTTCCCATTTTACCCGCTATAAAAGCTTGAAACAGCATTCAGTCGGTGGCAAAATAGTCTTCAGTCCCATATTTGAAATAGTGGCTGCAAAGGTTGCCAACTGCTGCAATTTGCACCGCTCCACCTGCGACAACCAGGCACGACATGACTTGGTTCCAAGGAGAGGGGCCATCCCACAACACGACAGGCTGCTATAGTGCTCTATTAACTACTCTGTATAATACTAGGCTCGGCCCAAAGAATACTAGTCTTGTCTAAAACTTCGACCGATAGCCACTGAAAATCACGTGCTATTTTCGTGACTACTTAATACAATTGGGGTTCACATTAAAATCACTACAGGAAAAAAAAAAAAGAGAAGAAGAAGCAACTCTTGCATTACATCGCCCAAAATTGCATGTATTAATGGGCTCGTGGCTCAATTGGCCCTAGGCCGAACTTCCCTCCTTACTAACCTGCCCCCCACGGGAATGTAAAAAAGGAACTTACAAATGCCTCTAAATCATTGGTTTAGTGCTTGAAGAACTGCATACTGTTCAATTTGATTTATTTCCTTTTCCCCTCAGTGCCACACTGTGATGTTTGTGATCTGTTTGTGTTTTAGATCTATGGATTTGTCCATTTTTATTTTGTTCCTATTTTGTTTTAAGATCAAAGCACTATGCATGGTGTTATCATGTTCTGCGGATTGATTAGCAATTTCCATTAAAACCTATCGATTTTCTTTTTTTCTTTATTTTTTCTTGAGCTGTGATGCATTGGTAGGGTTGCTATCTTGCCACCATGGGTAATACTATAGTAGTCGTAAAAGCAGCCTCTCCTGTCATTGGGGTAAGGCTGCATACATTTGTCCCTTCCCAAGCCCCATATTGAATATTGATGGGGTCCTCACATAGCCACCCTTGCATTATTTCTCTTTTCATTTGAATGTGTGCCTGTATTAATTTTACATAGCAAGAAAGATTTTTTAAGATGTCCTTTGATCAATTGGTAAGATTATTTTTGTCTCGAGTTATGTTATGTGTGTCTATGAAGATGAGTAAGGTATTGTGTTGGTAATTGATGTCAATCTCCTGAATCAGTTTTAAGAACAACTTTTTATTGGGAAAAAAAGAATCTAATTGATATTAATGAACTTAACACTTCATGCTATCCTATTCTGAGGTTCAAAATGCATGAGAACCTTTTATTATCAATGAAGATTGTGGTTTAATCCTTTTCTACTTGATATGCCTGCTAATTCACATTGGTTGTTCCTAGAAGGTAAGATGGATGTCTTATACAGTATGAAGTGTATTGTATGTAGGTACAAATACTGAGAAGACCAATAGTTTAAAATTGTTGCAAAGAGGAACCAAAGGTTAACTAACATTACAATTGAATTGCAGTTGGATGCCAACATCTTAATGTGGTTATTTTAGTGATCCTTTAGTCCAAATAAAATGGTTTAGACCTTTTGATGCCAAACTGAATTACTGTTTTTTTCGTGACAAAACTCCTTTTTTCTTGATCCACCAATTCTTTTTTAACAGCTTTTTCTGTAGTTATGGAAAGAAAGCATTTTGAGCAACCATAATCTTTCTGTGACAGGTGTACAGCTGGAAGATTCAGCACAAGCCGATGAATCTCTCAAGACTTTAATGCCTGGTGTCAATGTCAATAATAGAATTTTACCTGATAAAATGGTATGGAAATGGCAAATAATTAAATTCATCTCTATATATTTCCCTTTCTATCTTTATGTGATTTATTCACCATGCCTTTGTGTTTTGTACCTCAGATTTCTAGGAAACTAAAATTCCAAAGTTCAGATATTGAATGGTCAGGCTTTTCTTGGTTTTGTGCTAAACAACTGAAGCACTACTCAGGGTTTTGCAGGAATGGAACAACCATAAATGTGAGAAAATTATTTCATTTTCCATTATACCAATTTTTTCCCCACTTTCTTTGTATCATTTACTTTTTCTGTTTTTGGAGTGGTTTAATTTTTATGATTCTCAAGATATTTCTTCTGAAATTTAGGTTCATTCATTTGTATACATTATGGCTGAAGAAGAAAACCACTATCTTGGTTACTTGGAAGATATGTATGAAGACAAGAAGAAACAAAAGAAAGTGAAGGTACGGTGGTTTCAACATGGTCAGGAAGTTAAGCGTGTGATTCCACAGCTGAATCTGCAAGAGGGAGAGGTTTTCATCACACCTCATGTGCAGGTGATTAGTGCTGAGTGTGTCAATGGTCCTGCAACAGTTTTGACTCCTAAGCATTATGAGAAATACCTAGCTGATGTGTCTCATACCTCTTTATCTGAGATCCATATGTGCTTTAGGCAGTTTAAAAACAATAAGCTTAAGCCCTTCATACTTACAAAGTTGCGTGGATATAGTAACCAATCTGTTGTTTCTAGTTTGAATAGTCCTACTCTCTCCAAGAGAAAGGCAAAGTTTGAAAAATCGCACACAGATGATGATGAGAACTTCTCTCAAGATGATCCTTTAAGGTCCAGCAATAAGAGGGTTAGAAGTTCTAAGGATCATGTACTTGAAAAGGGTTTTTCTGGCCTGCAAATCTCTGTTCCTACGCAAGAAATGGCAAAATGTGAACCAAAATACCCTAGTTTAAAATTAAAACTATCGAGAAAAACAATGGGTATTAAGGTTATTGGACCAAAGCCTCAACTGTCTTTTCAGGTCGGTGCAAAGATAGAGGTTCTCTGCCAAGATAGTGGCATCAGAGGATGCTGGTTTAGATGTAAAATCTTGAGTATGTCTTTGAGGTTGCTGAAGGTTCAGTATGATGATTTGCTGGCTATAGACGGACCACAGAAACTAGAGGTATGCAATGCCTTAGGTTTATTTTCTCTTTATTCTATCTATCCATTTTTTCTAACATTGTAGAAATACTGATTGTGGTGATTTTTGGACTTAGAAGTCCAATCATCTCCTTAATTGTCTATTGAGCCCTTTTGGTGAAGCGAGGGAAGAGTATGGTTCTCAGCCCAGTTGTTCACACTTTGTAGGAATGGGTCCCTGCGTCTAGAGTGGCAGCTCCTGACAAATTGGGTATGCGATGTTCAGGCCGCTTAACAGTACGTCCATGCCCTCCTGAATATAATACAGGTCATACTTTTGATATTGGAGCACCAGTGGATGCCTGGTGGTGTGATGGATGGTGGGAAGGTGTCGTAACTGCAGTTAATGTCAGTGGAGATGGAATCCTGCAGGTTTATACCCCTGGTAAGATGTATACATTTTTTTTGTGTGCTATAGTTCACTGGCTCAGTTTGTGAATTGTGTTTTGTTTGGTCCCCCCTCGAATGCACAACAGTTAGATATCTCATAGTTGGTAATGTGATTTTCTCTTTAGGCGAAGAGAGGTTCCTAAAGGTCGAGAAGAAGAACATTCGGATTTCACGAGATTGGATCAATAGCAAGTGGGTTGATATACAGGGAAAGCCCGACATTTGCAGCTATTTATCTTCAAATGTCAGGTCCGGTATCAGGATGCCAGCTAATTCTGCAGTGGTAGATGCATCTATGTCTGATTGCTCTGTAATATTAGAAAGTAAACGATCGACAATTGCCAAAGTTGAAGTTGCTAAGCAGGTTGAGCCAGAATTATCTGGTTTGGAAGCACCTGTTGACCTGGAAAATATGAAGGGAATAACTTTGAGGGAGCCACTCTATGCCATTCATGAAGACAAGGATAACAACTCTGGTGGTGGCTGTGATGACGACGAAGCTGACAAAGCTGTGAAGACACTTCTGGCCTTAAATGAACACAAGGATAAGAACTCAGGTGGAGGCAGTGACGGTGACACTAACAATGATGATGTTGACGTTGATGCTGACAATGATGATGACGATAGTGAGGAAGATTTTGATTGTTCTGAACCAAAACTCGATGCAGCAGAAGCAATACAAGTTGCATGATGAATATATGATAGAGCTAAATGGGGAATTTTTTGCTCTCCTACTGATTATACCTGAAGGTGGAAATCAACTTGTATATAAAACAAAATGAAGCCCTGAGGTAGTTATATATGCAGCATGATAATGATTTTCAAGTTTCTGACTTTAGGATAATACTGGTGTATAGCATTATAGCTTATGGTTTTTGGGTTCATGAGATCAACTTCTATAGGATGATATTAATATATATATATATATATATATATTAGGCTCCATGTTAGGTCATGGGTTGGTAAATGCGCAACTCCACATATCAGTTGAAACTGCATATCGTAGAGTTAGCCCATGAGTAAAATTTGTAATTTATGATTTTCAGTAGTATGGGCTTTTGACTCTTACAGGATTACAGAATTACAAAATCTTCCGCCATGTCTAGATTTTTCTATTTCAATTTAAGAGGGGATGAATGTTTTAACCAAATGTGTGTTTATCGTCCAAGTGGTAAGGCTCATGCACTTGATTTTCTTAAATAAAGCCTCTTTTTTCTTGTAAATGGGAGGTAATAGGTGTAAGTAGAGCTTTATTTGCTTTGGTGACTTGGTTCAATTTGAACTAGTTAGGATCTGAAGTGACTTGTGAATTGACTTGTAGGAATGAAATTGCAAGAAAAAATTATTGATATTCCATTATTAAATTGACTTAGTAAAAAATTCAAGTGGTCTTCATGGATGGTTTTCGTGAATTAGTGCATTAAGGATGTGATAATATTTTTAATTTTATTTTATTTTATTATCTTGATTAAGATATTTTTTATCTCATTGTTATGAAATTAACACTTGAGGTAGCGCTTGACATAGGAAAATTTTGGGTAAAATATGATTAGTGTACCTATCAAATTTGAAAAATATTAATTTCAATCTTATAAAATTTTTTGTATTAATTTAAGTATTGTAAAAATAAAACATTTTTCTTGGTTTTCAATAATAATTCTATTAGACATTAATTTGACATGATTAACTGACTTAATTATTTTCTATTTATCTTTCTAAGCATACTCACACATCAAAAATTATTGTTATTTTATCTTTTCCTTTAATCTTATCAGAAAGTACAAGAAAATCATTTAAGAAATGACAAAAAATTATAACTTTTGGGAAATTTTAACCCTCAAAAATTATTTAATTCATTTTGAGAGTTTAATCACAGTAAATTATTTAATTCATTTGTAATCAAATTAGATATGTAGGTTTGTTAATCATGTCATATTATCATCTAATAGAGATATCATTTTTATTTTTATTGAAACCAAATTAATACAATTTTTTTTGTGAGAACGAAATTAATATTTTTCAAATTTTATAAAAATCCCAAATATATTTTACCCAAAAAAATTCCATTCTCAATTAAACTACCTGTTCAAAATTATAATTTAAAAAATAAGATTCCTGAGTAGTTTTATAAAAAAAAATATGTTTATAGCTAATTACCATCAACAAGTTTAATAAATTTACAGTTAATTATCAAGAGGAACTTTTATTCTCATTAGTCATTACCACTCATTCACAAATTAACATTTTTAAAAATCTTATATCCAAGAGATATTTTTATTCTTATGTCACTTTCTCAAGAAAATGAAATCATTTCTTGTACCAAACGCTATCTCAACAAGGAGGCCTTTTTGAACAATCACCTCTTTCAGGATTTAAAAGTTTATCTTTCCAAAGTGAGCTCACACCTTTGTCATCAACCCTTATCAATTTCTATAACACTCAATATACAAGGAAAATGCTTTAGCTGTGAATCCTTTACATTTCTTTTTCTTGTTTTGTTGTTTTTTTATTATAGTTTATTTATGCATTATCCAAGTTTTTACTCTAGCATTAATTTAAGCATGTTTTTTGCTATTCACTTATATGCTTTTACCTTTAACCAGAGGACAAACGATTATTTGGGGTAATCTTTTTCAAATTTATCATTTGGGATAAAATTTAAATTAATAGTCCGAAAAGGATAAGTCGTAGGATAACTTATGATTTTTGAATTGAAAGTCGTAACATTTGTTAAGACATTTTTTTTACATTGAAGTTGTAAAAATATTTACAGCTTCAATTTTTTATTTTTTTAAAATACGACTTTAAAATCGTAAGAGTTTTTAATTTCAGACGACTTTAAAGTTGTAAGATATTTTTTTCGTTGAAGTCGTAAATTATTTTAGGATTTCAATTTTTTTTGTTTAAAGTATTTTCTTTTAAATTGTAAATAATTTTTTTAATTATCTAATAAATTAATGTATGTTTTTTTATTTTATATTTTTTATATTATTTTATTTAATATTTTCTATATTTTTGTACATTATTTTATCTATAATTGTTCGTGAAAAAGTATATCTCATATGTTTTGTAATTGTGCAATGACATCCAATAGACAAGGTTATGAGACAATTTGAACTGTGACAAATATTTTTTATTTCAGATGACCCACTAAACCTAGACAAACTCCACAACATAGATATGAGAGGATGAACAAATTTTTTTGGCCTTATCATCATCGTCATTGGATTAACAAATGGAATCATTGGAATGATTATATTGTTCAAGGTGAAGTTGACCATGGTATTTTGCGTGAAATTCAGAATACATGCAATGATATATACGTCAAACTAGATGATATATATCGCATAAGAGAACACGATATACTGAGGTTGTAAGTTTACTTAAGAATTTTGATAAATTATTGCTACTATTATTCATTATTATTTCTAACTTTGTAATTCTTGATTTATTGTATTATCCTCATCATCACCACCATCAATCACGTGTTGAACCCAATGTACTTCCAGTGCATGTTTTTTGATATATGCCCCAACATCATCAATCACATGCACAATCTATTTATTAATCAGTGGATTTCTCTGGATATATGTCTCAAGGATGTGAACAAAGTTTTCAAACATCGGGATTTTCATCATATATGCCTTAATACTCATTTCAAGTTCATTCTACTTCAAATGTTTTTGAAGGACTCTCACAAAAGTTTCGTACCACTTTCAACACTTCTTCATCTACATATAACCCATCACCATCTAGCTTTTGTAATCATCTGTCATTACCTACTCAAATGCATGACATGAGTCAAGGGAATGAGGAAAAAGATGATGATAACAACAATACCAACAATAATGATGATGGTTATGGTGGTGATGATGTTCTTCAACAACAACAACAACATGTACACATGATCATTCTAAAGCAAGAGGAGAAGAGGATGTAGAACAAGAGGACAACAATCCCAACAAATCCAGTACAATAAGATGAAAAGCTTTGACGCATATGCAAGAGAAATCATTATGGGACATCATCTCACTATTAATATTTATGTTAAACAAATATGCAGTATATTTTAATATTTTTATTTAAATTTAAGTCTTTTCCATTATTTTTTAATTTACAAAACAAATAATAATCTTTAGTATTAGTAAAAAATATAGCAAATATACTAAATAAAATAATATAGAAAAAATATAAAAATATTAAATAATATAATATAAAAAAATATAGAAAATATTAAATAAAATAATATTAAAAATATAGAAAATATTAGATAAAACTAAAAAATAAAACATACATTAATTCATTAAATAATTAAAATAAAAAATTATTTATGATTTAAAAAAATGCATTACAACTTTAAAGTGATGCAAAAAAAATTAAAGTTGAAAAATAATTTACGACTTCAATGAAAAAAAATCCTTAACAACTTTAAAGTAGTGCTTAAAAAAATTGAAGTAAATTTTTTTTTCAACTTCAATGTAAAAATAAAATAAAATTGTAACACATATTACGAAATTCAATTTAAAAATTGTATGTTATCCTAAGATTTATCTCTTTCGAAGTATTAATTCTATTTAAATTTTACTGGCAAATTTTAAATAAAAAAAAAATTGTCTCCAAGTGGTCCTTTGGCCTTAACCGGATTTTCTCACATGCTAAAGCCTAAGGTTCACCATCGGGTCGAGAATAATAATTAGGCGAAATCTTTAGAATGATTCGAAGTCCAAATTCCTAATATTACAAGTTAACCTAAAAGTTAAAACCACATTCACTTTTACTGCGACAAGTTACTCTATCAAGTGGGTATTCAATTAGTATTAACTTTAAGTATTTCAATGCATGGTTATTCAAATTTTGAATAAATCACATGTGTTTTAGTGTGTTTTATGAAGTTTAACAAAATTATAAATATATTTTCTCTTTTTTAAAAATTTAGACATCTATCTTTTGAGATTTAAGAAATTTACATATGTATCTCTTCAGGTTTAAAGAAATTACATATGTCTCTCTTTTGATAATATCAAGTCATGTATATTGATAATTTTAATTAAAAAAAAGTTAAAATATATTTTTTGTCATCATAAATATGGAAATGTTCAAAATCTGTAACTATAACTTTTTTTCTATTTTACATTCTAGCAAAATTTAAATGTCTTTTTGGCATGTAATTAAGTTTGAGAACATCTAAACCAAAGTGTATTTTGTTGTAAAAAGTGTTAAGTTGTTTAAAAAATTTAAATCGAAGTATCAAATTTAAATTTTACAAGTATGAAAAATAGATAACTTTTTTGGAGTGATGAATTTTAAATATTTTTATATTTATGAGGACGAAAAATATATTTTAGTATTTTTTAATCAAAATGATCCATGTTTATAATTTGTTATTATTAAACATCTACAAGATATCTAAAGAATTTGTATAGATTTTAAAAAAATTGTAAACTTCAAAAAAACACGTGTAAGTTTTATAAAAAAATAAAAATATTTATAGTTTCCTAAGCCTAATGAGTGTCATGTGTAATTTTTATATGTCACACTTTTAACACACGGAACAAAATCTAAACAACTATATAGTATACACTATTATACACTGTACAGGCAATAAATTAAAGAATGTAGATAAAATTCTCGCCTGGTTTGGAAAGCGGACTTACTCCTTTCGACTGTCAGACTTGAATTAGTTGCTCAAAGTGCATAAGGTTTAATTTGTCATTTAAAAAATTCTGATCAAATTTTATTATTTTTAAAATTAAGTAAATTTAATTTTTCTGTTAACTTTTTTTTTCAAAATCCATAAAAACTTATTTTTCGCTCAAAATTTACTCATTATTTAAATATTTTTCTACTCATAATTCATTAACTTAAAACATCAAATTACACCAAAAGAACTAAAGAATCTCAAGTTTTTCCTCTTCATACCCTAATCTCACATATTATAAAATACTTTAGACTAAATTACGCTCGTACCTTTTGTATTTTTTCTCAAATTTCATCTGATATTTCTCCTTACATCCTAAAAAAACTCCTTAATTATTTAGTTTACATTATACCCAAACTCTCTCTTTCTTAAACACAGTTTAATAATCTAACAGAAATTAAACACATTTTGATCAAGTGACTTTTAATGAAATTTTATATAAAAAATATTTTCATCTTCTTTCTCTCAACTTGAAAATATTTTAAGACTCTTGTTTCTTTTTTGTTTTTTCTGTAATTGGAAGTAAACTCAACTTATTATTGGATGTGAACCTACTTTGTTGGTATGTAGTATTAACATTCTTCCTTATTTCAGCACATCATGATCAATCTTAAGGGGGTTGTTCACACAGTCATGTATTCCAGTTCATCTATTGTGTTCATGTGATTACAAACATCAACACTATTTTAATCAACAATAATAAATAAATGATTCTAGTTCATCCATTGTGTTTCTTGTGGTCTCAACCATCAACACTAGTTTAATCAATAATAATAAACAAATGATTTTAAAAATCATAAGTGGTCCCAAACTTGTCCCCATTGAAACCCCACTTAGAAATAGTCAACAATAAACAATCAAAATTAAATAAATAATCTTAAAAAGTAAGATGTATACAAGGTCCAGTGGTAACTTACAAGCATAACCTTAGTGTGAACAGAAATTGTGGAATAGGAAAAGAAACAGAGAGTTTGTGAACGTCGAATAAGAAGATAAACAGAAGCACTCATGAACGTCGCGAAATGAAAGAGGAACAGTGAAGAACTCATGAACGGGAAGAGGAACAATGGAGAATTCGTGAACTTGAACAGGAACAGTGAAAAACTCAAGAACGGTGAAGAGGAATGGAACGTAAACATCATGAGAGAAAGAGGAACTCACACCCCTAGACGCTGAAGAAAAACTCGCCAACAAGAGGAAGATGAACAGTACTCGCGAATGGTGAGAAAAAATGAAACGTGAATCCTAAATTCTGAAATTAATTGGAATGAGATAATTTTGGTTTTACAATTAAAATGTAAGAACAATTTTGTTTGCTTACATATTTTAATTGACTTTAGTTAACTGCGTTAATAGATGGGGATAAAAATAATGTACAAAAAGAAAAAAATATCGAGTAAAATTTGAGCAAAATACAGAAATACGAATAATACTTTATCAAAGTCAAACTTTGTTTTTTAAACCTCTAGAATTGTTTCATATCTCATATTTATCATAAACCACCAAATATTTTGATAAAAATAATAATTTGAATATCTAGAGAATGGTAAGACCAACTTTACTTAATTTTAAAAATAAAAATTATTTGGCTTAAAAAAGTGAGCTAAAATCAGGCATAAAAACTAAAAGATTCCAAGCACAATTAAACCTACACTGTAAGATAAAGTAGCTAATAAATGTGCAACTAGCCATCAAGGGTATTATTAGTACCCTAAAAATTAGAGTGCTGTAGAATCTCTGGAGAAATACAGAAGTTTGAATAAACAAATGTTGAGTCTACATTTCCAATTTTTGCATCAACACCTTGGCCTTGTCTACATAATAATATATAATACATTAATATTAGCTTCCCTTGTCTATCCACTCCATACAAATGCAACCACGTTCGTGGAGTTGGTCAGTTGGGTAGGGAGAGAAGCATAAGAGACGTGAGATAGAATCATGTTTAACTTGTGTGTATAGTCTGTCCTTTATCTAACTCAGCCCATTACTAAAGCTTGATGCAGCAATTCAAAATTTATATCAACCTTGTTAAACAAGATTAATTTATTTCGATTATGGGAGGCTAGAAGAGGATAATCTATGAAGTGACACAACAGAAACAAGGGAGGCCTCAGGGGGAACCAATCCCCTTTTTAATGAGCATATCATACACCCTGTCAATTTTCATGGCATCCATCTTGAACAATTGATGAGCATCAGATTTTGCAGTGACAGTGCCGCCAAGTATTTGCAGAGACAGTTGCTCTTGCATCTTTAGATACATGGCTGGAGGCAACCTTAGCTCACAGCATAAACGTTTCTCCTGCCACGGAAAATATAGATGATTTTAGAAAATCAATGAACTGTATTTTATATATATATATATATATATATATATATATATATAAAATTTAAAAGGCAAACTTGCCAAAGACACTGTATAATATCCAAAAACAGAAACAAATCAGTACTATATAAGCTTAAGTAATTTTTAGAATTTGGGTTTGAACCTAACTCAACTAGTCTATGTGATATATCCACCCCTTACACTGAAGACTGAACATTTCAAGTGTAAAGTTTATAGGATTGAACATCTACAAATGATCCGATAACAGGCGGCTCAATAGGCTCAACAACAACCACTTGGATAGACTTTGATACCATTTAATATTTGGATTTGAACCTAATAAACCTAAAAGCTAGCTCAAAAGAAAGGTGAGGGTCGCCCCCCCCCCCCCCCCCCCCCCCAAAAAAAAAAAAAAAACATATACACACTTATATTCACTATTTTAGTCAAATCATTAGTCAATGTGAGATTTTCAGCAGCAATTTCTCATCTCAGCAGAAAAATAGCAGCAGCATTTAACTATCAGAGTCACACCACCATCGCAAGGAATTAATTTAAAAAGATTTGGAGGGGGAGGGGGGAAGGACTGCATGCTTACCGGTTGAGAAAGTAAATCTGCCCCATAGTATCCCGTCACATCCATTTCATTGACAGAACTAGAAGTAGCAGGCCCTGCAGGTCTTTCACTCAAATCCTTGCCAGCAGAGTCTGGAGACATCAATGCATTAGGAACCCCTTGATTGCTTGGGCCGCCCTGAGCGCTTTCTTTTGTCCTACAAGCACTTTCTTCAGCTTCCCTTCTTCTCTTTTGTGCCATATATCTATCAGCTTCAGCTGAATTGCGGCAACCAGCAGCCCGGGCTTCCTGCAAAACCACGTGTTACAAATGTGAGAATTAGTGCTAATTGCTTGATTTGTGCATGCAGTATGCACATCATATAATCTATATCAGCAGTGGTATAAACAAACATCCATTTCCATTCAATATACAAATCTAAGATTTGATATACTAAGGCAAACAATTCTTGTTTGTCTAATACTAGGATAGGTTAATTTGAATGCTTCAACTTTAGATGCTCGTAAGACACCTCATAAATGTATAACCGGACTGATTAGTATGAAAATTTTCCTAATCTCCACAAGCAGTAAAATTTCCATCTCTAGCAGTTTCTACCTACATGCAACCACATGAAAAAAAATCCAGAAAGGAAATGAAGATCACAAAATGCTACCCCAAAAAGCTTATATTTTTCCACAATAGAGAATAAAGGTAAATGTCAACAATAATTTAAAGCCGTCCATGTCTCAAACCTTAAGCTCTTGAAGTCTTTTACGAGTTCTATGTTCAGAGATAACAGTTCTAAGCAATTCCTCATGCTCCTCCTTAGTATGAAAGCGCATGAATAAGTCATACTTCCGACATATTGTCTTCTCCTCAGGTGTTAAATCCTTCTCAAATGGATTTGAGTATAACAAATTTCTTTCAAGTATGAAATCCTTCCTACGCTTTCTTTCATCAAGCCTGCAAAATTTTTCAATTTAAAGAAGAGGTGAGCAATGCTAAGCCAATACCCTGATAATGTCATTACTCTTAATGGTTGACTGTAAATGATTCAGAAAGAGAAAAATATAAAAATAAATTGATTGTTTACCTTTTTGCATACAAACGCAACACCCGTAGTTTCAGCTCTCGTTCATCATCAGTGTCAGTGTCCTTAAATTCCATTTCAGCGAGTAGTTGTTCCGCATCATTATCATATTCAGGATCAAATTCCTGTCTTTTGGCGTTATAACCACTCGATTCTACTAAAGAGGGACCTTCATTTCCAGAGGAAGTAGGCTTTTTTCCTCCAAAATCTCTGTCTAGTTGAGAATCTGCCAATGACAGGAATTAGAAAGCTTGATACAGAACAGTGTCGGTAATTTCCTCAAAGAATATGCATGGTGGATTGGTTAGCTAATGTCAGTGAGGAAAAGATATAAAAGAATCAAGAGTTCAAAGCAAGAAGCTGCTCCCCCTTTACCTTACCTCAGCCAGCATTCACAAAATCTGTTTTAGTTATACTGGTACGAGTATAGAAGAATTGCAACATCTCCTCAAATGTAATTTATTGCTAAGGTTGAAAAATCATGCAAAAACACACAAATCCTTCACCTCTTTTTTTATAAGAATAAAAGTAAAAGGTATTATTCCAAGAAGTTGGTTTTTAAATTTTCTATGGAAGTGAAGTCCAAAGGATAGAATTTATTAGAAGTCAATTGGGGTTCAGGACCAAATATAAAGATGTACACCTTCCATTTTAATGATTCCTGGACCACCTTTTCCACGGCCCACATTAGATGCCTTTTGGTTTGCAGCATGTGTGTTACCCGAGGGGCCATCGAACTCTGCAATATAAAAACAAGTTACAGATCCAAAGAAGATGAACACAGATAACTTGATGCAAGAAAAGCTAATTAGCTATGAACTTATTTTGCTATACCTGAATTCAAACCAGATGCCAAGCGATTAGCGGAGCCAGCTTTATGCGAATCTTCAACCCTGAATCAACAAATCAACATCAAAGAATGTGGTATAGAGATAACATGGAAGATAAAGGATATAAAAAAAGACAGCTTTACTTGGCTCTAGATGGAGAAAACGGAGATTCTGCCTTCATACTAAGATCCCCCATGGAAATTCCTGTGCCAATCACAAGTGACCAATGATTATAAAAATGTCACCAAAACAAAAAAAATCCTGTCAACCATACAAAATAATCAGAAGCCACATATGATGTAAACTTATTCTCCATTTTTCTAAAATATTTTATGCAAATAACAGCATCATGAGGTACATTCATATTAAGACAATCTGCAGCAGGCATCCGGGTTTATTATTATTTGGACATAAACTTGAGTAAAAGGAAACAAGCTCATGTCATCCAAAAGAAATGGTAAATGAGATATGTCTGCTTATAACAACATACTATGCAAGTGAAATTAAGTTAAAAACTAATGCATGTGATGTTATGGATTGTGACAAACCTTTCTTGTCTTCACCCTGCCCTTTCGCCATGGCAAGAAGTTCTTTTCTGTTTTTCCCAACAACATGAGACATATCCTAGAAAATAAGACAGGTCAGGATGTAAAATACCATAGAATATAAAAACTAAAAAAAACTACATAACCCATTGCCCGGAGGCTCCACGCTATGCGCAGGTAAGGGGGAGAGATATTGTACGCAGCCTTACCCTTGCATATGCAAAGAGGCTATTTCCGGATTCGAACCCATGACCAACAAGTCACCAAGACACAACTTTACCGCTGTGTCAGGACTCGCCCTCTAAAATACCATAGAATATATGTAATAAAAAGCATTCATTGAGGGCAGCTTCATTTGATGCCCATCATACCGGAACAGGAAAGAACGGAGAGTTCAGGTATACATTCCTATAGTGTTCTATGCATGACTCTTTGTTTTTGGTTCCAACATGCTCAGCAACTTCTGTCCAGTTTCCCAAGCCATACATTTCAATTCCCTAAAACCAAAAAATTATTGCTCAAAAGATCAGAAATAAGTAAGAGCTTTCTTCTTGGAACACATGCTTTACAGTTTTGAACCACTAGTCGCCATTACTCCTAGGAAATAAATTTGAAGTACCTCTAGAAGCAAGATTTCATCATCTGCATTCCAGTCTGGGCAAATAAGAGGGAAAGACAAATTATCCTGTCAAAATAGAATCACATAAAGCAAACAATCATAAGAACAACACTATTGGCAAAACTAGCAGTAACACAATTTTCTCAACAGCTTGAGACAGATTCACTTAAACATAAATTCTCACAAATATGAATCAGATTTTTCATAAGGTAACAAAACAGTTTCAGAACAAACTTCCAATATAACTTAAGTGATTAATCCTGCAATTGACCAGAGACAGCCAGACAGCTCAATTAGCAGTCTAGCGGGAAAAATAACACAACTTTCTCTGTTACAAAAGCTTTAAATTAACTAAACATTAAAATGAAAACATTTGAGATTAACATTTACTAACCATAACCCTGTAAGGGTGGTTGCTTTTATGAGGTGTCACCTCAGCTCCAACAGAAAAGCACTCTATACACAAGTCAAAATCTGGGCACATGGCACACTTAATACGGATTTTTCCTGTTATATCTTTATTACAATAATTGCAGTGGTACAGAGCCTTTTTCCCTTCACCTGCTCCTTGGCCTGGTTCACATGAAAAGCAGTAAAATTTTATTTTCAAACATCCATATCAAGATCAACAAGGCAATTTAAGGTCCAAGTAATAGTTACTTCTATAACTTTTTGTGTGTGAAAATTAATTAGTTAGTTTCTTTAACCTAACAGACATTCCACATGCCTTCCAGCACGACTTCAATGAATCCCAACCTTTCTTCTTGTTTCCTTCATTATAAGTGGAAAAAAAAATTCCGGGCCACACTTACATAATATCTTCAGCAAAAGATTATCCAGTGTGTGCATTGAGAGATGAGTAAAACTTTGTATTTGATGGATGTTGACAACATAATTTAAAAGTTACATCTATAATACACTATAGTTACAAACTTTTCATGGTTAAAATAAATAATCATAATATATTCATTGTCAATATGTTGTACATATATGAAGATGGTTGAGATTATCTCATTTTACAACAACTAAGTGAAATTGGCTACATAGATCACACAATGTCACCCGGTTATGAAGAATTCATAATTGATTATCATTGATAATTGATTTGAATCATAAAACAACTACGTCATATGTAAAATAGCACTGATAATCGATTATGTCCCATTGATAATGATTATCAGTGACGGCAAACACAGTTACTGCACATATCAATAACAAAACAAAAGGTGCGGGTCTCCCCACCTATTTCCACACAATCAAACAACCCCACCTTTTCATTTCTCACCTATTTCTTCTCCCTCTCTCCTACTTGTCCCACCATTTCTCAAATACCAAAAAATCCTATAATTTCGTAGTATATTGAATAGGATCAAAATTGTTCAAAAACTGCAGAGAGATGGAAAACTTGCCTGCGGCTCCAGATTCTGAATTCTCTCCACTGGCAGCATTCTTTTTTCTCCTTGACCTACACAACCAAACAAAATTAAACAGAGAAAACACAAGGGGAAACAAAAAGAGATTTAGTTGAGCATCAAAGTGAAAATAAGCATAACATTCTAATGCATCTGTGATCAATTAAACACATTCAGCAAAACAACAAAATTCATTGTAATTGGCATCCTTTCTGTCACAACGAGAGTTGCATTTGGACCTAGGAGCAAAACCATTACGTATAATCAGATAAAGATAAAAAGAAAAGGAAGAAAAATAAAACCTCTGGTTAGGGTCCTCGTCGGCGTGGTGAAAATTCCCACGAGAGCGACCCATTGATTCTCTGCGCGAACTCCTGAATGAATTTGAGTTTGTTGAGGCGCAGGATCACAATGGAAGAAAAGGGTAGCTATAATTTCTACTTTTAGAATAAAAACCCTAGATTTTTTGGAGGTTGCAATTAAGGAATAGTGCAATTGGGTCACTCGAATTGATACAAAAACTGAAGCTTTTACGTTGCCGCTGAGGATTTAGGTATTTACGCGCTAAAATGCAGTGAAGAAAAATATGAAAGAGGCAATTGTCGAAAAAACTGCTACAAAAGAGGATTTTTTAACGTTGCATAGGGTCAAACCAAGTTGAGTTCGATGCCGTAAGTGGAAGTCGGTTACGAGGAAAATCTGTTTCAAGTGTAACAAATATTTTTTTTTCTCTAATTTAAAATAAATTGTCTTTTTGAATTTAAATTCGATACATTTTTTCATATAAAAAAATTATCTACACGTTTTTTACGGTCCATTTCAACTTATCTATCTACCTTACAATGAAAATTGAAAATAATTACATAATTATTTCCAAAAACTTCATGAATTTAAATTATTTTATTCATGCTCTTTTCTATATTATAAGTTAGAATATACAAGTTAATACCTCTCCTTATTCTTTTATCTCAATTTAAATTATTTATTATAAACTAAAAAAATCCATCATCAAACTAAAGTATAATTTAGGATACAATATGTTTTAAGTCATGTTTTAACTTTATTTATTTGATTATGAATTTTATAAGAAATAGTTGTATTTTTTTCTCTCAGAATGAAAATTAGACATGACTAATGTATTTATTATGTCAGGATTAATTTAGATTCGTCCTAACTTTGAAAGAAAAAAAAAATCAAGTTGATTGAAATTAGGATCAAGATTGGATTCAAATTTTTTCTTAGATTGAGAAAATCATGATTCGGATACAGATTTAATAGACTAGTCGTTGTCTCGTCCCCATTCAAATGCTATTTTGATATAATAAATATTTAAAAATACTATGATAATTTTACAATATTCTAATAACTATTGATTCTTATTATCAATTTTAATGAATTAATACTAGTTTTACGCATAAAACTATTATTTTTCTTATAATTATATGCAATTTTCACTTAATTTTTGTGAGATCAAATAATTTTTATTTAATTTATTTCTAAGTACTTAAATTTTTAACATTAATAAATAATATTTTTTTAAATACCCAAAAATAAATGAAATCAAATAATGTTAACATTCAATTATGAGTGTATTTTTGAGGTTGAGCCTGATCCTGAAGAGCAGGTATCAACGTATCTTAGCTGTAAGTATAGTTCACAGGTCATGCTGTTAGTTAGCAGTACAGAGAAGCATCTGCATTATGCAGTGTTTGAGGTCTTTTTTGGTACAGTACATCGTAGATTCTCCTATACAACAAATCCACAATGGCTTCTCATCAATGAAAAACTGGCTTCCGTTTTGAAATATCTATTATTCTTGGTCTTGTTTTAGTAGGTATATTCATTTATGATTATAAATAAACAAATCGTAAATATATTTTGTAAATTATTAATTTCATTACAAACATAATTTGCTTCTGGTCTTTATATTCTTTTCATGTTTTTCACCTTCTAGAATTTAAAATTATTGAATTTAGACCCTATAAATGATCAAATTTTAATTTTTGTCCTTATAAAATATTGTTCTTTGTTTTAATTACTTCAAAATATGAAATCACTATTTTTTATATTTACAGTTCATTTTAAGGTAAATAAATAACATTTATTTTAAAATTTTATAACTTTTTTTAAGGTATCACAATAACATTACACCACAAACACTAGTAGGTGATACCTATTATAGTCACTTAACTTCACAAAACACATAAGTCATTAACAGTGTCACATAATAGTTGGAGAAACAAAAATTTAAAACATTTTTAGTATCATAAGTGTTGTTGTAATTTACTCTATTTTTTTTCGAGTACCCTTAATTAAGTAGCAATTTTTTTAGTCCAAAAGTAACACATGTTAGAAATTAATGAGATGAACTCTTTCTGTATATATGATTGGAGAAGACATATAAAAATTAGGTGAGAAACAATTAACAGAGGTCGTTAATTTCAAATTTTTAATATTAATTTTGGAATAATAGTAAAAATTATTAATAAATTTAATGTCTTTAACTAAACTATTTTTTTTAATGAGAATGAATTAGTTGAAAGGGCATGATAAAAAGAGGTGGAGAGATTACCTATTTTGTTTCCTAATTTCCTTTTTATGTTAGTTTTCTTATTTCCTTTAATATGTTTTGATAGATATTGGTGGTTTTCAAACATTGCCATAATTATAACAAGTTTTTTTTTAAAATGTTAATTGATCTTCACCATTAATTTGTATTGTGTTTGGGTAGTTACTGATCAAATCTATTTGTAACCTAAATTGATCCAATTATGTCATGTAAGATTTTTTAAGTGTTTTAACTTAACTCAACTTGACCCAATTAAAATCTGATCATAAAACAAGTTGGATAATGAGTTTTATTTTTTTTAAATCTAATCAATCCAACCCATATCATATAATTAAATTTATTATTATAGATAAATTATTATCAAATACAAAACACATTAATTTTTAACTTATATGATTTATTAAATTATTAATTAAATTACCATGATTTATTTTTATTTTTCAAGTGTTTGTTTTTATCTCTGTTTTTATTTTATTTATATTTTCTCATTCTAATACATGTTTTATTTCAATATAAAATATCGTATTAACATTTACTTTTATTAGTCAAATATTGTTATAATTTGATCTCTTTTGAGTTTATTTAGTCATTTTATATTTACACAATTTTAGGCAAAAATAAATTATTGTCCTATTTTTTAAAAATATTCATACTCAATAACCTTGGTCCATTTGTGATCAGGTTGCTTTTGATTAAATTTTATATTAAAAATTTGCACAAACTCAATCTAATCCAACCCGTAAAATTTTGGTTGGATTAGGTAATGGGTTTAGAAAAATTCAACACAAGAACACCCCAATTATGTGTTCCTTTTACATAGCGTGCAAAATAATCGGTTGCACCAAGTTGTCCATAATTGCATTGATCCTAATCCATCTTAAATTCAAATTAATGGATCAAATGTTTATATTGTATTGTTGTTGGTTTAACATCCAATATCTCATGAGGATTCAATGGGCTTAGTACCATGCCCATGGTGCTTGTAATAGGTAAAATTCTCTTGGGCTAGATGCGACTCTAAAAATTCTTTTAAAAAGTAAAGTTGCACCCTTGCTAGTAATAATTGTAATTTTTTACCTAGTGATAACTGCTTGATCCAATAAATGGAATTAGAGTAAGGTCATGGGTTCAAATCCAAGATTGTTGGCTTAACATCCAACGTCTCTAGTGGATTTGATGGACTTTAAGAATTTTTTAAGGAAATAAAAGTATGTCTTTACTAATAATTATAGTTTTTGGTCCAATAGTAAGCGCTTGATTTAATATGTTTGCATCCTAAAAGCTATGAAACATTGACCTAAGTGAAAGTGTTTCAAGTCTGGGGTTTGTTCAACTTTGGAATCATGATACCAGAAGCTATAAATGATTTTTATGGGAGTACAATACTCATACTTACATATTAACTTTGTAAGGATAATCTGGTATTTTTTTTATTAATTATATTAGTTGAAAGATAGGAGGTGCGTGCCTTAATTATTATTATTTTAGTAAAATATGGTTGTAAATAATTATAATGTTGAAAAACTATTATAGAGTAACTACTTGTAATTGTGCTTTTTAACAATAGTTGAAAGATAAATTATAAATAATAAATATGTATATAAAATGAGATAATTACCTTTATTAATTTTTATAAATAATTTCATTTTTTTAAATCAAACAACCTCATAAATATGTTTAATATATCCCCTTTTTAGTTTATTACTTAAATTTTATTTATTTATTTTACTATTTGACATTTTCAAACTTTGATATAACATACTAGCAAAGTCTCACATCATCATTTAATAGATTTATACTAAAAACATATATCAAAAGTAAAAATTTGAAAATATCATATAGTAAAATAAAAAATAATTTTTAGGTAGTAATTTGAAAAAAGGGAGTATATGATAAGTATGAAAAATATTTATTTTTTTTCTATTCATTTCTCTTAAATTAACCATATGTTTGATAGAGAGGAAATAAAATTTTGAAATTTAAACAGGAGGGAAAGTGGAAAAAATTAATTTTTTTTGTTAAAGTTATTTTCTTTCAACCAAACAAAACAAAATACATTTATATGTATTTTCTTTGACTTTCAATCCTTCTAAACGTATCCAAAATACCAGACTGCCAACATTTCATTGTTTATACTCTATTTTTTCTGACATATTTATCTATTTTCACTCCTTTCATTTTCTTTTTCTCTATCAAATAGTACAATGTAAAATTTCACCTAAGGGGAAACAATTACAGAGCATCTGTTGCGCGTGCAGTAAGTACTGAGTAAGTAGGAAAAGAAAACAACTGTTGAATGAACAGAACAGAACAGTACAGGTTGTGCACTCTTGATCCGACCCGGACTGTTTTGGTGTCTTTCTTTTAATAGAGATGTTTAAAACTGAATCAAATAAACGGTTAAATTGATTAAAAAATTGAAAACTGCCTAAATCAAAAAATCGTAAAAATAGTCAATCTAAAAATTCACATATTTTTATGGTTTGATTGGATTCGGAATCCTATTATAAAAGTTGAACCAAATCAAATAACCCAAATATTATAATTATATTAATTTTTATTATGATAATCAATAACAAGTATTGAATAATTTATTATTTTTCCCTTTCTTTAGAATGTATATTTTACTTTCATATGTTAAAAAATAATGTATTAATATTGTTAAAAAATAATATTAAATATCAAATGATATATAAATTACTATTATATTAAAAAAAGTTAATAATAATATTTTATATTAATGTTAAGCAGAAGTGAAAATATGAATTTTTAAGTAAAATATGTTAAACAAAATTTAGTAAAAAAAATCATATTTAAAATAATTATGTAGGTTTAGTTTATAAATTTAAATTATGATACTAAATTAATAAATAAAAAATCATAAAATCAAAGTGAACCAAATTATAAAAAAATAGTTTGATTTAATTTGAATTTAATATTATATTTAAATTGAACCAAACTAAGTTGCATTTTTATTTTATTTTATGTTTGATTTGAATGATTTTTTTATTAAAAACTAAATTAAACCGATCAACAAATAACCTATTTTTTGCGGTATAATCTTATTTCGAAAAACATATGCAATCAATCAAAAAACAAAGCCCGCGCCCAACACGTGAAAATTTGAATTAGTACCAGCGGCAAACGGAACATCCGCAAACATCCGCCACGTGTCCCCGACCAAGACATCCTCTGTTCTTTCTTTCTGACTTCAAAAAAAACAAAGCTCTCTCATACACACTCCTTGTTTCTCGCTTCAAGTTAGTAACCCTTCTTATCCCTCTCTCTGTAACTCTTGTTCTTCTGTTTCAATTTCAATTTGATTTTTTTTTAAATTTTCTGAATGGCGTCCGGTACTGTGAAACCTTCTTCTCGGTATAGTTCCTACGATTCACGCTCCTCCACTTCCTCTCATTTCTCCGACCCTTCTTCCTCCCATGAATTCAACTACCTCAAAACCAAAACCTCTTCTTCTTCTTCTCGCGCTCTCGTCAAGGCCAAATCCTCAAACACCGCCATGGTGGACCCCACCTTCACCACCATGGTCAAGAAGTTCATGGACAGGAAACCCAAATCCTCCTCCTCGGCCGCCGCCACCGCCACCAGGTTGATTATTCCCTCCGATTTGCTCGCGAAGGATTTGAAGAAGGACGCGAAGAAAGTGGCGGGGTTCTCCACGCTGCAGAAGAAGCTCTTCGGAAAGGGCGCTTCCGAGAAGAAGGAGAAAGTGAAGGCCTTGACCGAGGTGAAGAACAACACCAGGACATTGGCCATGGTGCTCAGGAGCGAGAGGGAGCTTCTCAGCATCAACAAGGAGCAGGAGCAGCAGGTTTCTCAGCTCAAGCAAATGCTTGAGGACAAGAACAAAGAGGTTAAAAAAATCTTGTGTTTTTTTTCAAGATCCCACATTGATCAGTGATGCATAAAACAATGTGTATTAGTAGGAGCAATTCTCACTTCACAAACTTGCTTTTGGGATTGAATTATGTTTAAATATGATAGTATTAAAGTTTGCTTTGTGATTATGGTTGGATTATTGGATTTATTGATCCATCTGTTACTGGACCATAATCAGATCTCTCGCAAAACTTAAATCTTGCAAACTTTAGGCTGGAGTATTTAGTGACATGCCTAAAATACTATGTGTAATTGGGAGCAATTATAACTACGAGTTAATTTTTGGGTTGAGTTAAGTTCAAAATTTTAGAGATGTTTTGGATCTGATTCACGTTGGGAATGGAAAAGGGCGTGTGTTTCAATAATGGGTGTTTGGATTTTGAATTTGCAGGTGGAGAAGTTGAAGGATTTGTGTTTGAAGCAAAGGGAAGATATCAAATCGTTGAAGAGTGCGATACTATTCCCTGATGTTATGAATTCTCAGCTTCAAGAGCTTCTAGAGAAGCAAGGTTCGGAGCTGAAGCAGGCAAAACAGGTTATTCCAGCTCTGCAGCAGCAGGTTTCTTCTCTCACTGGCCAGCTTCAAAGCCTTGCGGAGGACCTTGCTGAGGTATTATACTATATATAACTTGCATCCATGTACGGCAACAACTTATTGTCAAATCGGGGAAATGCTGGTCATGGAAATTGGTCATTGATTGAGATGAACATGTTTTAGCTACATATGATTATGTCTTTCATTGAAGCCTTCAATAACTGTATCTTCTTTAGGATACGTTTGAGTTCTATTTTAAAATTTGTTTTCAGTTTTCAAAATGTTACTAAAAAGGTTGTTCAGATGGTGGAGGATGGCGCAAGACACTCAATGGAGTGTGGAATTGATGACGAAGTTAAGATGAAATAAGAAGATGAGAAACCATCTTCTAGAACCTAGATGTTTCTATTTTTGGTTGTTGAATAGTGTTGAATTGTTTTAAAAAACATTTTTAAAACAAAATTGAGAAGAGAATCAAATAATTCATGATTTTTTTTTCCTTTTCATTTGCTTGTTAGGTCAAGGCTGATAAGTATTCAGCAAAAGCAGGTCTTCCAGGTTATGGAAGTTCTCCAAGAACACCAACACATGCCCGGGAAGATGCTTCTAACTTTTGGGTAAGCTTGCAATTATAATTCGAAATTATAATTATATATAATGGATTACTGGTCACAGAAGCTAATAAAAAAAGTCCTGCTATTAAGCCATAGAAAATGTCCTTAAGCAATTCTGTTATTACCTTCTAACCTGATAAGCAAAAAAATTCTGCTATTAAGCCATGGAAAATGTCCTTAAGCAATTCTATCATTACCTTCTAACCTGATAAGCACAAAATTTTTGCTATTAAGCCATGGAAAATGTCCTTGAGCAATTCTATTATTACCTTCTGACCTGACAAGCATTTGAGTTAATCTGCTCAACAATTCATGCAGGAATTCAGCTCTGATGACCAATCTGACGACCTATTACTGAATGATCTAAATCCATGCTTAACCCCCTGCGCTGTTAAATCAAGATCAAGGGTAACTAAAATTCTCTTGTAAATTTGTTGTGAATTTTCCCTTATTTTTCTGAAATTGGTTTTTTTATCAAATGACTTCATTTCCTGCAGGAATTTGAGGGTAGTGGCTCTGGCTCTATGCATGATGAAAGCTTATCTGATGAGGATGATGCTAAAGTCTATCCTGAGATGAAGTTTAGCTCTCATGATCGCAAGTTTTCCAAAAGTTCTGACTGTTGCCATAACTCAAGCAAAATAAGTGTGGCAACCAAAGCAAGTCGAAGATCTGATGAGAGCAAATTGGCCTATGGAGGTAGAATGAACCATAAATTTGCATGAATAAATCTCAATCCCCTTGTTGAGATTTCTTATACCTTTTCCCCGTTACCATCTTTCAGTTTTGTTATTATACCGTCAGTATGTCTTTCAGAAGTTGGACATTGTCTCTTGAAACATGTAAGATTAAATTACTCCTCGTTGTATATGTTGCACATGAGCATTGAATAAGGCCAAAATCAAGATCCTTCGATATGAACTACAAAGTACAAATCCTTAAACCCTAGATTTTAGTCTTGCAAAGAAAAATCAAGATCAAATTTTACATTTGGACTATCATTAGATCGCCTGCTTTCTATGATACCGTTCTTGCCTGCAAATACAGATCAATTTTAACGAGTCTAGTCTCTGCATGTTTGGTTTTCCATCTAACTTACTATCACATGAATTTCGAGACAAATACAACAATTCAATGCAAACTGAATGCAAATTTAAGGGAGTAGATGCTTTTGCAAATGTCCTCCTAGTCGGCTACCAATGTCTGTTTGAAATGGATACACAAACATGCTCTACATCAACACCTAGGGCTTTGTGACTTTGACTATTTGGAAAAGAGCACGTTGACTTGAGAGTTGGGCATAGATGATTAGAGAAAAAAAGGAAACACACCATAAAAGAAATGAAATAATCGTTTATTAAGCAAAGTTAAGTTCTCATTTCACTCTTTATATACACATTGCGGATCTAAAGTGAATTATTATGTTTTCAACATGTCTACTTGATATATATAACATTTCACAAACATTCCTCCTGCCTTAGGCCATCCCACGACTAGTAGCTGTCCTAATGATCTGAAACAGAGCTGTCAACAAAACCACAATGAGTCATAAATCTTTACTAAAACAAAGTGGGGGCAAGTCATTAATTTTTTTTTATCATAGTCTTATTTTACTAAAAAAAATGAGATATTGCAATAGAATTAATGTAATCAAGTTTTTATTTTTGTTTTGCAAATCAGTTAAATCTTAATATGAATAACCCTAGGCAAGAAAACAGTGCATTATTTCATTAGAGATTTGGACATTCATGGAACATTTTCTTGGGTTGAAGTGTCCAAAACAAAGAAAAATATATATGTATACAGGAAATGAACATGTTTCGTGCACAGCTTTTCTACTCCTGTAAATGTGACAACAAATTATAACGACTCAATTATTTGCAAACGAAGTGTAATGTCGCAGACTGATATGATTTTTTTTGTGTGTGAACATATTGAAATATTGATTAATTTAAAAGTATAAAATTGAACTAGACTGTAGGTGCAAAACTGCAAATAAAAATGTTAAGATAGCAGAAGATCATACATGATCCAACGACAACAAAGACGAAGAATCCAAGCACGATGGGGCCCACAGGATAGGCATATCCCTTCTTAGAGTTTTCTGAACTTTTCTTGCTAATATTCTTTTCAAACCTTGCAATTTTCCTGTCTGCTAGGCGCTTTGAAGTAGTCTATGAAATCAAGCAAGTTAGAGCAAACACAAGAAATGTCACCAATAATACAAGTGACAAATAACTCAGCTCAGTACTTTAGAAGAGAATGCAGAACCAAGAAGCATGTGACAAATAACTCAACTTAGGTGAAACTAATTCAGAATATACATAAACAAATTACACAACAGAAATTTACCATTGTTAAAGTAGTTAGATGTTCTGTATCAATAATATCGGGAAAAAAAAGCTTAGCAAATACAGTACCTCGTTTTAACATTTTTTTTTGTAAAATCCACTGGGAAATGAACATTGTTACAAAATAGTGAAAATACATAAACAAACTGCACAAACAAGCTTGGCAAATACGGTACCTCGTTTTAACATGTTTGTTTTGTAAAATCCCCTGGGGAATGTAAATTGTTACAAAATAAACAAACAAGTGACAAAGTGATTTTCTTTTTCGAAGGCTTGGCTAGGTGAGAATTCAAAAAAGATAAAAGAAAAGAAAAGAGATTGCTTCTATTTTTTTTTTTTTGATACAAAGCTTTCTTCTAATTTATCACTTTCAAACAGCCCCACTTCCTTCACAAAATCAAAAGACCCCAAAACATAAAGGTGGAATTTTTGTAAAACAGCCCTTTCTTCTGACTTCTGAAACTGCAATGTCAAAAGGCAAAAAAGAAAAAAGAGAGAAAAAAAAAGATAACATTTTGCAGAGTGCAAACATTTTAAAAAGCATACAAAAAATCAGGAATTTAAATACCAAAAAAATAATAGTAGTCAAGAATTGGGAACAGAAGAATGCTGCTTTATCCTTCATGTTTTTTGTACAGATTTTATAATTACAACGCCACGTCAATTACAATTTTTTTCATTAAGCCTCAATTACAATTTAAAACCATGAACTTTGTACGTGAATGTCATATCAATACAATTAAAAACAGTTTTTTTCTTGGCTATGAATCTGTTAAAAAACATAACAATAATATAGTACAGTTTTATGCTTGTAAGCGAATATTTTTTTCAGAAAAATCATGAACTAATAGAACCAACAAATCTGATTCTCAAACGACTCTGTAATACACAGAAACTAACACCGCACATACAAACTCCCAAAATCCACTATTTTTTCTTTTTACCATTATCAAATATACGCATGGTTATTATTTTGTATTAATAAAAAGGTTAAAGGAAACCACAAACAAAAGCACTAAGACAAGTCAAGGGGATCACAATGACATTCAACCAAATGCAGCACGGAGTATTATCACAAGTGGTGTAATCAAACCCTCCGGAGCGACTGGATTGACACTCGGTGGTCTAATCAGACCAATTTTACTTTTTGATCGATTACACAATTGATCCAGATTGATCCGATCAAATTCGGTCAGATCGGTCATCAGATACTGGACTAGTTCGAACCGAGAGATTTCTTAAAATTTTTTTTTTTAATTTGGATTTTTGATATCAAGTCAATTTGAATCAATTACTTATCAACTAATAAGATATCCACTGCCTCAATCAGTTCAATGACAAAACCGGATTTTACAACTATAATCACAAGCAAAATTGTTCAGAAACAAGACAAAAATAAAATATAAAACAACCAAAATTACAGAACAAAATGGATGAGGGAGTGAAACTTTACCATAGTAGCGAGCAGATTAGAAACCAACCCAACAACCCTTTAGGCGCAGTTTTAAGACCAAAAATCAAATATTAGTATATTTATTTGGTTGTAAAATAGCTGCAAACTGAATAATGCACCGTTCCACACGTCCACAGTTTGCACTCTAACCTGACCACTGTTTTTTTTTTGCTTATTAAAAGGAGAGAACAAACATTTGTGTATGTTATTATGTCATACATATGAGTGTGCCACCTCCTGACGCTGACTCGTGGATTCTAAACCTACCCCTCTCTTCCACTTTAGGATGTTTTATTATTGATTTTTTTCTTCCATTTTTTAATTTTGGGGAAAAATATTTGAAATTGATGAGATATCTCTTGCGTTACGCCTCATATTAAATGAGTATGTAATTACGGACGTTAGAATGGATAATTGGGAAGTTTGTCTTATCAACGGATACGTTGTGATCAGGAATTAATTACAACGATAAATCTGGTCAATATATTTAATAGAATTAATTTTGCATTAAATTGAGTTTGACTTTTTCTTTCATCAGTGAACTTAGTTTGACTAAAATTGATTTTAAAATAAAATACTAATTTGAATATCTTATTTTAAAAGTAAACTACTAATAAAATTTAAAATAATTTCTTAATTTAAAATAAAAAATTTAAATTACTTTTATTTAAAATTATTTTTTAAATTGGTAATTATTTTTCAATGTAAATTAAACATGTAAATTTTTTTCGTTAACTAGCATTTTAATTTAGATTATGTAAAATAAATTGATAGGAATGGAACAGATTTTCTTAATTAAGTATTTTTTTTTTCTTGAAGATTTTTAAGTATTATCTTTGGATTGTCTTATATACGCATATAAGGAAAGAGATATTGTATGTGTTCTTAACTTTGTATATTCAAAGAGACTATTGTCAGATTCGAATCCATGATCAACAAAATACCAAAATACAACTTTATCACTATATCAAAATTCTTCCTCTTAGATTGTCTTTTATAAATGAGAAAAAAATTGATTGAAAAGTCAAATTATTACTTTTTTTACAAATTCGTATATATTACTTTTATCATATTCATTGTGATTGTATATTCAATATCTTTATTTTTTTAAATTTCTATATTTAATAATTTGACTACATAATATATTCAATAACTATACAAACATTTACTGTTTTTGGATTGTCAATAAATATACTAATAATTTGAATACATATTAATTATGATATTTATTAAATATAATATAAAGAAATAAAATATAGTTGAATACAGGTATAAAAGACTCTAATAATTATGCATTGTTTGTGTAATTTTTTTTAACACTTATATCATAAAAGTTAATAAATTTAATATATATATATATATATATATATGAGGAAGATCATATTATAATTATGTAATTTTAATAATTATTATATTATTTTTATAATTTGGTATAAAATGTGGTTTTTATTAATTCATCCGTTGAATTATATTTACATATTATTAAGATTATTTGTGTCAAATTTTGTTAAAATTGAACAACAATAAGAAGGTAATCAAATGATTCATATTTTTAATATATTTTAAAATGTTTATATTAAATTAATTTTAATATATTTGAACGAGGTAACAAATGCTTTTTGATTAATATAAAATTTTGCATCTATGATCTATGTAAAAGGAACTTTAATCCAATAATGAATTTTAAGAAGATATTATTCAGTTAAAATTTATAAAATTGTGTAATAATTATTAAAATTATAGGGTGTAATTTGATTCTTCCTTTCTCTAGTGATAATTTATGATTGAATGAAAATAAAATAAAAATTTATACTTTCAATAATACTCTATTTGCTCAATATTACATTAATAATATATTCTTAATTTTAATTTTTATATTTTTATTAATTGGTATAATCTCTATTTATTTTTAATTAATTGTTTTAATAAAAATTGATAAATATATTATATTCAAGGAATATTACATTTGACCATATTGTTTAATTTGACTATATATTATGTCTAATAAATATTGTATTAAAATATTAATAAATATTAAAATATAATTCATTTTAAATATTTAATCACATTATTTAGTTTGAATACTTATTTTATATAATAAATATAATATTCAATTTTAGCGAACATCAATTTTATTTATTATATTTTCATTATACTATTTATTAAATATTATTATTAATATTATATTTATTAAATGTATTATATTTGTTAAACATAATATATATAAATATATAATATATCTTTATTAAAAATGTGACCTTATAATATATATTCACCGTTAATTATTATAAAAATTATTACTATGCTAAATATTAATTAATCCCATTATTTAGTTTGAGTATTTATTATATATAATAAATATAATATTAAATATTAGTATGAGAATTTTCGTAAAAAAATATAGTCATTTCAGCTCAACTGAATTTTTTACTATTTTTTTACAATCATTTTTTTTTATTAATTTGTCATTAAGATAAGTATTGTTTTTTTCGGGTTATTCTTACCGCTGAACCTCTTAAGCTTAGCTTCTAATCCATCCGAATTAAGACTATGAATTTTTTTTGCTTTTTTTTTCAAAAACTATTAATGTTTTATAGTTTAGCAAATTACAACAACATCTTTTGAGATTTCATGTAATTATACAAATACTTTCAGTTTTTTTAATCATTATATTCACTTTATTTATATGAGGGTATTAGTGTAATATTTTTAATCATAAAAGAGAATTAGTGTAGAAAAATATAAAAAAAAAATGAGTTCTATTTAATAAAGTTCAGGGTATTACGATAATTTACTCTTTATTGTTTTTAAGTCTCATTAATTATTTTTATCCACATAAATTTCTATTTAACAATTATGATTTATTTCATAATCACTCTCATCATAAATATTAAATAAATGAAGATATTTTAGACTAAATATATACTTTGTGAATAATATTAAATATTCTTAAACTATATACATTAACTTTAAATACTAATAATTTTCATTCAGAGAGAATACTATCCTTGAAACTTGTTTTTCAGTGTTTGAAATTTCAGTTTTTTTTTTTCAAAAAAAGAAAATAACCCCCTCCCTCTTTTTTTCTTTGGGGTGCAAGAGAAATTGATGAGATTTTAAGTTTAACCGATTATACTTCACATGCACAAATGTATTTTATACTACTTTATTTGAATTGGATATGTCACATCTTAATTTATTTAAGTATTATTTAGTTTGAGAAAATATTTTATATTTCTTATTTGTAAATAAATAAATTTTGATTTATAATTTCAGAAAAAACAAAAAGCAATTTTTTTAATAGATTGATCTCTATGCATCAGTATAAAAATATTTACGCAGATAAATAATAATTTTTTAATAATATAACATTTAAAATAACTATTATACATACAAAATAATAAATTTACCATAATTTCGATTCTGATAAAAAATAAAAAGTAATACATTAACTATTTACTCATTTATAACATCAAAACGCCCCTTAACTTTTTCAAGCATCGTGAATTGCGCAAGATGAAGAGTTATCAGCATTTCAGCTTTTATTTATTTATTATATTATTTAAAATCAGTGACTGCTTTTATATTTGCATAAGAAAAGGAAAGCAAAAAAGTTGATAAGAGATTCGGGCACGCTACATGAAAATCTGAAACATGCCTTTTCTTTTCTCACACTGCCAGAACTTTCCAAACTAAAAATTACCAATGTAAGAAATCTGACTTCCCAGCTTAAGGTTTCGTGGTTATTATGCACGCAAAATCTAGTACTTGCATATGGTAATACATCATGCCTCTCAATTTGTTATATTCTTTAGTTCTTTTTAGTCATACTCCATTAACAGTTTGACTATTTACCATTAACTGTTAATTCTTTTCTTTACAATAGTGCTACAATGCACTTGAATAAAAAAAATGGAATTTAACAGCTTTTAGTTTTATCAATTGATAATAATTTGGCATGACTCATAAAAATTACGCAAGTTGTTTGTAATTTCAGTATTATTATCACTAACTTCAGAATGTATTGGTTTGTTTTCACGAGTAAACACTTTCTATCCGATTAATATTCATAACAATGATATGGAAAATGACTACATAACGTAACTCAATAACTATATACCAGGTTTGTTGGTTGATATCACTTTTAATTATTAAGATCAAGATATTATCATATTGTTTGAAGTTCAATCTTACATGTCACCTATTGGCCTTTCTTATAGGTGACAAAATGTCTATTTACTTTAAATAATTTATATTATAGTTAATGGACATATTATAAAATTCATAAAATTTTGAATGATTCAAGTTTATAAATATTGAATCATAAACCACCAACCCAAGTCGCTTGTTACAACTTTGTTTTGGGCTAACAATTTTTGTTCCAACATTAGAAATAAACGCTGTGCAAAGTGCAAAAAATATGAATCGTGTTTATATTATTCGCCGTGTTTGTGTTTGCATTTACAACCATTCAAACGCAAGTTGTTGCTTCTCTGTTTTGGACTTTTAATGTATTAATTGGAACTCGTGCTAACAGATTCCCTAACTTAGCCTTAGCCATACGGGATGTTAGGATATGCAAAAGCGGCTAAATTTATCAAAGAGCCTAAACTTTATGTTGCCATCAATTATTAAGTGATCATTGCAATAGTTGGCTTTCTCATATTACCATAATCATTCACTACTACATATACAAGAAGAACCTTGAATCACTGGTAGTAGTTTCTAACCTACCAATGCACATTTTTGGTTTTGTTACCACCATACAAACGGAAGAGGCTGAAAGCAGAAATACAAGACATGACCACCATGCTAAGGCTAGCCACAAAAGCACTAGCTATCCCTTCTCCCACTTGGTTGCAGAATTTCCCATACATGTTGCATATCTTCATCCATTGCAGTTCTGGCTGGCCAACCCTTGCAATCATACCCGATTGTCCTGCCGCCGCCACTGCCGCCAATGTTACATAGGCCATTACCTTCATACATAGAAAAATTATGTCATTAGTGTAATTATCACATTATATAACACACGTTTAACTAAAATACTAACTTATGCTAATGTCAGACTTCTCATTATGTGAAAGTACAAATTAGAATCTTTATATGTAATCTTAACTTTACATATATAAAAAACATTATTTTTAGATTTGAATTGGCTATGTCACCAAAATGCAACTTAAAGAAAAAATGTGTAAACATAGTGGCGAGGTGTTTCCTGATTAGTACTTGTTTAGCTAATCAGCTATGAATGACAACGAAAAAATATGTTCTGTAAGATGAGGATCCATTTCTTTTAAATTGGTCTATTAAAAAACAAAAGTGAATAGAAAAATCTTTCATTCGGTAAAGGTGCATTAAAGTTGTAGGATAATACCATATCTACCATGCCCATTGTGTTTTAATTGCTTTGGTCATTACTCATTCCAACTACCATTAAAAATCCCAACAACCAGCACACACTTGGGATACCCACCCAATCATGGAATTAAGTATGTCTTACGGTGAATGATGCTCAAGTCTAACATCAATCAGGTAAGGTTCCCTAAAAGGGTCCCCCACGGTACCAGTTACCCTTGCTTGACAAGACAAACTTGAGATCCTTATGTTTTGCTGTCTAAAATTGAGCCTTAATCTCAAACCATATCCAAACCGACCCAAGTTGGGCCTCTGACACATGTAGAGCGCATAAATTCTAGAAAAGAAAATATCAAATGTTCAAACTGAAATTCCAGAAAAAATATATCCTTTGATTTTTGCCTAATTAGTGTGATATGTGTTCACAATTCCATTTCATTGATCAATTAGGTAGACTAAAAGGAACTAATTGGATGCAATCAATTAACAATGGTTCATAGGAATTCCTTTGAAACTAAGAACAGCCTACCGAGCTAGGCTTCAACTTCAGGCAATTGTCATGGGGAAAGCTATCAAGATTCAATAAAAAGAAGTAAAAATGAATATGTCGTGAGTATCCAATAAGACAGTGATGCAAGCATTTTGAATATTGATACTTAAGTCTTGGTCAGTACAAGAGAAAAGCAAACATGCAGTGTTTTTTTATGTATATAAAATATACCTGATCACCAGAAAAAATGGCCCAAGCTAGGGGCTTGCTGAAGAGTACTCTTCCCCTGATCATACTAAGGATACAGCGCAACCCTTGGATTAAGGAGTAGCCAGCAGCTAACCCATTTGCAACCACCAGGAACCTGCAAAAGTTAACAGCTATCAAAACTAGAACACTACAACCTGCAAAGTTTTGGCAATAAAAAGCAAGGTTTTAAACTGTGGTTGCTGTTTGAGATTTTATTGCAGTTCTTGATATTGCGGAAAATTGCAGACAAATGTAGCAAATGTATCCACAGTTGTGATTGTAGATACCCAAAAATTGTGGCTGAAACCTTGGTTATAGACTTTTTTAAAATCTTGATCAAAAGAGAAGATTGGAGAGCAAAGAGCTTACACCAAAGACTTCATGTCTGTAAATTTAGCTTCCTTCTGAAATGAGAAAAACTCCTTGACTTGGGAATCAGTCCCCACAAGAACCGCTGCAAGAACCCCTAAACCAAGGATCACACACCTCAACACCAATTCTGTTATCTTGATCCTCCTATCTAACACTTTCACATTTGTGCTGTGGTAAACTGGGACATTCCCAGGACTAACACCTACACCCAAATAACTACTCATTTCTCCTCCAATATCAGCACTCAGAAACAAGAAACAGAGTTCAATATAAAAGAGTTCCTCAAATCCACCTAGAGAGAAAACCAGTGAGAACTATGGATGAGAACACCAACCTTAACCCCCTCACTACTTATTATATATAGACACAACACAAGTAGTTATTTTTTTTCCTTATAAAGTAGTGATGGTGGTGCTTAATTAGCTGCAATGCTGCACAGCGTGCCAAGTGGTGAAAACTTAAGGTCTCTAGGACAGACTAGAGAAAGTGTATAGGTAGACAACAAAGGCACTTCAATCTATGCATACAAGGCCATTAATGGGTCTGCTCTGACCTCTGGTTTAGCATTTAAGGATTGGTAAATACAAAGAAGAAAAAATGTGGTTTTGAGCGCTCCTTTATTGTGTCTAGGAAGAAGTAACAGTTTTCCCGTCCCTAGAAAGGATCTGATAAGATAAAAATGAATTGAGGAGAGTGCCTTAATTCTGATCATATAAGGACATTGTGGTTCAATTTATGATGACCCATTTTTCATTCTGGCCTAGACCATACCAACCACATGATGAAGGAAGATATGGTGCCTATCTTTTACAATTTTTTTTTCTGGTGTTTAGGGAATGGATGGGGGTGCTAAACAGAACAAAAAAGTGACCTTCCCTGTGGTAGAAAATTTGCTTGATAAAGCAGAATAAGAGTTAGCTTCACTTGTTTGGCCTAGTGTAGAAGTTTGGTTGTTGAAAAGTTACTCAAAGAGAAAAGCTGGTGGAGGAATCATTAAGGGTCTTCAAGAGTATTAATTCTTTTATATGGGTGATATGATGGAATCCATCTAGATTTTTGTGTGACCGGAAAATTTATCTTAAACTAAAATGAAAATTCTATAAAATAGTTGTAACACTTGCAATGTTATATGGAGCTGAGTGTTGGGTAGCACATAGGTAACATGTACATAAAATTAGGATAACAAAAATGATAAAGATGTTAAGGTGGATTTGTGATTATATTAAGATGAATAAGATAAAAAATGAAGATATTCGATGAAAGGTAGCCGTAGTACCGGTGAGTGAAAAGATGAGGGAGCATATATTAAGGTGATTTGGGCACGTAATGAGACGACCCTTAGATGCTCATGTAAGAACAATAGTTTGTTACCAAAAGCTAATTACAAAGAGAAGTAGAGGTAGACCGAAACTTACCTTGAGAAAAGATAATTAAATAAGACTTAATGAAGTACTATATATATTGACAGAAGGTATGTCTTAGGATAGAATGGAAAAAAATTATAAGCTTGATGAATGATTAAACTTGTTATTATCTCTATGTTTCAGATGATTCTTTTTTAGTTCATTTTTTCTCTTCCGTCTTTTACCATTTTTTTCTTTTATCTTATTTTTCTCTTTTTCTTGTGTTATTTCTCTTTTTCTTAGTTTTTTTAAAACTTTTTCATATTTATTATTCAATTTATTTATAATCGATTTCAATTCACTTGAATTAAACGTATTATTTATATTGATATTCTTGATCTTGTGACCTGCATTTGCTATTTTCCATTTCCCACTTGAAGTAAAATTAAAATAGATTAAAATAGGAGCTTTAATATCATGGAAAGCTATTACTGACTGACACACACCTTTGCTTATGGTACACTGCTGTCTGAAGCACTGAGCGTATGTTCACCAGTGTTATTTTTATTTTATCTTTTATGCATAAGTTATCATATTTTAAGCTTCTATTTATATAAAAAAAAATACAATAAAATATGAACGACCTTGTAAACAAACCTATAATTTTAATAGCTATACATTGATGATTTACTTTTCTGGTCCTCATAATCACCCTCTTGTTAGGTACATCATCTTTTTAGATGTAAACATATTGATGATTGTTCAAACTTGAGAACCTACTTGATGCAGATGGGAAAGGAAGGGGTTAAGAGGGGAGGGCCCATATCAACACGCGTCTTGGGTTGGAAGAGATATTAAAAAGTGTGACCGATTCATGTTCAAATATGATATGATATTATGAATTGTCTCAATACATGGCTTTTGTGGGATATCCCTCGGAATTCACGGCATCAAATGAGTGATAGCATTAGCAGCTCTCCGCCCCTTCTCATAGGAATAGAATCAACTTGATGATGCTACTCTCCCATGCCCATAGATCAGAGCGTGATAGCATTCTATAAGATGAGATTTGCCGCTATGATAAGTGCATGTTTGATTTGTAGTTGGATAAATTATCATTTTGGTATTTGAATATATACATTGATAATAGTTTAATCTAGAAAGATTAAAAATTATGATATAGGTTTTGAATGTGTAGAAAGTGTAATAATTATATCTTGTACAATTTAATGATAAATTGGTTTTTAAATTTTATAATTTAATGTTAAATTTATCCTCAAAGATATAATTTAATATTAAAATAATTTCACCAAACTTAATATACGAACATAATTGTCATATTTTATATATATTTTAGAGATTAAATTAATTTTTTACAAGACTAAATTATTATCTTGTTTAAACTATGTTTTGTTATAATTTTATCTTGAAATTCAATTTGAAAGTTAAGTTGTTTTTATAAACTCAATTGTAAATTTCATCCAAACTTAAATTTACAAAATTTAATATAAACATACTCTAAGTATGTGTTTGATTTTCAATTCACAAACATTATAAGTACATGTTTGTATTTGCATTGAAACAAACGCAGCACCAGCGTTGCGTGCCTCTAGCGTTTGCATTTTTGTTTCAGAACGCGTGAAATGTCAATTCACTAGACTTAACATCCGTTTCAAGTTACATAAAACCAAACATATCCTAAAAAGACCTATAGGCTCCATTAGTAATGGAGGAGAGGACGTGGACCAGAGACCTTGACCCTTTTCCACGTGTAAATTGTTAAACACGACAAACCCCTCGGGGACAGTCCGAAAGGAAAAAAGAGCCCAAATTGTAGTAGTGGAACCAAGAATCTGGTTTACAATCCCATGGACGTCACATTCTACCACCATACATCACTTTCTATTTTCTAACATTTACTATAGGCATGACTTGGACTTGGAGAGGTGTACTTCAGCCTCTCGCCATAGTATTCAGTAAAGTCTAGGCGAAAAAGACATCCATGCAGTTCTATATGGATTTTTTTTTAATAGATGTTAATCGTTAATTTATTAATTTTTTAGTCAGTAGAATTGATTAAATTTTATTCTTTTAAAAAAAATCACCCAATCAATCTTATATAATTTTTATGTATGAATTAAGTTACCTCTACATGGATGTTAATTTTGATTATGATTTTGAACAAATAACTAATAACACCAATGTAATATTGACTCTTCCACCCACTAATGAAATGATGATCATAATAATAACCCTGCATTTTCAAAGGCTATAAAAAGTACAAACTGCTGTATGTAAAGTTGTAAACAGCATAATCATAAAAATGGAATATAATTCAATTTGGATGAACTTAATATTCCACCGACAGGAAAAGAAATAAAGAGGTATAACAGATTAATTTTTTATTCAGTTAATGTTCAAATTGTATATCTAAATTTTTGTAGAAGATGAATGAGATCATTTTTAAAGAAATTAAAGTATATGGATTGATTTTAATTTAAAACAAATTTAATTTATTTTACTTTTTTTTCCTTATAAATACTTGTTAAAAAATTATTCAAATATTACCTAACTCAGTCATTTTCCATGTTGCAAAAAAAGGTAAAACAAAACAGGAGGTCAACTTCTTCGTGAGGACCGTGATACTTCTTATGTGGAACATTATTAAGAATTTAAGAGACACATATGGTTCTCGCTACCTTTTTACGGTAGAAAAATGGCATTTAAGGCAGAAACTCACGGGAGCCACCACCTGTCATTGAACAAAAGAGATATTATTTACAGTGACATTCTATAAATTTAAATAAAATTGAATAAAATCATAGATAATGTGATTTTTCGTTTTATTATTCACTCAATACGGTTCTACTTACACAAGTGTTGTAGTCAAAGAACTCAACTATTCACAATTGCACAAATGGCTAACAAAAACTATTAGATGGGACTACCCGAATTCACATAAAGGAACCACCTTTATTACAGAACAGGCAAACAAATAAGAAATAGCTTTACTCTATTAGCTATTAGTTTTAGTGCATAGAAAAAAACATAAAACTTTGAAGATTTTTTTATATTAATTAATCCATGCTTAAGCTAAAGTTGAATACCAACGATTAGTTGGTCTAAGGAATCGAGCTTGGTATCCCTTAAATAAAATTCTGATTTTGAGTCTTGTGAATGAAAAATAATAATTGGAAGAAGATATCTCATTAAAGATAACCAATTAGATTTTTTGATTAAAATTAATCATTAATAAAATGAGTAGATATTCTACAATAATACTATGATGACCTGAGAGTTACTGGTAATTTTGTAGAGATGTCAATGTCAATGGAGGTTGCAGCAGCATTGAAATAACAAGAATATCATTTGTGCTAAACTGATAATTGTGGAAGGCACAATAGGATGCTCCCTTGCATTTGTTAGGTAAAAGGGCTGGTTCATAGTTCACTTTTAATCTTGCTCCAATTATTCCTCCCACGGGCCCTGCTCTTTTAGCTATTCTACACTCTAAACATGTCCCAAAATTACCCAATTGATAAGATTAATTGTTTAGGGGGAATTCTATTTGCATTTTCCGTTTTTTCTTTTTTACATTTCGGAAATTAGTTTCTGGAATTTAAGAGTACATTTCAAAACTTAATTTTTGGAAGATAAAAAAAAGGCAAATGTAAGAAGAGAAAAAAGTGAGTACGAATAAAATGGGCCAATTGCTTTTGTCCTCAAAACTCAGTGGCCCAGGTCCAGGTCCAGGTCCTACCGACAGGTAAAAACAAACTGCACCCTACGGTCACTGATATGAATAATCTCCGGCTCAGGCGCCCAGCTAAGTTAATTTTTACTTAAAAATAATAATTTAGTTTATATCCTTCACTCCAAAAATCTCATTAATAATTATCATAATCTCTTTATGACTCTCTTTCTAACACGTTTTGTTTGATTGCTTATGGTACTTATAGATTGTCTATCAAAAATACAATATGAGTTCGATCTTAACAATTAACAATTGAATCAATTTTTATTGCTGGCTTATCACATCTTATTTCTATTTGCCCCCAGGAAAAATAATGCTGCATCTTGGGATTGGTTGGGTTAATTAGAGGGTTAATAAAAGCTTAAACAAAGATGCTTAAGTTGTCCCCATTGATAGCACAGATAATATTGTACTACCCTAAACTTTGAAAACCCTACGTCAGTCAAGCTTTGTATGGTTTCAAAGAAAGTGGTTCCTCGTGTACAACCTACTCTCCACTACGTTCTGTTAAAGAATATTGCAATGAGATCCTCATGCTTTTTACCTTGCAGGTGCAAACACCCTCATCCCTTCCACCATGTCTTCTTATTTATTCACACAACGTCCCTACCTTCATCCATGCATCCAAAACCCTCTTCTTCTCTTCTCTTTTCTCCCAGTGGCCCTACTACGATGTTGTTTGTTTCTCAGTCTTTTCCTACTTGGATTTGCAGAATCACAGTCATAGCCTTTCAACCACCCTTTTAACCACACTGACTTACAAGCAGCAATAGGTGACATGAGAGCGAAATCTTACTACGGATTCGCGATGCTTTTGCAGATACTGAATGGAACATCACAGCCTAATAGAGACTTAACTTTCTTGATGCCAGATGATAAAGAACTATATGCTTCATCCATTTCTATTGATGAAGTAGAAGACTTCTTGCTAAAACATGCCATTCCAATGCCTCTATACTTTAATGATTTATCTCATTTTCCAACTGGGACCCTTTTTCCATCGGGAATAGCACCCAAATGATTAGAATCCATACAGGGGGGATTTCTTTGTTAATAATTCTCAAATTGTTTCCGCTAATGTTTGCTTGAGCTCTGTGATCAAATGCCATGCAGTTGATGCAATAATTGAATATGATCGTAATTGAAAATACATCACAATTCACATAATGTAGAGGTCATGTATTAGCCTCCTTGAAGTGCAAGCAACCCTGAACATCAGAAAGGATATCACTTGTCCCGGTACATGTTCCAAACTCTATCCGACAGAAATAAAACCAATACTAGATTTCAAGTTGTTTGTTTTCACTTTTAATTATAAAAACTGCCACTTTATTTTTAATTTGTTTTCTTTTATCAAATATTTAAAGGGGAAACAGTGAAAGTAGTTTTTTTATTCTGTTCTTTACTGTACAAATCTTGAAAATAGGAAACGTTAAAAACAACTTACAATTTTGTAATTAAAAGTGAAAATAGAAGATATTTTCTGAGAGTAAAAATAGTCCCTCATATGCATAGTTTTGACTTGATGCTTGATGTGATGAAGGAACAAGCAGCCCAATTTACATTGCCGTCGTAATTTAAGATGTTTAACTCTTGTACTCTTCGTTAGTGATAAACACATTTGATCAAATTAGAATAAATTATTGTTTTTCTTAATCTTCTGATTTATTAGAAAAAAGAGATCCTGGCTAATTTGAAATTCAGTTAAAAAAGATATAAAATCTAACAATAAAATTATTTGTAAAAAATCAAATTCAAATAATACTTAAACGATTTAATCCTAACGTTACACATTAATAACTCAGTACCTATCGCTTGTTTAGAGCAAATTGTTTTCAAAGTAAAATGGTATTGAAAATAATGCTTGCACCTCATTTTGAAGCAGTAAAAAAGGATCAATGTTTTTTTTTTTGCAGTAAAAGCCCCGGCATAAAGCCCCACTAGTGTGCATTGAATCGATGCACCTCATCCTATATATATGTATACACATACGATTACTTAAGTAGTATTAAAATGGTAATATATTACCAAGTGAGGTGCATGGACTTTGGGAGGTTATCTCATATCCAAACATACATAAAAAAACAATTTGGATTCATTGAACTTTGAAGTCATCTTCATGGTTGTATTTTTGTAAATCTTGTTGCATGAAAACCGTTTACTTGTTCAGAGGGATTTGTTTCCTCATTTTTTATTACTTTATTTTATACAGTTGCTTAACCATAGTACTATCTTCTCCTTCAATTCCCTCATTGTTTTCTGAGACATCTCATTATCTTAAAAATTTTCTTATATGGGCCACGTCAAAATCGCAGTACGGCGCATTACCGTTATATTATTTACACAGTTACACACCCTATTGCAAGTTCCTTTTTGAAGGAAAAAATAATGATTAATTACTAAGCAGATTTGTGACAACGTAAAAGATTGATGCTAACTAAAAATACACTATAACTAGATTATAGACCTAAAACAGAAATTAAAGGCAGAAACCTAAAACCTTAACCAATAAAGAAACCAAACAGATCATCACGGTTCATTGATAATCTGTGACTCATCAAAAATATCCAAAAAGCCCTCATGCATGTTCATGCTATTTCAAGCCTTACCATTGAATCTTTTCTTAGTACTACTAGCTAGTAATAAACAGGTAGTGATATCAAATAGCTAAGCTGATTTGATGATAATACACTCGTGCCAATTAAGCCACCATAGAGATTAGAGAGGCCATTGTGTCACATCACAATCACTACTAGGTTTTACATGATCCATCTGAAGCAACATCATTAGACAAATTAATACAGATTCTCTCACAGGTGAAGAGAAGTGTCAACACCAGAATCAGCGCCAGAGTCACAATCATAGACGTTCTTCCATGAAACCTGCAAGGACTGTGAATGTGCATAGTTTATTGAAACCGGGGTTTGAGCACTTCTATAGTCCTCTTGCTTGCCCTGAGATGTTGGCCAGAGAGAGAGAGAAACATGGGGTGGTGACCTTGATGGCATGATCAATTCAGGGTGAGAGAGGATTGAATTGTTGGAATTGTGATAAGTACTACTCATAGAGGTGGTGGTGTTGGAACTGAATTGTTTAGGTTCATTGAGCATCTTCTGAAGCTCCCTCTCCTCCCTCATTTCTTTTACTCTCTGAAGCTGTCTAAACCTCTCTTGTAGAAGGGCAATGGAAGAGTGAAAGGAAGTGGGGTCATGGTTATCCCTACCCATTATGGTAAGCGAGTGATTGATACGTGGTAGCAGCAGCAGCAGTAGCAGCAACAACAACAGTAGTAGTATGATATGTTGTAGCTATAGCTATAGGAATGAATAAGAGAGGTCTAAGGAAGCACGAATTGATCTACGTGTGTTTATATAGTGTGATGGCAGCATGGTTAAGAAATTCTACTTGATATTAAAATATGATGTTTTTTTTTTTTTTATACTTTACTTTTAGTCTAACGATAAAATTCTAAATGATTAAAAAATGGGGGAATGAGAATCGGCAGATAGGCTGCAAAGTCCAAAAAGAAGATGTTGATTGGGCAATCTAACCGAGTTTTTAGCCTGTGTATGTGGGGGAAGGAGGCACAAGCATATCTTTCCTTTTTTTCGGTACGAAGAGGCAAAAGCATTGCTAAAGCGGAAAAGGACAATGAGAAAAAACCAAGGGGAATGTCGGAAGTAGCACATGGAAGGGTGTATTTGGAGGAATAATAAGTCTTAGTGATGCTCTGCCAACATGTCCCAAAAGGCCTCTTCAACTTTGGGGAGGGTGGAGTCTTTTTTGGTAGGCTTTGTTTGGATATCACATTATTAAATTTAATTTTAGATTATTTACTTACTCCTTTGTTGCTCTCTCTCTCTAATGCGCTCCCTAACTTTTTCCTTTTGTTGGGAGAAGGGGAAGTTGAGGAATTGGGGGCAGTGTAATTAGTAATAGCAAGAAGACAAGGCTTAGAAGGAGGAATAATCTTGGGAGGTTATCATGCTTTGATTGAACAATTATGTATGACAAGGACAAACATACCAACATTCTTCCCTCTCTCTTCATCTCTATGCAACTTGTTTGTCCCCAAGTGTTTGGATGTGAATGGCATGCAGAAATGAAAGCTGCAGATGCCACTAATGGTTTAGATTGGATGCTTCTTTTATGCGGCAGAAGCGCCCCCCTCCCTCTATTATTTTCTTTAGATCTTTGGAGTTTGGAAAAACATCATAGTGTTTTTTTGTCCGACCACGGTATTAGCATAAAGTTTATCCATGTAAAAACTGGTGATTAATTTTTGTTGGAAAATGTGATTGCAGATAATATGAATTGAAAAATATGACTGCACATAATATGGATATTTCTTTTTTAATATAATTTATTTCATACTCAAAAATCAACTAAGATTCAAATCTTGAATCACTTAACTATTCTGACTTATATCAACCTTTGTAAGAAAAAGAAAAAGAGTTTCATGTACATTAAATTACACTCAACACATACATAGTCATAGACATTAGACAAGGCGTGCATTATAAATCCTATTATTTTAAATTTCCATTTGGCCATCTAGTTAAAGTATAATTAGCACATGTTGGTGGAAGGATGTGAGGAAATTAGCAACATACAAGCATAAGAAGTTGATGAGGTTATACAGGTTAAGGGACTACACTTCACAGATCCATTTATCTAAAACAGTGGCACTGAGTGAGTACTGCTATAACTTGTGCCTCGCTATATATGTCCAATAAAGAAAAAGAAAAAGGCACTTGGAGCTGAGTTTGAATGGACGTACCATACCAGCTGCCTCATCAGAAAAAAAGAGGTTAAGTGACTTCAAACAAAATAGAAAAGTAATATCTCAAATCAACAAAATGCCTAATGACCACATTTGACCCCATTATTGGGGATGCCTACAATATGGTGGGAACCTATCCATTAAGACCCTGATTATACATATCATGACTGATATATATGTCTCAACTTCCGAAAGTGCTAACCACATTGCTCACTTTGAAACCTGAGATCTAAACTACTATCAAATCAGGTTTTTAGAAACCATCAATTTTAATTTTGGTTTGAATTTGGTGGTTTTTAAGAGTTACTTAATTAGGAAACAGTGACACTAAATAGAAACTATGGTGTACTAATAGAAACATTCTGCTAGATAAGTGGAATCTCGAGACCATCAATGACACAGTTTGATTGAATCTTACTCTTTCCATTTCAAATGTGTTACTTTAGGATTTTTTTCTTCAGAATATTTATCACTTTAAAATATCAGTAAAGTAATTTTTTTAATTATAAAAGAATCTCTTATTTATTGGTGTTTCAGTTAAATACTTAATTAATTCAAAACTACTTTAACTCTCTTAATAAGGATATTTCACAAAAACAAAGACTATTATCATAGTATACAACTAAACATTTCTTATGAGGTATGCATTATTGAAAGGAATAGTTTTCTTTAAGCTTGATTGAATACATTATGTATTTGATTATTACCATGAGTGTGACCGAAATTTCATGTCTAAGTCACTAGGATCCGCAAGTTAGAGAGAGAGAGCGGGTATAGATATTTAAGCCGAATGGGTATATATTGACTTTTTTTTATTAGATAAGTAATTATGAGGAAAAACCATAGCCCATGGGAATAGAGAGAAAGAGATCGAGAAAAACAAATTTAAGCTAAATGAATAATTATTGATTAAAAGAACCACAAAAACTAATGTTTTAGAACTATAATTTGAATTATATTTCAGAATTGTAACTTCAATTCTTATTTTATCAGAAATAGATTTTTTTTCAAACTCATAATTCATATTTTGAGTTATGTAAAATATTTAGCGTAGAATTATAAATTTAAGTTGAATTTTAATTTCATTTTGAAAACTTTAATTACAGTTGGTTACGCGAGATTACTTTGGGTTTGAACAAACGAAATCAATCCACATGTGATGATGGCAACAATAAATAAAAAACTTAAATGTAATTTTAATCCTTTTATTTTTAAAAATATTTAATTTTGTCTCTTTATTTTAAAATAGAAAATTTTAGTTTTTCTATTTTTTAAATTTCATAATATTAGTCCTTTTATTTTAAAATAAAGACACTTAGTTCTTTAGCTTTGTAAAATTCATAATTTGGCAAGGTCCAAATTTAGTGACATAAGATCATTTGTTTAATTTACATCATATTCATTATTAATTTCTTAACCGTAAATGCTTTAAGTTTGATAGAATGATCAAAATTGTAGATTTTACAAAAATAGGAGACTAGATGTCTATATTTTAAAATAAGGGATTAAAATTGTAGATTTTAAAAAATTAGGAGACTAAATATCTTTATTTTAAAATAGGAGATCAAAATATAATTTAAAAAAAAAAACAAAATTACATTTAAACTTAAAGAAAATAGAGAGGTGATGACAAGGATTGGTATAAGTGGTAGAGGCACTCATAACAAGTGTGGTGGTGGAGGTCAGGACTTGTGAAAATGATGGTTGATAGTGATTGTAGTAATGATTATGATAATAGTGATAACGATAATAACAACTATGATATGAGGATATAGTATAATGATAATGGTGACATTGATCAATATTAATGATGATGGTTATGGTATTAATTCATGTCAATATGATGAAGGAGAATTTCTCAATTCCTAAAAAAGTAAAAAATTATATAAGTTAAGTTAACTTGAGTTGGTTCAATTATAATAAAAAAATGAAGTCAAGAATGAAACAATAAAGATCATATTTCATTAGTTTGATTTGAATTTGACTCAATTATGTAAAAAAAAATTCAATGATTCAGTTTGTTTATTGAATCTAATGCTTTTTAATTTTATTTTTTTAAAAGTATATTTTTTTCATGATTCAAAGAACATGTGTGTCCTTTAACTTACTAGATCAAAGATCAATCCCAATTGAAATGCATGACCGTCAATTATTCAAAGAAATTTTGCATATAGAGAAAATTAAATATGAAATCTTTTGTTAAATAGATTGTTCATTCATAAGTGAATGCAACAAAATCTTACATCATTACATCAACTCTATGAGTTGAACTATTAAATATAAATGTCATAATAATAATAAAATAAATAATTGTATTTTATTAGTTGAAACTAAATATTAAAAAGTTAATGTTCAATATTCTTAGAATATATCCAATGAGTGTAATTTAAGTAATCTATATATTTTAAGTTTTTTACCTTATGTTAATTGGTCCCTATAATATCATATTATAGTTAAATAATTCATATTTAGTTTCAATGGTATAATTTAAGCAACTCTTAAATTATTTCTTTAAATGATAAGAAAATATTTTTTACTCATAAGAAATCATTACTTATATAAGTCATCGGTATCTCGAACTTATATATACTATTTTGGTTATATTCCTAGATAAAGCGAAATCTCTCTTTCTCTCTCACACACACATATATATATATATATATATATATATATATTATGTTTATCTTGTTCATCAAAGCCTAGTATGGCTACAATATATACTGTAATCTCAAGTATTTCATCCAACATTTCGCATATCCATGAGAACAAGCCATGAACTACTGCATTAACAACGTCAATACAGCTACTTTCCAAGCAGCTTGTGAATATTTAAATTTTGATCATTTTATTTTCATCATTGCCCTTTGGTTCGCAATTCTTGTGCATGAAAACTACTCAATGTTTTGAAGTACACTGGTCGATCCTCAATCAAACATGGCTGCACCGTACGCACTAAATACACATGTAAAGACAACATCATTTGGTTTGATTACTTCAGTTGTCATCCCAGAGTAAGCTCACCAAAATCCTTGATTTGCAAGACCCATATAAGAATCATCTTGCCTAAACTCAAACACATGCAGTAAGTATATTATTTAACTATAACATGTTTTGAAACCTGTTGAGAACAGAATAATCATATTTGAGATGTTAAAGTTATCGTGCATGCTTTCACGTTAAATTTAAAGTCCAAAATTGATTTTACATTAATTTTCATGTTTCACGTTGGATAATAATCCAAAATTGAATTTGGATTGATTTATAATTGATTCTGAATTAAAATAAATTTATTATCTTTTACATTGAATAAAAAAATTCATATTATCATTTTTCTTTTAATTTATGTTATAATAAAAACATTTAAATATAAATCACATTAATTCAAAATTATTTTCAAAATTTTGCTGACATTTATCCAAATATATACACGTAACTATTTTGAATATCACATCAAAAATAGAAAATCACGTTAAAAGATGAAACCAAACATGCTATCAGTGATCTTGTCAGACACTGCAACATGAGCTAGTTGCATATCATGAAACAGCCTCGATGCCCCATTAGATTGCTGTCTTGGTTCATTGGTAATCTGAAACGCTTTGTGAGCCGCCTTAACACCACCACTTGAATAATATATTCCCATAAACCAGGCTTTCTCTTCTCGGGCATCCTGTTGAACACTTCCCAATTTTCTTTTTTTATTTTAACGGCACTTTGCACACACGTCTAGACAATTTCTCATGACAAAAATAAAATAAATCGAATAAAAGAAGTCAAATTAATAAATCAAATTCATCGTGCAAATTAAAATTAAATTGTGTAGTTAACTTTCAAATAAATTTTGTATAACAAAACAAGTTATTGGTCCAAATAATTCTAGATATGATACCCTTAAATAAGATCTTGAGTTCAAATCATATAGATAGAAAAACATTACTGAAATAAAAAAAATATATATATATATATATATATATATATATATATATTGTAAACACATATTTTCTAAAAGATTGTAAACACATATTTCTTCCATCTCAAAATAAGTGTAAGGTATTTTATATCAATTTAAAAATTAATAAATATAAATAATTATTTTATAAAATTAATAGTATTAAATAAATAATAATAATAATATTAATATTATATTTAAAAATTAAAGTGTCATTAAAAAATTAAATATTTTGAGACAATTTTTTAAAAATATAATATTTATTTTAAAATGGAAGAAATACTATATTTTATAACTTTTTTTGCTCGCTATCTCTCTTCATATTAGTCCATCGATTAAAAGATTAGCTCCATCAAGTATCATCTATTAGTATAAGGGTGTCGAGAGATCATTATTCCATCAATCAATTAATCATGTGTACACATAGATAGAGACAATGTACGATTATAATATAATCATGAAAAAGATTATTACAATAACAACTCCGCCCAAGAGCGTTGTTTATTTTTAATATTGTTGCTCAATTTTTTTTATTATTGAATGTGATCTGCATTTCATATTGGTTATTTAATTAAGTTTTAATTATTATATAAGCAATGATTTATGGGTTAAAATTAATTTTTATCATTTAAAGATCATTTGAGAAAATAATTTGAAAATTATCAAAAATAATATCATTAAAACAAAATAGATGAATTATTTAATTATAATGTGGTATTAAAGGGACCAACTAGCATAAGGTAACGAATTCAAAATAGGTTACTTAATTATTATTTTTAATTGTTAGAGGTGATCTACATGTCATATTGGTTGTTTAATTAAGCTTTGAGGCCTGTTACCTAATAAGCTAAGGTTGTGTTTTATTGAGTTAAATTTAAATTCAAATTGTTAGAATTCATTTAATTTGCAAGGTGAGAAGTAAGGAATAGCTTTTGGACTTCTCAAACCATATCTCCAGAACCCCAATTGAGAGTTATTGAGGATTCCCATTTGGTCATTGAATTGATATGCAATCTTTGCAAAGGGACAGAACAGAAATGATTGAGTCTGCGACTCACCACGTTAACTGGCAATGGGAACGTGGCTTTTGGTCCAGCCTCTTTTTGCTGAGCCACGAGAAGATTTGAAGAAATTGCAGAGGAAGGACCACACTAGACAGTTCAGTTTTGCACTCACAAACACAGCTGATGTTTTTATCCGACATGTGGTTGGAACTTTATGGTGCAACGGCAAAAAGCACCCAAAGAACTAAACAAATGTCACCACACTAGATGAGTGTGTGATTTGAGGTTGAAGAATTGATTCTGATTTTAGAATCAATTTTAGATACATTTTTACATATTTTTATTTTATTTTAAAAAATTAAAATTAATTTTGAGTTAAAACAATTTCAAATAACTTTTTCACTATATTCAAAATTTTGTAATAAATTTTATTCTTAACTTAATTTTATAATAAAACATCTAAATATAAATTATATCACTTAAAAATTAATTTTACAAAATTAATTATATTCAAAATTAATTTTACCAATATCAATTCAAACATATGATCAATTAACCTAGATCACACCACTGAAACAAAATATCGCTCGATGACACTAGCTTCTTGTGGTGAAAGAATCTCGGTTAAGTGGTTAACCATGCATAAAGCACCAAAAAATACTATATTATTTATTAGAAAGAGAGGAGCTGAAAAGGACGGAAAAAGTGAGTGAGAGCCTGAAAGTGAAAGGTATGTAACGATGCAATGCAGATTTCTCTTTCCAAAACAGAAAAAAAAAACCCTCTAATAAAAAACATACAGGTAGAAAAAAGGGTGACTTTTCACATTATTGGAAATCAAAATTAAAAAATAATCTACCAAAGTTATTTTGGGGTGTAAGTCAAGGCCCTAGAATCAAGTAAAACTGTAAGAGAAACGTGATAACTTGCTTGCAAAAAATCTAAAATCTGGATTCAAAACCCATGATATCCTTAACCCATTCTTAGTAAGCAGGAAACAAAAAACCATTTGCTCTCTTTGAACTTCTTGTTCCAACTCTAGAGGTTAATCAAATTATGTCATGTGAATTATGAAGAGAAGATGGTCATTTTACTAAGTAGAATAAGATAAATTCCTTTTAGCCACTTGAATAGATTTAGCAAAATAAAATACTCCCCTACCCCCTTCAATAATAGGCTTTTTTACTGAAAGGGGATGTTTTTAATTTTTTATTACCATTTGAGAATAATTTTTAAATAATTATTAAATGGGGATAAGTCATAATACCGAATTTTATTTTTCTTTATTTTTTTAAGTCGAAAATTCCTTTATGACTATAGTGTAGTTTTTTTTTTTTTTAATTTACAACTTTGAAGTTGTAATAGATTTTGAATTTTTTTTAAGCTTTTTATCAAAATCGTAAATAGATTTATGACTTCTAAGTGATAGGCTTTTTTTTTGGGTAAAACTTCCCATTTTTTTAATTTTTTATTTGTAATTCTTGTTATTTGTTTTAATTTTTTGTTTAACTTTTTCTTTGGGTTCTATGACTTTAAAGTCGTATGACATTTTTTTATAAATTTAATATTTCTTCATTGTTTTATTTTTAATTTTTTTAAAAATTGTAAAATTAATTTACTTTAATTATTTAAAAATAAAAGCAATTTAAATTTTTGTAATTTGATTTAATATTAAGTATATATTTTATTTAATATTTATTGATTTATGTTATAATTATTTTTCACTATATTTATTTATTTAATTTTCTATAATTTTAAATAATGTTAAGACTTATATTTCAAAAGACTTAAATATAGATGAAAATATTTTGTTATTAATATTAAATTATAATATATCAAATAAGATTTTATTATTTTTTATTTTGTTAATTAATTTTTACAATTATCATTATCTTAATTAATCATTTGTCACAATAATATTAATTATTTTTTTAACAATTATTTTAATATTAACAACATATTATAATTAAAAGACTTATATTTAACAAATAAAATTCAAATGTATTACACATTCATTTAAAAATTAAAAGACTTATAATTAAAAATATAGAAACTTATTGATTAATATTGTTTTACTTAATATATTTTCTAAATTTTTATATTATTTTATTTAATATTTTCTTAATTTTTGTATATTTAATTTTTTAATATATTATTTTAATTAATGTATTTTATATATTTTTATACATTTATTTATTAAATAATTAAATTTAAAAAATATTTAGAATTTTTTTAAAATTGGAAAAACAAATTTTATCAATTTTAAAAAAAACAAAACATTATGTCTTCAAATTTTTTTTTATGACTTTAAAGTTATACCGTTGGGTTTTTTAAAAAAATAAAAAATTTAATTTAAGTTATATAAAATATTAAAATTTCAGTTAAAAAGTAAAAAAAAATAGTTATGATTTTAAAATCATATATTAAAAAAAACCTAAATTCTTTTAGGACTTCAGTTTTTAAAAATTAAAAAATATACAAGTTAATCAGTGTTACAACTTATTTGGAAATTGTGCATTTGTTTAACTTACTCCCTTTTGAATAAAAAATTAAAATCTACCTTCAAATGAGAATAACAAAGAAAAAATAAAATACCCCCTTCCAGTTTTATTCAATTCAATCAAAGTGGAGAAATTTTATCCAATTCAATGAAAGTGGGCCTGGCTGTGAAAACTGGACAAGAAAGGCCCATTAGAGCCCATAAATGATCTAACTTAAGAATTAAGAACTAGGCAAGCAGCAGAAAGTGCTGTTGTGGAGATTGTAGTAGAGAAATCCAGTGCGGTGTGTGTTGTAGCAGCGAGAGAGAAAGAGGGTAGAAAGAAGGAAGGAGGAAAGATGAACACAGACATCACTGCATCGACGAAGCCAGAGTACCCTGTCATTGATCGCAACCCTCCCTTCACCAAAGTCGTGGGCAACTTCAACACCCTCGACTATCTCCGATTCGTCACCATCACCGGCGTTTCCGTCACCGTCGGCTATCTCTCCGGTCAGTACCCTCACCTATTTTCTTTCCACGTGTCATTCTAAATGGAATCGAATTGAATTGGGAAATTGAAATTGGAAATTGAATTTGTGTGTGTTACTTTGTTAGGGATTAAGCCTGGAATTAGGGGTCCTTCCATGGTGACGGGGGGCTTGATCGGAGTGATGGGTGGGTTCATGTATGCTTACCAGAACTCCGCTGGCAGACTCATGGGTTTCTTCCCCAACGATGATGAGGTAGCTCGCTACAACAAAAAATAAGCCTTTTTTTCGTCTCTCATTTAAAAAAAAAAAAAAAAAAACCCACTTTTGTAGCATTGTTTGAACTTCAATAATCACATTTCGCCTCTTCTATTTGTTAAGCTTTTATTTGTAACGACTTGACTTCATTTGCCATATAGAGGAATGATAAACCTTGCTTGTTTGGGATTCTACAATTTCTCTTATGTAGAGGCAAGGCCAATGTAATGTCATATTTGAAACTCTGTGGGTCAACTTGGTATGGAAGTTTGTGGATTCCGGTGTAGGGCTACAATGTAGTGGTTGATTGAATTTTTCATTCTCATTGAATGTAAGTGTCTAGGAATAAATGTTTTTGTGCCTTTTATCAGCAATGGAATAAGAATTTGATTAGAATGCACTGAAAGTGTTAAATCTAGAATGGTTTCTGGTAAAATTGTTAACTTTTCTAATAATTACTTTAAAAGTAATATCTAGAATGATTTCTAATTGGTTGACAATATAAGAATTTAGTAGAGTATGTGTCAATGTTAAACTCATGGAATTAGTTTCTTGCTTGATCATACTTTGACTTTTTTGAATGTAGGTTACCAAGCCTCACAATCAGGTTTGATGACTGAAATGCAATTTTACTGAAAAATGTGTTTTCATGTTGCTCATTAAATGTGATTTTGATCCTAAAAGCAGCAGATAAGACTAGAAGTGAAAAAAGGTAGCTTTTGCATTGAGTTTTAAAATTCATTATTAAGTTTTAGGCTTAATTGTGCTTTTGATCCATATATTATGACACAGGTATTTTGGTCCTTCTAGTTTAAATTGCTTAAACCAACTTCCCATCCTTTTAAATTAATGAAATTCAGTCCAAGTATTAATACTTTGTCCAATTATTAACATTTGAGCTAATGTGGATATATTTTGTGATGCGACAACAGACTCAATTGACATGGCATGCCACAAAATGGAATGTTGTTACGCCAAAAAATGCTATTCACATCAGCTTACTATGTTAATAAATAGACAATATTAACAGTTTAACAATTTAATAACTAAACAGTTTAACTGCTTGGTGAGTAGAAAGGGAAAGGAAAGCATGCGGTATTGATTTTTCTTGTCAGAGTGGCTCATTATGGAAACAAATAAATATAAACTCTTACATGTTCTGTGCCCTTAATATAATTAGGCAATCATATAAAATTATAGCATCTCGGGTCATGCTTCTTGTCATTCCCTGCATTTGTGTATGGATGGAGGTTTATTGCCGAGTTTGAAATGCCCATTATGGTTCTTTTTCTTTTATCTTTCTATTTATTTTCCTGTACTTCTTGCAGTAATGCAGTCTCTATCTGTTTTACTGAACCAAAGATAATAATATATCATCTTTGTTTTCTGTCTTCCTTCTACATCTTGATATTTGTCTCCACTATTAGCTCACCTAGATTGCTAAGTTGAATGAATTGAGCCTTTGTACTTGAGAATCTCAATGTAGAGTTTGAACCTCAGCTTTAAGTTTTCCATTGTGAATATTATAGTATTTTGCCAGAAGAATTTGTCATAATCGTAAAGAGAAGATGGTTTCTGTAAGGTAGCACCAGAAGGGTTTTAGCTCAGGTATACCAACTGTGCTAACAAGTCCTTTTAAAGATAGTTGTCTCTGAATCAAATTCTTACCCCAAGCTTCTTTGTCTAACATTTTAGCCAAATGATAATTTATAATTATATACTGAAGTCTGCAATTAAGGATGAGGAGAAACGTTTTGGAACATTCTTAATTTTCGTCACTTTGCTTTGCCTAAAGTTATTATAGGCTTACAAGAGAAAGTGTTCACAATATCAATTTAACGACAACAGTACAATTGGCCTGTTCGAGGGAAGGAAAGGGAGGCACTTTCATACTCGTGCATGACTTCTCTTTGATGTGAATGCTTAATTTGATGAGTAACAAAATTAATCAGCAAAAATAAAAATGGAAAAACTTTTAAATTGGGAAAGGTTGATTAACTATCAGAATGAGTTTGTTTTCAATGTCCTCCCTTCATTAAGTGTCTGGCTTTTCAAAAATAAAAAGAAATAAAAATAAAAAATAAAAAATATAGCAAAAATAAAAGATAAAAAATAGAAGAGCAAATCCATTTTAGTGGTAAGAGGAGAATAGTGGAAAACACTTTAGGATTGACTTGCTCTTATTCCAAAATTTTGGTTTTACTTCACTTCTTACCACTTCTCCCACGCTAGATTTGGTATTGCGTATTTTGCTTAGTGTCATTATTTTCAAACGCAATTCTCGAACACATTTTTGGAGGAGCAACATGGGATAATATCTTTTGATTTTTTTTTTTCGAACAAAAATATAAAAAAGAATGGAGAGCGAGGGATATTTGTTGCACGTAACTGTTTTTTTAACATTTACATTAGTTTGTAAGACTACACAAGTGTAATTTTTTCAAACAACTATTATATGTTAGAGTAATATTCTTTAAATATTTTTTTATTGACAAATATTGGTTTATTAGTTTCATTAAAAAATATTTGGAGAAGGATTCAAACCGTGACCTTTACTTTCTTCCTTCATTTTCGAGTTTCTTCTTTTAAACCATCAAATCAATCTTATATTTCTTATTTTCCAAATAATTGAGAAGAGTTAATGTAAGAGTTAAGAATATAAAAAATAAAAAATATTTGACTAACTTTCAGAATGTGTGTGTAATTTGGAACGAATGATGTTTTCATATAGGTAAATATCCTTATTGGCCAGCATATAGGTTTGTGTTGCAAAAGATCATACATGTAGAAGTCTTTTAGACAACTGAATTGGCGAAAGTGCCACATTGGTATTGTTTTCTATTCCTTTTCTCCCTTTTCTTTTTCTGTGGAAACCCCTATGTGCGTGTGCGTGCGATAAGTGAGAACTAAAACCTAGTGTTGGTAACATAAGTTGTTGAGTTGGTTTTAGAAAGCAGTTCACACCTGATCTTCTTGACTGAACAAGATTAATAATAGTGTGTTTGGGTACTGTACTACATTAGAATCAATTTTATTACATAAAATCATGGTAACACCATGAAAAAGTAGAAGTAATTATTTACTATTTTACATTCATCATGAAAATTTAATTGATTATTTTTTACCATAAATCTAATCCAAACATACTATAAGTATGTGAAGTATGTGTCAGTTGATCACAAGGATTGCAAAATGGTGAGGCTAGAATTTGCCAACAAAGGATGAATGGGCTTCAACTCTCAATTGTAAACCTCTTATGTCTGTGTGAATCTCTTGGATGGTTTAAGGGGTTGTATATATGTGAGTTGGAATTTGGAAATTAACAAAAGGAAAGAAGATAATTTATTTTTTTATTTTTATTTTGATATTTTCAGAATGAAAAAAAGTAAAATAATAATTTAATTTAATATCTTAATGATTTATTTATTTTTATAAACATGACCTGATTTTGAATTTAAAAGTTAAAAAAGTATCCTCTTCTTTTTTCCTTTATAATATTACTCGTAAAAATACCCGTCAAGCTTTCCTGGTAAACAAGAGTGTAGTTGAAACTTGAAAGTATTGATTGGAGGTGTGGACAAAATTCAAAGTAGACGATTCCTTCACATCCGAATGCCCAGACGAGTAAAGAAATATAAAGAATGTGGAAAAACAAAAAGTAAACATAATTTTTCATGGGTTGAAAGAAGAAATTGAATTTAAACTATCCTATTTCTATTCAAGCCTTTTGGAGAATTGGAAATTCCAGATAAATCTGTACACTGACACACTGACAGTTACGTAAAAAAAATTAAACACATTTAGTGTGCGTGTTTGAAAATCCATTAAGTCTATGTTGAAAATAATTTTAGCATTTTAATACACAAATGATAAATAAATTAAGGGGGCATTTTTATTTCAAGGTATCATAATGAATTTCGAGAAAATGAGATTGAAAATATCACTTCTTTATATTTGGCACTAGTTCAAAAAAAAAATATTTGCAATAATTATTGACTTCCAAGAATATAAAATCTTCTTATTTAAAAAAAAAAACTTCTTATTTTGATAGTAAAATGTGAGTATACTATATTTTCATTAGAACAAAAGTTATTTCATAGAATAATTATCTCTCTCCACATCATTATTTCATGTTTTTATTTTATTTTTAATTTTTAATTAAATATTTTCTAAAATTATCAAATGTCAACCAAAAATATATGGGACTAATATTTCAAAAATATATATAATATTCTTAGAAGTATAATTCTCAAGCATATAATATATTTTAAAACGAACACGCCAAAAATATATTGAAGTTACATTAAACATAACTAATTTCCAAATATTTCCTTTAACCCTAAATAAGTATGTCTATATATCAATCATAAAAATTGTGGGCAATTTTGTCTTATTAAACGATCAGACTCTCTAAAAAATAAAAAATGTCAAATGTAGATCATGATTAGTTCAACAACACGTGAGATTTAAAGTAAATTTTAAAATAAATATTTTATTTTAAATTTTAAATAAAAATTATATAATAAGTATTTTTGTCATCATTTTTTATTTTATAAAAAAAATTGATGAACTTAAAACTTATATTTTAATTATTTTATTCTTGTACCAATCCGGACGTGGAGTGCTGGAAAAGGAACTAATCATGCTTTTGCTCGTACATGTTACATAAGCCGCACCACTTTAAACATCTCAATCTTAACTTTATAGAATAAGCGAGTGAAATTTTGAAGATAACTTTACGCACTTTGTTTCCTGTAACTGTAAGGAGTGGGGATAAGTATAATAACAATTATTGTTAGGTTAATAAAAACAGCGTTCTCACTCTTCTACCATCGTTGTTGCTTTTCCTGATAAAAGAATTGCAACTTGCAAGGAGGCTACGTGTTGCCTACGAATAGTGATTAGTGATATAACCCTTTTCATAAACTCTGTATAAATCTGTAATTAAAAATTCAATTGTATACGGCGAAAAGGAATCTGCACAAAATATTTATTGATTAAAATTGCGTGTTAGCCAAAATAACATATTCGAAGAACATTCAAACTAAGCTGTACTTAATTACATTCATAATCATCTATTAATTAGCATTACACTTTAAACTTGTGAATTTATTGGTGGAGAATAATTACAGTAGTCAAAGGAAAGTGAAATTTAAACAGGAATAAGAATGGTAAAAGGAGGGAGGTAACTTATAGAAATAGAGTAATTTTTTAGAGTTATTTTTTATTTTTATTATTCATTTTCTTAAAATTTAATAATTAAAATTAGTTATTATTACAACCAGAATGATAAGGGTGGAAAATAATTTTAAAAGAATTATTTTTGAAATAAGGTAATCTCTCTTTTCACACACACACACACATATATATATATATATATATATATATATATATATATATATTACATTCTTGTGTTTGATTAAATTTAAACTATAAATCAATAAGATTTTAGTGTATAATCGTAAATGCTTAAATACAATCAATTGAGACTTTTTATCATAAGCTAAAACTCATTCAAACAAGAATCTAATAACACAATTTCTTTAAAAAAATGTTTTATTAAAAGAAGAAAATAAATATAATAGTTAAGATCCAACTGTAACGTATGAAACTTGAATCATATGTTAAAACTATAAGATTATCTTGGACTCCCTAACTACAATAACTAATTTTGCTATTATGATTTTCCTAAAGTTTTTATGAATTGGATTAGAATCTTTTATCGTGTTTCTCAAATGAAAAAGAATAGTGATGTGGATGGTAATGCATTTTAGTGTTCACTCAAGACTGGTCAATAGGGCTAGTGCAGAAGCACACTCAGTCGGAGTGGATGCTGGGTTTGTGAAGCATGGTGAAGTGTTAGGATCTAATTACAATATATGAAACTTAAATATTATATTAAAGTATGAGATTTTAATGTGGTATTTTATAAGATTTTAGGCTCTTCAACTGTAACAGTTAACTTTTGCAATGTCTTTCTCCCAAAGATCTTATTAAAAATATAAACTAGAAATATAGATCTGTTCCAATTTTGTTGGGTGACAAGTTAGCGTTTGGACCAACAATTATTTTTCCCACAAAGTATATTAATAAGGGCTACTGATATTTTTAGTCTCTATAAAAATGACACAATATTAATTTTGGTCTTCACTTTTTTGACTGATGCGTGACATCTACATGGTGTCCATATTTTAGACCAGTTACTAAGAAATTAATGTAGAAACACATTCTAGATTTGTTTTCATATAACCAATGTAGATAATATCTTTTAAATCAATTCTTTGTCAATAGATCTAAAATGTCCATCTTAGTATTATAAAAAATGTCATCATGTTACATAAATTCTATATTGATTTCAAGAATCGATATGATTAATTATCAAAGTAAGAAACATTTTTTTACTATTGGGATTAGCTTTTTTTTTTTATCAAAGCAAGAACTAAAAACAAAATTTACTAAAAAAATAGAGGAAAAATATATTTTTTAGCATTGTTAAGGACCAAAAGTGTTGTTATATATACTCAACTGCAAGATAAGTAGTAATGTGTTTGTATAGTTATATTATTCATTTTTTCCTTTACTTCACAAGTTGAAGAGAGATTCTGAAGCATAAAGCCCACCTTTCTTTTAATATTTTAATAAATTATAATTTTGATCTTTTTATTTTTAATTTGTGAATATGATTTCTTTATTTTTTCACAGATTTTAAAATTTTGTAATTTTTGTTTGATTCTCAATTTTGTATATGTTTTATTTTTTTATATTTATTTTAAGTCAATTAAATCTTAAACATATTATATTCATCTAAATTACCGTTAAAAAATAATTTAATTAATTAATATATAAAATATAAAAAATAAACACATGATTGAAATTTGAATCAAAATTGTAAATTTTTTAAAATAGGAGACACAAATTAAAAAATAAGAAAATAAAAATCATAAATCAACCATTAAGGAGGGACTAAAATTAGAATTTACTATAAAAGCAAAAAAAATGTTATGTCCATTGTAACAAACAGAGAAAGTTTTCTATCCTTCTTTCAGTCGTTCCCATCCTCTCCTTCTCTTCTTTCTTTACTATTTCTACCATACCAGACAAAAAATAAGCAATGTGAGACAAATCAACGCATTAAAATTTAACGTTTACTTAATTTATTATTTATTATTACTCCCCCTTTGCTGACCGTTTGATTCTTTAATCACCGAATATTGATAAGTGAGATTATTTCTAGGGCGAAATTAATGTTGATTTTGTCTGACTCGCATGACGTTCTAACTGACACATTTGGACCCATTTTTGTGACGTGCGATGATTATTAATTATTTGAGTTTAATAGTAATGTATGATTAGTTTAAGAAATTATACACTATAAATCAATAAAAAATTATTGTTAATATAATCTTTAAGCTAATTAAAAAATTAAAAAATTTATCATATACCAATAATTTGTAATTAAATAAATTCTTTTTTTTTTGTTTTTTTAATCGCTGGTTTCGTTTTTTAAACTTCGTATCGGTAGTTGTAACTTGTAACAGTAACCAGATGGTCAACTTGTCAATCTCGTTTATAAATTAAATATTTTGTTGATACAGAAAGTTTATACTAAGCATGTAAAATATATAGCTATAAAAAATAATATAAATTTTCGTGATTTTTTTTACGGCATGTTCGTGGTTTATTTGTTCATTTCTTTAAACCAAAGTGAATAAAGATTTTAATAGTAATTACTTTTGTGTTATTAAGTCATGAACGATTAAGGAAAAATAAAACTTTGTATCATAAAAATGAAATAACTTTTATTATCTCCTTTAAGTTTTAGAAAACATGATTAAAATATGAGTATATAGAAACAAATATAAAATATATTTTAAAAATAGATTAGATACAAAACGTTATATAGATTGACAAATATAAATATATTTTTATTAAAATAATAAAATTAAATAGATCAATGAATGAAATACTTAAACAACTAAAATATTCATGTTAGGCTATACTGCAATAGAGCTGACAATTAGAGTTACTCATATTATGTTATTGATTGATAGTATAAAATGTTATACTATTTTTTATTAGTTTGTAACATTTATTTTAAATATAAAGAATATTTTAAATGTTATTATACATTATTTTAAAATATTATACTTACTTATTAATAAATTATTTTTTCATTATAAATATATTTTATCTTATTTTTCATTAAATTTATTACTATAGTATTTTCTTTATTAATTTTTTTTAAAGTTATATATTTTTAGTTTACGTTTATCTTACAACGTGTACTAGTTTTTAATTAGAAATTAGAAAGGTGAAAACCAATAACACAAACATGTAAAGAACGTGACGTAAATTATCTATATATATATAAATTGAAAATAACACAAACATGCAAAGAACGTGACGTAAATTATATATATATAAAAATTGAAAAGCACGTTGCAATAACTCTACCGAGTAATAAATAAAGGGAAATATTAATAAGTGTTTTGGGACATTTGATTAAAGAATTAAAAAGATAAAAAATTTAGTGACATGCGTAAAATAAAGTTATTCATAATTATTTTTAGTTTTTTTATTCATCTTTATAATAAATATTTTTTAGTTCTTTAATTAATGTTTAAAGACACTTATAATTAAGTAAGATGCATAAATAAATAAAAATAAATAAATCACTGCCGAGTAAGGTACCCAAATTCCAAACAGGAAGGACGCAGGAAGGGTCCAAGGGTTTCCTAACTTTATTGCCTCTGCTGCTGCCACATGCGTAATTTATTTATCTTTTATCATTACAGAACTGGCCAAATACGAAGGCTGCAGTTTTTCATGTCATTATTGTTATTTTATGTTTTTGATTTTTTTTAAATTGTCCCCTGGATATTGATGTTTTTGAAAATGTAAAGACGTCATTATTATTTTAAAGTAATTAAAATAATTTAATACATACTGTTAAATATTTCTAAATGAGCTCGAGTATCCTTAGAATTACAAAATCAATGTTTTGCATCTGTATATTTACAATCATTTTTCATCACTATATTAAATCAGCCATTAAAAATTGGAGAGAAAAAAACTGTGAAAAAAGAAATATATATACTTAAATGTAAAAAAAAAAAGGGAAAATTTTGTATCACACTTATTTTGTGGACAGTCGTTGTTCCATGCATGTGGTTCTCCAATAATAATAGAATTTTCGAAGAAACTGAGTTGATTGGTTGGCCTATCCGTGGAAGCCAATGTAATAATATTGGTCAAATTTTCCAGGGGAAATAATATAATACCCCGCAGACTTGAATAAATTAATATACAACAATGCCATGTGGCGTGACGTAACCTAATGCCAATAGCAATTCTGTAGGGACAGGATTCTCAAATTATGGTTCTGGTTTTTTTTTTTTTTTTGATGTGAAATTTAAAGGATTTAAATACATTTTTGTGTTTATAATTTATTTCAATTCTGAATTTAGTTTTTATATTTGAAAAAAAAAATGAATTTTAATTCTTATAGTTTTGCAGGTTTAAGATTTGTTGGGAGTGGTTGTTAGTTTTAAGTTTTTAAAATTATTAGAAAGATCAGATTTAGGTGTAATGTCTTATATAATTATATTTATATGCTTGTGATCTTTTTTATTTTAATTGATATTGGATTTTACCTTCCTAAGCAATTTAATTTGCATTTTAAAAATCATCAAGTGTTGTTAAGATGAAACTCTAGCTAATATTAATTAGTTTGAGACCTATTACATGAATATAGCGTTATAAATTTAAATTTTATTCTAGTTAAAAACTAAAAGTAGGTTTTAGTTTTATTACTTTCAATTATTTTATAGTTTTTATTTTTTTAATTTTTTTTAAAACCACTCAAAAAATAGTTTCTAAGAAGTGTTTTTTTTATAAAAGAAAAGAAAATAAATTAAAAGCTAATTATTAACCTAAAGAAGTCGTGCGATATATTTGAAAAGAAAATAAACTAAAAGAAATTTTATGATAGCTTCATAAATTCAAAGAAATTTCAACCCCAAAAGAAAAGGCAAAGGATAGACACCTCTCAAGTTTATTTCATTCGCAAAAGCTGAAAATAAAACCTCCTATTTCTTATTTAAGGGGTGATAGTCCTTACCTTACCACTCAAACCAAGCCAAATTTACGCTTCTTTAAGTTGTTGTACTTATTATCTTAAACATTTATTCTTTTATCTCTTTTAGTCAAATACAAAATAACTCGTTAAGAAATAATTAACGATACAATATTACATATGTTTGTCATATACTAACCATATAATGATATAAAGGAGTGGAAAAACCTCTGTTCAATAATGGTACTAACCAATAGCATTTAATCAAGGAGGGTTTGAAAAAAATTATATTTGTATTTTTATCTTTACAAATGATTATAAAATAGTATATTATTATCATTATTTTTAAATAATTATACTGAAATATATATATATATATATATATTTGAAAATAAAAGGATTTTTATAATAATTTATAATAAAAAAGTGATAAAACAACATTTCTTATCAGCAAGTTATCGTTTCAATTAATTAACGTCAAAATTGAGCTTCTTGACTCCAAATTTATCAATGAATATTGGACACAAACTTGACATCACGGATGATGTCGCTTTTTTCAAATTGTTTTACTTTTCACGATAAAATAATACACTCGCAAATATGTTTTTCCAATCTGGTGCTCTTGGATCGATAGTACGCGAGATCTCTTGGATCAAGCCTCCTTTTAATAATCACGGATCCACGCTTTTAATTATAGTAAGGCTGGTCCCGGGATTCAATGTTAGTATATAGAAACTTTAATTAAAGGTAAAAAAAAGTATTATAATTTTATTTTTTAGGACACCGTATTATAATTTGATTAAATTTAATTAAGTTGGATTAGATTGAATTCTTGTACCAAAAACAATTGATTTTGTCAAAAATTGTAAATAAATTCAAGTTGAACTAATTTCATTAAACTGGACTTGAACTTGATTAGAAGTTAAATCAATATATTTACAATTTTCAAAAAGGAATCAATTCTTTAAAAAATAGTAACATTTAGAAAAGAGATCGAGGAAATTTCGTATCATATATAAGGTGATACGGTGTGCTTGAAAGTGTTATGGAAAGTTTATCTAAATTTATCAAAATATATAGTTTAATTATATGATTCTATTAATATTTATATATAGTTTATTTTTAAATCCTTTTCTAGTGTACTTGATACCGATTCAATTCGACCAAGTACACAGTTTAATACTCGATTGGATAATGTTGGATTGTTCTTGAATTTTGATGATTCAACTCAACCAAGTATTCAAATCAACCCAGTACTCTTTTTTTTTTTACAGCAAAAGGGTACAATTTTTTGGGTAAATTATATATTTGAGATAAATTATAAACATTAAAATAGAAACTTAAAATTAAGTTGATTATTAATTTATGTCTTTGTATAAACTTCATTTCAAAATTAAATTATTTTTTTATCTCCTACATCTTAAAGTAGTAAATAATTTTTAACTTCATTCCCGCTTTGAACATGATTCCCATGATTTTGGAGTCTCTTTCAAATTTTCTTCTTCTTTACTCCAGAAACGTGTGTCCAGTTCACACACGCTAAATGAAATCAACTATCATCAATGAGTTTTGAAATAGTAATAGTAATAGTATTCGCTTACAAATTAATAAAACATTACTACGCTAGGTTAAAAAAAGTCAGCAACAAGATAAGGTACATATATGAGCATATGTTTTTTTTTTTCCTTTGTTTTTTAATGTATTAGTGTGGATGTGAGACTACGAGTAAGAGTACCTGTTTCTCTGATAAATGATAATTACTCGGAGAACCTACTTTACTCGGAGTCGGAGAAGAACCTTCTATAGTTCTATTGATTTTGCTATGCTCTGTTCTATTCTATATCTTTCTGGTGGCTGTTGCTAACTCTGAAACCGAGTGGCACTGTGACATGCAGGTCCCACGTTAAGGGTCATCACGTAATTATATTTCATTCATAAGGGCAATTCTTAATTAGCATGCATTTATTTATTATAAATTTATATGTCCTACGATGATATGATGTAATATGCAACATTAAAATCATAGGAACAACGCTCACTGATTACCATACCATCGTTTTTTTGGACTCCTCGTCCACATTAGGCTAAACTAAACTAAACACCTCTCTCTGAAAAACAAAACAAAACCACTCTCTTCCTTCCCACGAATCTCTGCCACATAGCACATAACACTGAACATATCAACCTAAGACCTGCCTGTGATTCTGAGCAATAAAAGGTATGTTCTGTCCTTTCTCTATGGTTGATGAATTGAGATGAGATGGGTTTGTGTTGTTCGCAACAAATATTAATTACGTGGTGTTTTCTTTCTGTTCTTGTTGTTGGACTTGTTTGAGGGACCATGTTTGACTATAGAATTAATCTGGGTTTCTGTTAGAATCTGCTGAAACATCGGTTTCTATTTTCAAAAGTCAAAATTATCGGGTCTGATTTGTTGTTGGAAACATGTTTCTTGTATCTCGAGCTTATTTGTTCCATTTCTTTGACATGGAGGTTGTGGGTGTGCTTGGACCGTGTTTGGGTTGATTTTATTCTAACATATGGCTTTTGGAGCATTGTTATTTTTGTTTTGGTGTTTTACTGATTTTTCTTGCCGACTCTGTTAATAAAAAAACGAGAAAAAACTAAAAACTACTTTCTCTTTATTTTGGGCTTTTGGCAGTTATTTAACCTTTCTCTCTCTCCTAAAACTTTGTAGAGTTTACATTTTTTATTTATTGGAATATATGAATTTTTATTTTATCTCTAGCAATAATTATGCTTGTCTCACATTTGCTTTGTTAATAACTTTCAATTTTGAGTCCTTCTGTTCTGTAAAGTGAATTACGTGATAGCCTATAAGCTCAAAAGTTATTTCTCAGGAAAAAGGAATAAAACTTGTTTTTGCTTCTTGCTTTGTGCTTTTGGCTGCCAAACTCTTCTCTGATCTCTAATTACATAAACTATTATAAGTTTTACTAGTGGATGATTTTTTAGAAGGTATTGACAATTAACATCTATAAGATATTAGAGTTTTGACAGCAACACCTTGTTACATGAAAGAAATCCTAATTGGAGTGCGCATCTGTTTGCCCTTATCTTTTTCCCTTTCTTTTGACCCTTTCTAAATTTGACTCACATTGAGTTTGCATCTCGTGATTTCTAGAGCACCTGAATGGTCTTTCCCTTTTTCTATAATTCTCTTTCCCTTCCTTTGCCTTGTGGTAGAGAACTTCTAAAACATAAATAAAATATAATCTTCTTAGTTTTCCCCCCTTTCTTTTGCACCTCTAGAAATTGTGCTACCCTTCCCAAGTCATCATGATCACAAGGTTGGGATTTGTTGTGTGATGCTATAGTTAAATTTTTCTATTGTGGTATATTGTATAACATGATTCAATACAAACAAACATATCCTTGGCTTGTTATTTGAGTATGAAAAGACAACTGAGTAATTAAAACTACTCTATGCCATAGTGATGGAGTCCTTGCTTCCTTTCATTTTTTGTGTTCTAATTGTGCCTTGAGTGTTTGTGCTGGTGGATCCTAGCATGATTTGATTTTTTCTCTCTATATAGAACCTCCTCAGTGGCCTGAAATGTTTGTATTATAGATTGCATCAGCATCATATTTCCAAGTTTGAATGTACTTTTCTCTACTACATCTTCATTTTATCAGATCTTGCTTTGGCAAACTGTTAAAATTTTAATTAACATTTAACTTCATTGACACTTCATTCTATTATGCAGGCTTTGGTTCTTTTAACACATTGGTGAACCTTTGTACCCAACAATTTTTGCTGATATCTAAAGCATCCTAGCAGCTTAAAAAATGGAGACTAACCATCCAGAGAAACTGTATGGTAGAGGTTTATGCATTTGATGAAAGGGTGACCAGGAACAGCTAGGAATACAATTACAAAGTTTGACCACTCATTGTTCTGATAACTTTTGCTCCACTAAGTAAATAATTTCTTTTTAGATGCAGACTTCTCAGAAGCACCCAACTTCAGCTGGTATCCATTTATACCAGCAGCCTGCACAAGATATTGATCCCTACACTCATTACCAAATACTACAAAGCAATTCATGCCATGAAATCCATGATAATAGCAGCAGCCAGGGAACCACTATTTCTTTTGAAACCAGCAAGGAGCAATACTTTACCCTTGAATCATCCTCAGTAATCAATGATCACATAGGTTGTGATTCTCCTTCCTATGCTAGTGTGTCATCCAATAGGAGTCCTTCTTCTCCACAAGCTTCTCATTCATACCATTCAGACCAGCATCAGTCATCAGACAACACAGATGGATCACCAACAAGTGCACACTCTACTGCTGATGACAGCTACGAATTGAAGAACAAGCTTAGAGAACTCGAGATTTCGTTGTTGGGGCCTGATTCAGACATTGTTGACAGTTGCCACTGCTCCTACAAGGGTGGCTGCCACGGAGCATCTCCAATGGCTAAATACAATTGGGATCAGATTGTGGAAATGATTCCAAAATTAGACTTGAAAGAAGTCCTCATTCGGTGTGCACAAGCCGTGGCTGATGATGATATTGAAACAGCAGTGGGATTTATGAACAATGTATTGGCAAAGATGGTATCAGTTGGGGGTGATCCAATTCAGAGGTTAGGTGCTTACATGTTGGAGGGTCTAAGAGCAAGGTTGGAGTCTTCAGGGAGCATAATCTACAAAGCCTTGAAATGTGAACAACCAACAAGCAATGATCTCATGACTTACATGCACATCCTGTACAAGATTTGCCCATATTGGAAGTTTGCTTACACATCTGCAAATGCTGTCATTGGAGAAGCAATGCTAAATGAATTAAGAATTCACATAATTGACTTCCAAATTGCACAGGGCACTCAGTGGTTGTTGCTTATTCAGGCTCTTGCATCTCATCCAGGTGGACCGCCTTTCGTTCGCGTAACCGGTGTTGATGATTCCCAATCACTTCATGCAAGGGGTGGAGGACTTCACATTGTAGGGAAACGCCTCTCAGATTACGCCAAATCTTGTGGAGTGCCATTTGAGTTCCACAGTGCTGCAATGTGTGGAAGTGAGGTTGAACTAGAAAACCTTGTAATTCAACCAGGGGAAGCACTAGTAGTGAACTTCCCTTTTGTTTTGCACCACATGCCAGATGAGAGTGTGAGCACAGAGAACCACAGAGACAGGCTATTGAGATTGGTCAAAAGCTTGTCACCCAAGGTTGTGACACTTGTTGAGCAAGAATCCAACACCAACACTTCTCCCTTTTTCCAAAGGTTTGCTGAGACCTTGAATTACTACACTGCTATGTTTGAGTCCATAGATGTGACCCTCCCCAGAGATGATAAGCAAAGGATCAATGCAGAACAACATTGCGTTGCTCGCGACATTGTTAACATGGTAGCTTGTGAGGGGGATGAGAGGGTGGAAAGGCATGAACTCTTGGGGAAGTGGAGGTCAAGATTTTCAATGGCTGGTTTTGCACCATGCCCTTTGAGCTCCTTAGTCACGGCTGCAGTTAGAAATATGTTGAATGAATTCAATGAAAATTATAGGCTCGAACATAGAGATGGTGCTCTCTATCTAGGATGGAAGAATAGAGCTATGTGTACCGCTTCTGCATGGAGATGTTACTGACTCATTGTTATAGCCTCATAGGTATATGTATATTTTCCTCCTTGTTAATTTCTTCCCTTTTTTGGACACTTAGTCATTATTCAGTCGTATCTGCAGTTTCTCAATAGGACTAGCTAGTTAGAGACTTAGCTTTCTTCCAACGTGTATCCTTTACCTTTTGTGGGTTCAGTTGAGTCTTTAAACATTTTTGTACATGTCAATGCTAGATAGAACGTAAGAGAAACCTCATAGTTATTGACATGCCCTCTTTTGCAGTTTTTTGAGTTCAATATAGTAGTACTTTGAGATGAGGTGGTTACTCATTTTATTCACAACTTTATTTCCTTTTCCTTTTTTTTGTTTTTTACATGAATCTTTAAAAGCTAAAGCTTTAATAGTACTACTGTTTGGTTTAAAGAAGAAAAAGAACAAGATGTTAACGAAAGAGAGGCACAACTTGTTTTGTTAAAAGGAGAAAGAGGAGGAGGAGAAATAAATATTATAGTATAGTATTATATATTTAGAATAATCAAATAAAGCTATTAAGTTAATTAAGGATAATTTAATTTAATTAGTGTAAAAGTTACTCTCCCTACCAAATTTTCCAATTTTAGAGGAGAGTCAAAATTAATTGGGGAGGGATTTTAGCTCTCTATTTTCCTCCCCTTTCCTTCAAAATTTTGAACTACAACATATATTTATAAAAATCTCTACCTCCAACCAAACACTATATTTAAAGTACATGCGTGGATCACAAGGGTTTAGTATGTACTATTTTCCTTTGCTATTTTAAATTCAGAAAGCAGCGTGTAGAATATTATTGAGCACGTTGTGACAAATTCATTAATGTAAACTGTTACAATAATGTAAATAGTCATTAATATATGTTGAAAAACATGATAGAATCCAAAGAGAAAAGATCCATTAAGAGGGATTGAAAAAAATCAGTAAATTTTATTATTAATTGAAATGAGAAAGATGAATAAATGAGGATAAATGAATCCAATGTGTGGCCCAAATGAAACTGGACATGAATTCTATAAATAAGGTTTTGTTTTTAAACTTTATAGATGAAAAAAAAATGTGATTAAATATGATTTATGATAAGTACTTTGTGCAAAAAAAAGCTAAATGAACCTTATATACAAGAGGAATTAACTAACTCCTAATCAACCAATGTTAACTGCGTAGCTAATTATTGTAACTAACTAATCAAGGTTTTAATCATATCTTCTAATTCCTGTAAGAAGATACTCGTGTAGGAAACCTTGTTATGCAAAACTCACGAACAGCTGGTTAATAACTTAATATATCATAAGTAGTGCGTGATATACTACCTGAATACTTTTCCACAGTTTTAACAAATTCTATTTTATTATGTAAGGTAGATAATAATCTTTTTAAAGAAAAAATACATTACATAAAAAGTCGATGTTAAATTAAGAATTTGTCATGCAAAAACGTAAAGGATGTCGTGATTCGTTTCTTTGGCATGTAAAACGAAATTAATTAATCTCTCTTTTTTTCGGGTTTGCTACTAAATTTAAACAAAATAACAGTCATATTTATTACAAGGCATACCTTGTATATAGAAGCGACCACACCGTTAAGTGTCAATCACTGATTTGGCAAATTCTCCATTGAACCGTTATTATGGGATGCAGAAGCAGGGGAGGTCCACGAACCTTGTCATGCAAATCTCAAGCAAAAAGAAGAAGAAAAAACTAATTAATTAAATAAAGATTTATTTTCTTTTATAATTTGCATCCCGCGTTTCATTTCATCTTAATGCATTTTACTTAACACACGCAAATTGCTTCCTCTGTCTCCCCAGTATTAATTAATATCTGCAGTGACAGGTAAGAAAATATCTTCTTTCCCAATCTTGCTCTGCCAAATCCACAAATACTCACCCTTTTCAAGTATATAAGTATATTATTACTATTATTAGCCTTTTAAATAAAGAATGATCCTTGAAACTTGAATGTTCAATTTTCATGACTCAAGAATGCAGAGGGAGCAAGAGAGGGAGAGGAGGCGCATCCGTGACAGACAGAGGAGACAATCAATGACTCAAGAACAACGGGAAAGACATCTTTTAAGACGCCGCAGAAACTACCAGCTTCGAAAACAAAGAGCTGCAAATGCTCAAATTCCATATTCTCCTTTTCCTCAACTTCAACCTCTAGAATCAAGTGAAGCTGAAGCCAGTACCAGTGATGAGGTTCAAGGTGTCGCTTCTTCTACCTTTCTAGACTATGGAGTCCTTTCTCAAGGCATTGGCTTCCCTCATCATGGCCTCAATCGAGGACAAGAAACATTACATTTTGGAACCAAAGTTCTGGAAAGGTGAATTTTTATTATGTTCACAATTGTCAATTAGAGAGAGCATGCACACACACATGTATGGGAACAACTCCTGTGAGAAATGAAAATTATAAATCTAGATCAGACAACTACACAATAATGGTCAAGATTATTAGTTGTTGATTTTCACATGATCACTTAAAAAACTTGCATTTTTTTTTAATCTTGATTATTCAATTCGGAACTAATAGTTTATACTTACCATTCCTATTCATTAACAAAGTCTTCTCACGTGAGTTGATACCATATATATATATATATATTATTCCTTTCTTTTCAAGTTAGACAAATTATGCTTCTTTTTTTTTCCTTATGGTGTAAATTGTAATGCAACCAATAGGATCATCACTTCCGTTGGAAACTCTAGTTTATAAACCAGCCAATTCACCATGGAGAATGCGTCTGAATCATATTAAAGGTCTTGTGCGAAACCTGACACATTCAATAGATGATCATGCTGTTACTCACCAGTTGGCAGCAGAGTTGATAGCTAAGGAAGATCAAGATGTATCACTTGGTAATTTTGGTGAGTTGTGTTATTTGATTAAAGAGAAATGTCCAAGAAAATATTTAGTGGAAAAATATGTTGTTGGCAAATTTGATTATTATTAGTTTGATTGTTCTAAAAATAATTCAGGAAGCACACCAAAATCCATGCGTTTGAACTGTGTGAAGCGCCTTGCCCGGTCAAAAAATTCTCCTCCCAAAGAGACTGCAGATCAAAAGGACCTTAAATTGCCACCAGAAGGGATTCAAGTACTTGGTAACGAGAGCTTCATAGGCTCTAGCTAACTTTCTGATATGAAACCAAATAGTTCACTCAAAGGTACATTACAAACAGCTGCATATCTATGAATGTAATGGATACATATAGAAAAACTAATTGTCTGTGGACTAAGTAAGTAATTTTTACTTTGTTTTCACTAAAAATAATCACATCATGGATTTCAGGTAAATGCTTATCATATCTTTTGAGGAGAGTGAGGTAGCATAGCTATTCCCAGTGGACACTAACAGAATATTCTTATTGAATAAATGTGAGTTTGCAGTGACATGTTGAAGATTTTTTGCTGATTTATCTCCATTTTATTATTTGAAATGCCATTTTTATTATGACATGAATGAAGAGTTTGTGATTGGTTTTGACTTTTGATAACAGCTAACTTGCATTTAAGCGTCACATACACACACAAAAATTTACATTGGAAGGAAATGACTGCACTATGGTGGAGTGAATAGTGATAATCATTAATCAACGTCAACATTATGATAACTTTCCAGTATACATTCCTGATTCCTTTATATTTTATTGCGTCTAAGCCTAGCTGGTAGATGATGACAGATTTTACTAGACTGATTTCTATACTTTTTTACATGTTAGTATATTAGATAAGTACTAGATGAACTGCTTTCCTTGTCTTTCTTTTTACTTTTCCTTTTTCATAAAGCTGAGATTGGTTCCCAATTATCGTGTTCACCGTAAAGAATTTCACCAATTGAGCCAATTGACATCTTTTCACATTATATAATAAATATACTTTACACCCTGTTGATGTTACGAATCATAATTATTATCTTTCTTTTTTTCCGTTAATATCCAGCAATTGCATTATCAAGCATCAGCATTCATATACTTTGTTTAGCTAGCAATTTCTTAATACATTTTTGCCCCATGGAGATAGCACGCGGGTAGCAATAGACTGAAAAAATGGTTCTTGAAGATCAGCACCTTGGTGAACTGGATGGGGAAAGCAATCTTTCTAATACTTGGTCTAAAAATAGCCTAAGATTTAAAAATACATAGTTTAATTTTTTTTTTTTTTTACTCATGCTAGATTTCTCAATCCTGTTATTTCATTTAACTGCCCATTTATTTTCCCCATTTTGTTGTATACGACACTACCGAATAATTTGTTGTTTAAGATATGATGAGTATTATTATTACTGCTTCACGCTAGAGAAATAATTATGAGTTAAAAATTAATTATAGATAAATTTTATATGTTTGATTTAATATCATAAAAGAGTTTGATTTAATTATAAGTTGAAATAACTTGTGGTAGCTTTGGATGTTGAGCATCCTTTCAAGTGAAGACTCATAGAGTAATTTCTTCAAATACACATTCATTTAAAAAGTTTATCTTTTCAGCAAAAATAAATAGATTAAGTGTTTATTTCTTTTAACAAATGTTCTTTTACATACACAAAACAATTCTTAAAGATTTTAATTTCATGTTCTATTATCTTGTCATATCATCTTATTAGAAATATGAGACGTTATGGTGAATCTCACATACAGAAAAATATTACAGTTTGATAAAGATTGAGTTACGTACTTTTTTTAAAAGCTTCCAATTCTTCTAATAAGATTAAACTAATTAGTTAAAGGCTTAAAACTATTTAAATTTGATCAAACCAAATGTAAATTTTTGTTTGATGAATTTTGATTCATTTGGATATTCAAAAAATTAAAAAGGTCCCCATTAATATGCTCCATTAAAATTAAATATTTACCAATAAAGTCCAACATAATTGATATATAGTTGAGTCCTATAAATATATTGTTGATTTCTAGTAAGATCCAATTATTAAATAATTTAAATCAATACATTTTTAAAAGTATTTTGTTAATCATCCTTTTGTCCAAAAACTTAATAAAAATATTAAAAAAATTATCGGGATATTTATTTCAAGGATAAAATATGGGAATATTATAAAAAAAAATATGTTTTGTTAACTATTAAAATGATTGGAAATATATTTTATATAATAATAAAGGGAAGTGAAAATAACAATTTCTTGTTTTTTTCAACTGAGTTATTGGACGGAATAAAGCAACAAAGAAGGAGGCCCATAGGCCCAAATCAGCAAAGACTAGCATCTATAAAAATATCTAACAGAAACAGCAAACAGCAAACATAGACATAGCAAAAGAAACCCTCTTTTTAAACCTAGTTTTCACTTTGGTGCCGCCTCTCTGTTCTCAAAGCTTCCCATTAGAAATTAGGTGAAGAATCAAAGCTCATTCTTTCCTTTGTGTTATATTCTAAAACCATAGCCGATGATGATATCAATCACCAAAATACCATCTTTCGGGACTGAATGGCTTCTTTGCCTTGCTGTTATTATTCTGCAATTCTGAGGCTGCTTATTATTATTTGATCAAGATATAAGTCTTTGGTGTTGTGAAAACGGCTTTTGATTTTGTGATTTAAAAAGTCTTGAATTTGTTGTGGGCAAGCTCTTGTTTGTGTTTTGCTAATTATCCCAATTGAAAACGTTGGTTATTTGATATTGGTGTTGTTGTGGTGAGGCTACATGTACCAAGGGAAGGGTTTCAGCAAAAAAAACTGTACCCTTGATCTTGAATGTGCCATAGTGGCTGTAGCTATATCAATTCTATTACAGAAGCTAACTGGCCGGTTGTTGTGACATCCTTTTGGGATCTCTATCAACAAATCTGCTTACCGAGCCTCTCACATTCACTCTCTTCCTCTTAAAGTTCTTTTCTTTTTGTTTTGTTTGACCCTTTTGGATTTGTGCTGAGAAGGGGAGAAGAGGAAAATAAGCCTACGATTTCGCTTTTTTCAGATACCCTTCTCTTACATTGAACACTCAAATGGGTCACTTTCCAGGCAATCTGCTTTGATTTTCCAGCAGTTTGCGTTTATGAGTGCCTACAGACACAATACTGTTTTATATTAGTTTTTTTTCCTTTACCTTTGCTAAAGTTGACATTCCTATGTGAATCATATTTTAATGTTCCAAGCTTAACTTTGATTGCTAGTGTGTGTCCAACTTTTTTCATTTGTCTGTCCAAATGACAGTATAGCCACTTGCCAATGATGATAACATTTACCATAACCATCTTTCGGGACTGAATGGCTTTGTTATGCCTTGGATGTTATTCTGCAATTCTGAGGTAGTGGCTATAGAAGTTTTATTTTGTTCTGTGTGATTTCATTAATTGAAAATCTTTTATTACGGGGCTTATTGATTTCTCATGACTTACTATCGTTTTTATTTTTGCTATCCTTGGTTTTATATAGTTTGCAATGATAGTTAAGTGCCTGAAGAAAATCTTTGAAAGAGGAGTCTTCGAAGGGAAAGGTGATGAAAATGTAAATTTATCTTTAAATTGAGAGAATCATATAAATTAACAAAAAATATTAAACTGTGAAGAATGTCACGAAAATAATGTTTCATGATACTTAAAATTAATACGATTAATACAGAAAATTGATGAATGACCAATTTATTCTATCAGAACCATCCTAGAGGACCAAATAAATTAAAGAAAAAATTAAAATAAATTAATATTTTAATAACCCAGATAAGTAATTGCATCAGAGATGGCCTTAACAGTGCTGCTAAGCAGCAGTTCTTTGATATCTGAAACAATCAGGCAGAACCGCACAAGACACTGAAAGGACCAAGTACAAAGTGGTTAGGGGTTCTCCGATTCTCTGAACAGAAAAACAAAATACTATTGACTAATCCACCCCTGAAGTTTTGTAATTCAGTACTCCTTGAAAGCCATATAGAAGTGTTCCAGTCAAAATTTGGATTTCCTTCACATTCACAGGGATAATAGAAGCAGCAATGTTGAACACGGGAAGATTGAAATTGGGATGGCAGTGACAGTAGAGTGGAGAGATTACTCAAGTGGTGCAGCACGAATTAATTGTTATTTTCAGATTGGTTAATCCACATTTATATAGGTCCAAGCTGCACCAACCTCACAATCTAAACACAACATACATCAATGGTTTCATCTTAAAATTTTAATTGTGAAGAAGGGCGTTATATACTCCCTGACCCTCGTCTCTTCTCTGAGCTATTTAATCCACATTGACATGCTTACTAATAATCTACTCGTTTCTTTCAATATATAGATATGGGACAACCATGAATAAACACTAGACAGGCAGGGAGGCAACCTGCTAAGAAGTGTGGACCAATTCATGTATGGGAGCCACATTCAACCTTCTGAGATTCAAGGACATGCCTTGTGGCTTCCATGGCTACCTGTCCACTCACATAGTGCTGCCGACACACTGGCATGTAGACATCAACACCACCTATCAGCTCAATCTGCTTATCCTGTGTCTTCCTCAGGGTAAAGCAAGCACGCTTCCCACAGATTTCACATCTAGCAGTTAACTTGGTTACTGAATCAGCAAGGGGAATTATATCAAGGACGGAACCAAAGCTCCTCCTGCCAGTAAGTGTAGAAACACTTTCAGCATGGACTCAATAATGTAAAATTCAACCATAACCTACTGGTAAAACCCCTAGTAACACAAGTATAAACAACTAGAACTTATATGGAACAAGTCAAGCTTGTGTTATGACAAAACATCTGAAAGTATGGCTTCATTGCAAACCTACCAAACAAAATAATTTTAAAACTTAGTATTACCTCAAATAGTTACCATCTAGTCCTGCAACTATTACTGTTTTTCCATCATGATCAGCAGCTTGACGACAGAATTCATAAAGATCGTCAAAGAATTGAGCTTCATCAATGCCAATTACATCCAGCTGTCATCATCAATAAATTGAGGGTCAACAAAATGCAGGCAGTAAACTAGTATACCTTGGAGGGGAAAGGGGAGAAATAAAATTATCAACAGTCACACATCACACAAACCAATCATATAACTACCAATTAGAATCCATGTACACAACTACACATTGAATTCTCTGTGGTATAAATGATAAATAAATACATGTTACAGAACTTCAAACTACAATACCTTTTCATAAGCATCAATTCCAAACTTCTGCTTGAATGATGATAAGTTTGCCAGTGCCCAACATGGTAATTTTGCACCATCGTGTGTAACAATTGAGTCTAATCCATATCTTGTATCTTTGCTTGATTTAATTATTGCTACATTTCTGCATCAAAGAAACATAAAATTAAAATATGCACCTCATGAATCATGTTATTGCTAAACCATTTAGTGTTTCCTGAAAGATAAACAAATATAACAATCAGGAACTTGCTATACATCGTCATCACAGCAACATAAGCTTCACATATCATTCTATCAGTATTCACATCCAGAATTAACTTTCCTTGCTTTCCAAAAGATGAAAGTAAGGAAGTAAGGAACCATTTGTTTCCAACCACTAGGTGTGACTCAATTGGAAAATTGAGCTCAAGGTGAGCAGACTTTAATGCAGTATAGGAATTCAAAACCCACCAAAGCACCTTACGCTCAGAGCCAAGCAGGCAGGTTAAGGATACATTATAGGTATTCAAAACCCACCAAAGCACCTTATGCTCAGGGTCAAGACAACATTCCAATGCTTGGGGAGAGATTAGACTCATACCCAAAGCATGTGGACCAGCAATCCTGCTGTGACCAGGCTCTTATGTAGCCCTAACCTCCTCAACATTGTCCCAAAACCCAGAAGAGGCATAAGCATTGCCAAGGCAACATAATATCCAGCATCTACGCGTTCAAATTTTAAATACTTCTTAAATGTAATTTTTAACATGTCTAAGTCACCGTTAATATTACAAGCCCCAAGGCACCCTATAGCACTGAGTGCTCTTTACAAGGTGACTTCAGAACAAATTCATAAGCCTTTTTTAAGTTCCCAGCATGCCCTATAGGGTCAACCATTGCTGCCTAATGTTTAGCTTGTGGCTTAATTTCATACTCTTTAATCATTGATTGAAAATACCAATGCTTTTCACCAACCAAAACTGTAAGAAAAGTAACATAATTTGGTTTAAAATCTTCAGATATCTATGGAAAAAATCTAAAACCTCCACCCCTTATACTATTTCTAGAATATGCGTTCCTGCAGCATCAGAGAATAAGCTCTCCAATGCGTCGCCAATCCCGTTGGGAACAAGAACCCAATTACCTTCTCCAACCTTTAAGATATACATTAAGAAGAACAGACACCTCTCTTATACGAAGTGTCACCGCCGTGTTGGACACGTTTCCGACACTGACAAATCCCGACACTTGTTCGGCACTTCTTATTAGGTGTCTGGTTCAAAAATTACTTTTTTGTTGGCTTAACACTTAAGCCGTCGCCAATACACAATTAATATACTTGAAAAAACATAGAAGGTTGGTTTAAAAAGATTAATATATCATCAATTTGGATATTTTGTTATATGTTACTCACATTTCATTTAATTAGAATCTCTGTTTGTGTGTGTATGCAGTGTCCCCGTGTCCTATATTTTAGACATTAGTCATTCGTGTCCAGAGTCCGTGCTTCATAGGATATACACAGACCTCCCAAGAGGCCAAGACCTAACTCAAGTTGGGGTATTTTCTGCAAGGCTTGACCTCAAAGTTGACAATATCTGACCAGTGAATATGGCATTGCATAGAAAAAGCCTTTAAAAGTCAAAGCACAAAACAATAATGACTTTGGGAATCAATAGTTGCAAGCATGATGCCCCTATAACCGTAAATGCATCTAGCCATGACAAACTACACTCAACAACCAATTAATCAAGCAGAGAAATTAAGATAAGCAAAAATAAACAAACAAATAACCACTTCAGGTAAAAGGGTTTTGTTCTCTTAAATAAGAAAACTAAAGATAAAGAGAGAAGAAGGGTTGACCTGCCGTTGGCGGTTTCTGACTGAATCCGACGAAGGAGCGAGGTGGTTTTTCCGGCGAACATGGGCCCCACAATGACGTGAATCTCGCCGGAGGGAGGCGGCGAGGGCTCCGTTTGCAAGCTTCGATTTTGAATGGCGAAAATGAAATTATTGGACGAAAAGTGTGGTGGGTTGAGGCGGAGGAGACGATTGGGGATTCGACGCGGGTTGCTGCGGAAAGAGAATCGAGTTGTGGATTGAGAAGGAAGCGAGAACAGAGCAAAAGGAGAGGCTTTGGGAGATAAAGCAGAGAACTTTGGGTTCAAAAGAGACTTCATGGCGTGGAAGGGGTTTAGAGGTTTTGCAACTTGGAACAAAGATTTGGCATTTTATGCACGGAGGGAAATCTTGGGGAAACCACACTGACACTGCTAAATTGGAAAGGGAGTGTGTGCGAGTTCTTTATTTCAAAGAATAGATTTTGGATCCAACCAAATTGCACTTTAGGGCCGCCCGCACGCTTTAAGGTATTGCACTAAGAAAGACTCTTATTGTTACAATAGATCCTTTAGATTCAACTTCATTATACTCCAACCTCGAAGAATATTATGATATTGTCATATGTATTTTGATTTAAGTTTTTTTCTTTTTAAGAGGTGGAATAGAATAAGTGGCTTCTTTAATTGTTAATCTTTTTCCACCCGAAGGCTAGTTAAATATATGTCACAAATAGTAGTATTTGAATCTGTATTTGATGAAGATACTACTGTAGTGGCTATTTTGGAATGCACTGTGTGATAAAAAGACGGGTAATAAAGAATTAATGGATATTTCTAAATATATCACTAAAAAGAATCGACACAATATGTCTAGTCGATTGGAATTGAGAAAATTTTGTCCTTGTTGTGTAAACAACATAGAGAAAGAATGAAGGAAATATTCTATCGAAAGAATCATATTTGCTTCAGAAGATATGTTCTTCAAGCACTTGAGTCAGCTTGGATAACATTTAGACAAATAGAAGCCGGACGGCGGACAATGTCACGAAATGTTCGTCGAGGTGAACAAATATGGTTACACATATTTTCAGACAAATCGGTTATAGTAACATCTACTTAAACACGTTTGGGTTCGGGAAAAGGATCTCCTAAATATTAGGTAACTGTCGTTAAAACTAGGAAAATACTTTATGAAATGGGTGGGGTACCAGAAAATATAGCAAGGAAGGTTATTTCAATAGCATCATCCAAAATGCCTATACGAACTTAATTCATTATTTCAGGGTAATATATTAGAACTGTAATGGATCCACAGGTTCCCCAATCATGAATGATTCTGGAATCGCTAAGCTTACGTTTTAGTTGAAGTTGTAATGTTCTTAGGGTGAGCAAAGCATTCATGAAATTTAAGGAAAAATAATGAAATTCGTCTAAAAAATGTAATACGTGATAAATTAATCATAGTGTAATATTTAATAATTCATTTGATAAAAAATTATATTTTTAAAAAATTAATTTGATATTAAGATATAAAATTTAGTGATTAATTTATTATCAAATTATCTATAGAATTAATTTATGACAGGAATTAAATTTAAATTTTTTGAGAATTACTTTATTGGTGTCTCATAATTTTAATATTTACCAAAAAACTAATTTTGATTGGTTAAAAATAGATTTTTAATTAATTAATTTTATAGGCAACTGTTTAACATATGTCAAGATGGCCGAGTTGGTCTAAGGCGCCAGTTTCAGGTACTGGTCCGAAAGGGCATGGGTTCGAATCCCATTCTTGACAATGCTTTCCATTTTATATTTTCTCATACCACACACCGCACCATAATAATTTCATCATATTTAATTCATTTTTTTGTCAATGCCTTTTTATTTTGCGTCTTTTTAGATTTCACATTTTAGGGCTCATGGCCTTATTTAAAATCATTATAATAATAAGTACCTTGATCCGAGCAATGGGTTGGATTACGTTGATATGTACGTTTGCACTAAAATGATTATCAAATCAAAATAAAAAGGGCACCAAATGTTGTTCTAAGATTAACAAATAATAATAATTATGTGTTTATTGAATTGAAAGTGCTTATTAAAATTAACAAATAAACTAGTTAATAAATGTAAAAAGACATTTAGGATGATAAATGTAAAAGGCTGATTGAGTTAAATATACACAATTACTTTCAATATTTTTAATAATTAATCATCTTAAAAATTAGGATAATAATTTTAAAAAATTTATATTATAAAATAATTGTGAAGATTTTTTTTAAAAATAATCATTCTTAAATACAATGATCTATAAGTTTTAAAAGCAATAGACTGTCATAGTTATTTTAGTTTGTTTATCGAGACATGTTTCCTATTTTTTCACACACACACACACAAATTTAAATAAATAGAGGTTCTGAAATAATTTTGGGGGGGGGGGGGGGGGGGGGGGGGGAAAAAAGGGGAAAAAAAAAAAAAAAAAAAGGGGAAAAAAAGGAAAAAAAAAAAAAAGGGGGGGGACGAAACAA
>CM023955.1:10274212-10304221 GCA_013407115.1 Glycine latifolia | reverse complement strand
GGCGGAGATAAGAAGGGAATTCAAGTAAATAAAACAGAGGATAAAAATGGAGAAACAACAAAAAGGGGGTGGCGGAGATAAGAAGGGAATTCAAGTAAATAAAACAGAGGATAAAAATGGAGAAACAACAAAAAGTTTAGTAGTTTATAAACTAAAAAATAGTTGCAGTAGCTTCTAAAATTAGCCTAAAAGTTACTAAAATTATGTGTGATAAACGAGTTTATTTTAATGAAATTAACTTATACTTTACCATTAATATTTTCATCCTCTCCCTTCTATTTCTTAGTAATCAAACAAAGTGTTAATTTTGATGCTATATAGATTTTATATAGTGTCTGAATTACTATTCGTGATCCATGACTTAGGAAATTATCACATCAAGATGCACTAAAAGCAACTAATCTAAACATACCGATAGTTTTTGTTTGCTTCAGCATCGCATTAATGTGATCCTGTGTCCTTTAGAAATATACTATTGTAGTTTCTGTGCCATTTAAATAGTTTGACATGTTTTTGATATCGGATATGTTCCCAAAACGTTTCCAAACATGCTCACAATGAACTCCAAAATCGAGCAATGTACATGGGAGTTAAGAAAAAGTTCATATATATTTTGACATTAAGATAATAAATTTATAATCTTTTCAGGAAATGAATTGGATGTTTGTTCAAGAAAGTAAATTCTTTGGCCTAACTTTGTCACATGTCAAAATGTCAATGACAAAAAGGTAGAACTATCGGATTAAGGATTGAGTTGAGTGAAACAGTAAGAGATATTTTATTAGTTGATATGACCCAAGTCCAGTATTTTGGTCGAAATGCGTGATATATATATGTATATAAACTATGTGAGGCTTAGGCTCTTCTTATGGTTAATGAATGCAACCATTATTCACCAACATATATGAAAAAGACACGGGAATGATTGTAGAATGGAAACTCAACTCTCACAACAGGAAAAAACCCCACCAACACTTATTAATAAATTGAATGATTATCCCTGACTTTTACGAAGTGGGACGAGCATTTTCCCTTTATTATTGTGGCAAAGAAGGTCCAGAATTTACAATAGTCTAAATTCCAAAAGAAAGAAAGACACCAACAAAGAAGAAGAACTGAAGAAGGAGCAAAGTTGGTTGGAATCAAAAGGGTCCATTGCAGAGATTTGCCGCAGAGTCACTGCCGGTAAGGGATGGAAATAACTGTGCTCCTAAGTCCTAACTTGTGTAATTTTGTATGTGTTTGATTTTCTTGTTAGTGTCACTTTTTTGGTGTTGGCATGATCTAATTATTTCATTGAAGTTTCTCTTTTGTAATTAAATTAACACGCTAATGCTAGCTAAAGTTTAATTATATGCACGGAAGGATAAGGATACATGCGCGTTTCATGCATCAAATTAGTGTGTATGCATAAAAAAAAAAATGGAAGTACAGAGCAGATTTTGAAAGACGATTATGATTGGGAAGAGATTTTATTCAATTTTAGCAAACAAATTAAAGATAGTGATTGTTGAAGTGATACAAACCCTTCCGTTTGCATTTTAATTAACTTTGAATGATTAACATAAAACACAAACAAGTCCATAGTTTTTTTTTTTTGTAAGACTTGACTCTTTAGATATCAGTGTTTTATTTCATGGCTGCATTGTGAATGATCAAAGAGAAACGTCTTAATTTTTCATAAATATACTGTGTAAACAATCCTTTAGTCAGCTTTATGGCTTTTTTTTACTCATCTGCTATCGATCACAACAACAAAATATTATCAACTAGGTAAGGTCAGCTATATAAATCACATGATGCCATTACATTCGGTTGAAAACACTGCTTATGTTTTCATTGTCGGTCCCAAGCCTTGGTTAAGGAGGGTGTTGTTAGCCTCTTGGAAATTATCATAATATTTGCAGATATACTGAACATGAATCATTCTTTTGACTACTCTCTTACCCTGTTAAAAAAAATCGTTTTTGGAGTCTATTTCATGTCCACTATTTAATTTATTTTCCCCAGAACAAGGAAGAGGAGGCAAAGTACATTCTATCAAAAATCTATCGTCCGAGTGAAGTTGAAGACGAAATGAGAGCCATGCAAGAATCAATTGAAACTGAGAGGGAAGAGGAAGGTTTGATTGGGCATAGTCTAGCACAGAAACTGAGGAATGCCTTGGCTAATGTTGTAGTTCGAAGAGCGCTCTACGCAGGCATCACTGTCCAAGTGGCTCAGCAGTTTGTTGGCATCAATGCTGTCGTGTATTACAGTCCAACCATAGTTCAGTTTGCTGGAATTGCCTCCAACTCCACAGCTCTTTCCCTTTCTCTGGTTACTTCTGGATTGAACGCTGTTGGCTCTATCTTGAGCATGGCTTTCATTGATAGATATGGAAGGAGAAAGTTGATGCTCATATCCATGATTGGCATCACTGTTTGCCTCATAATGTTAAGTGTTACATTCAACCAAGCAGCTCCTCATGCTCCTACCATTAGTAACCAGGATACAACTTAGCTTTGGTGCTAAATCTACATGCCAGGCTTACACAAAGGCCCCAAATTTCTCCTCATGGAACTGCATGCATTGTTTGCAAGTGGACTGTGCTTTTTGTGCCAGTAGCGAGACTGATGTAAGTGTTACTAAAGATTTGAGTTTACTTTTGATATAGTGTTAGTATAATTTTTTTTTACACAATCAACCTATTAGATATCATCCTAAACAAGTAAACATAATTTTTAAAGCAATTATTATAAAAGTCAACAATCTTATCATACATGATAATTCATGATTAAATTTGTGTTTGGAAACTCATTGAGAGGTAAGAAATCACGTCTGATATGTGGAAGTTATAACTATTAACTTCTCAGTAAACGTGAAAAACCACATCTGGGGTGTGAAGCCAAACACGCTACGAATGATAAAGTAAAAAGCCTTTACATTCTAATTAAATTCTATTGTCATATGTGTTTCATTCTTTGCTAAGAATATGTGAAAACCTGGACTTCCACCAAATAATATTCTGTTTGATTAAGCAAGACAAGAGTATAAGAGGCATGTGTCGTGCACAAAATCAAGTATGGTTTTCTAAGGATTGTCCAAGCAGAATTGGAATCCTTGCTGTTGTAGTACTTGGATTGTATATCATAGCATACTCTCCTGGAATGGGAACTGTGCCTTGGGTTCTAAACTCTTGAGATTTATCCATTGAGATTCAGAGGTCTTGGTGGGAGTATAGCAGCAGGTTCCAACTGGTGTGCTAATCTCATTGTGAGCGAGTCATTCCCAAGCATGACAAAAACTCTAGGCACTTGTGGCACATTCCTCCTCTTTGCAGGGTTCTCTCTTATAGGACTTGTGGCCATCTATGCCTTAGTGCCTGAAACCAAAGGCCTTCAGTTCGAGGAGGTCGAGAAATTGCTTCAAACCTTTCTCATTTAACGAAAAAAGGAGAATAACATAGGGAAAGAACAAGACTTGGCTTAATGATACTGTCATGTCTTTTGTTCAAGGGGGGGATTTTATTGTATTTATGGCAAAACTAGTCATAAACATAAACTTATATAACTTATTTGAATGAACTATGAAAAATATTATACTAATAAATAACAATTATGTATAATTTGTTTTTATTTTCAAGAAAATTGATTGAAAAACGTAAATTTATGATTAGGTATGTTAATTCATTAATATTTTTGGATTAAGATTGTTGCTTGTATTGTAGGAAAAAAAATAGTATTTTATGCGTTAAATTACCAAAAGAGCATTGAGGCATTTGGGGTAAAATGATATTGGGTGTGGGTGGGGGGGGGGGGGGGGGGATTTAAATAACCAGCTATGATAATTAATTTAATAAAGAAAAAACAATTAAAAGGAAGTTGTCGTTATTAATCATTCACAAGCATCCCCCCTTGGTATATAAGCAGAACTAATGGAAAACTTAGTCAATATATTTTATCATAAATAGAAATAATCTATGGGTAAGAGTAACATTAAGTATATAACTCTTATAGACACCCTCGTCCCCCAAAAAAGTTTGATTGGTAGGGATTAAATAATTGTTAAAAGTTGCTGAATTCTATTTTATCTACCGGTTCTTTATTTTATTTTATTTTTTCATTTTCTCCTGAATTGACGTAGATGTAAAAATTGAATAGTTTGAAAGCAACTTTGAGTAAAAGTTTTGCAAATAGAAAACGTGAGAATTCAACTATCTTGCTGAGATCTTCTACGTTCCAAGATGTTTCAAACTTTTGCTTAAGATAAACCAGTACCATCTCTCACCAAACAGATTCGCCTTTTGATGATGCAAGCAATGAACCTAAGTAATATATATAAGACCCATACTTTTAAATGAATGAAAGAAGAGAACACCGACACGGGTAATTCAAAACCTCAAGATTAGAAAGTGCTACCAACCAAACAAACGGCAGGACAAAACATACCTGCCCTGCCAGCTAATTGGTGATTATTATAAGCGACAAGAAGATTTGAAAGGGGGAAAAAGAAAATAAAAATCAATATGCAAGGTGCAAGATGAGGAAAAATTGTACAGCAAAAATGATGCAATCTGTGGTGGAATTAAACTGCGAGGTGGGGCTATGATTTGCCATACAGATGTAATTTGGAACTAGACACGGTAGCATGCACCGGGTGAACCGCTTCACAACAAGGACAACAAGCCTCAGGGACCTACACCATTCATATAAACACCCGCCCAAACATGTCCCAATCTCACCATGTATCATAGTTTTTTCACTACCAAACATTTCTTTCGATCTGAGTTAAGATCTTCTTCCACTACCATCTAAATGGTCCTTCTTACAAGGCTCATCTTAACTGAATTTATCTGACTCTTGCTTTACTCTTTTCAGAACTTTGATTAAAAAAAAGTTTTCTTAAAGACTCTTCTGTCTTTTTTGGAATTCAGTTATAAGCTGAGAAATTTCCTTACAGAGTATTCCTAAAGACTTCAGCAAGAACATATTCCATATTTTATTTCTCAACTCTCAAGGCAAGCATATTCAAATATTTCAATTTTCATGGCAAAGTAGCACAAAATAAGGAATCAAATAAAGTACTGGCCACTGGGGATGAAAAACATGTATAACAGTTTAATCGCCAAAAAGACCACACTCCAGTTGATCTAGACTGTGCAATACACAGTATCAAATCAAATAAACAAAACTCAAGCTGTGCTGACTCGAGAAATTATGGCCACAAACATTCCTGGATTTGCAGTACAAGCTCCGTACTTTCATTAAGATCGCAAATTAATTACCATACAATAATACAATCAGAAACCCTTTTCACAAAACTAGGGTCATCTAAACAAAAGGGAACCTAATCAACCCAAAAAAGACAACCATGTAACTCCAGGAAACACCAGTAAATGGAAACAAGGGAAAGCAAACTCCCAAACCTAGCTATATTCATACATCTAAAGGGTCAGTCTATAGATCGCTAGCTTCTTCTAACTTCAATAAACACGGTTCCAATTCCAACTATCTTAGCCACACTGTACAAACCATCAAAAACACTATATATACAACAACCAATTACATTGTATAATTACCACCTTCCCAAGTAGCAATGTAATCACTTGTCTAAGAACTTGAAGTAGATGCTGCCTCTTGTCTTGATTCCCTCAAATATCGAAGAAGTGTTTCAGCCTGCAAAACAAGCAAGCCAGAAGCGTTAACATCCAGGTCCATTTTTGAACATGACCATAAATCCCCAAATACAATTAAAACATATTTACATGCAATGCCTAGTAATGCTTAACAAAGGACTAAATCAAACTAGTACTTTAGTATGTATCTGAGTGCATGTTTAGATTTCAGTTAGGAGAGCTCAAAATTACTATTACTTTCGAAAAGAAAATTTTTTTCGATAGCCTGGATGAGCATTTGCAAAAATGATTCTGAATAAAATTCAGTTTGGTTAGAATTAATTTTGAAGTAAAACCATTTATGTATGAATTTTTAATTCTAAAAGCAAGCTAGTAGCAAATCTCAGCTAAATTTTTAATGTAGTACAATAAAACTAGTTGCTTCAACTCAAAATTCACTGACCCAGAATCAATTTGTCAACTTAAAATCAAACAAGTGAACATTCACCTAAATTTAGGTTAACAGTCATGTTATTATCTGTATATCATAATGATATGATTTGGGACGACTGAACCTGAAACCAACAATCCACTTAATACAAAGATTGAATTGAAGTTTGTCAGTATGATCGAATAGAGAGGTTTGATTTGAGTTTGACCAACCTTATGCTTAGCTCGAACACTCCCAGTTTGAGAAAGAGCAACGAGAGGAGGAATCCCACCCTCCCTAACAAGAAGCCCTCTGTTTTTGACACTATCAACACAGAGCTGAAGAAGTATCAAAACCGCAAATTCCTTCCCTTTCACAGACCCATCCTCAATAGCTTCCACAAGAGCAGCAATTCCACCTTCTTCAACAATCGCATCTTTCCCTTCCTGAATCCCCGCCAGGCTATTCAGCACCACCATGGCCTTCTCCGCCATGCCGCTCCCCTGCTCCGCCACGAGCTCCACCAGCGGCTTCACCGCGCCGGCACTCACCGTCCTCTCCTTGTTCTGCCTCACCGAACAGAGCTTATAAAGCGTCGTCAGCGCGTCCTTCTTCCCTCTACTCGAACCATTCAGAAGCAAAGAAACCAGCGGCGGTATCGCACCTGAAGCCCCGATCGAGCTCTTGTTCTCTTCCACCAAAGCAAGGCTTAGAAGCGCGCACGCCGCGTTCTGCTTCGAAGTTTCGGTTCCGGTCTTTAGAACATAAATCAGAGACTTCACTGCTCCGGCATTGGTTATCAGCATTTTATTGTCCTCGTGGAGAGAGAGGTTTAACAACGCGGTGACAGCGTGTTCCTGCGTCCAAGGATCGCTGCACCGGAGAAGCGGAACGAGGACGGGGACGGCGCCGGACTCCGCGATCAGAACGCGGTTGTCGGCGCGGTTTTTGGCGAGTAGGCGGAGTTTCGCCGCGGCGGAGCGCTTCACCGCCGCCGACTGCGACTGGAGGCCGTCGATGCACATCTTCACCGTCGGTTGGAGATCCTCCGGCGAAATGCTCTCGATAATCTCCGTGGAGAAGTTCTCCCTCTGCAGGAACCCCATGCAGGGCTCAATCTCCGGCTCCGGCTCCTCGTTCTCGCCGGATACGTCGCTCTTTTTCGGCGACGGCAGCGTGGCCAGGCGCTGCAGCTCGCCGGAGATGTCACTGCTGCAGGCGGAGAAGTCGCTGAAAGCCTGCGACAAATCGAGGAGCTCCTCCTCCGCCGGCGAGTATTTCACCGATTTGCTGTTCCGCAGCGCTAGCTCGCCGAGACGGAGGTCGACGACGGAGTCGGTGAGGTTCTCCGAGAGACACGTGGATTTCTCGGTGAAGGAGCAGCTGCTGCTGTTGTCGTCTTGGAAGTAATTGGAGCGTATCGTGCGCATGGACCTTCCGATGTGACGCTGCGTTTTGGACGAAACCGAGGAGTGGTACTGGTAACTCCTCGCCAAGGGGAAACGGCTCGAATTCGAGCGAGATTCCTCCAGCGAAACCATTCTCGAACCTTTCCACGCACACGAATTGCAGAGATTAGGGTTTTGCGTTTCGTGTTATGTTATTTTTTATCTCGGTTCAGAGTTTCATAGTGGAAAAAAGTGAGTGAAGGCTGCGCCAGGTTGAAGACGACGAATAATAATAATAAGGAGAAGGAGAATAACAGTTTGATTTTTCTTTTTTATTTTCGTATTATATTTTTATTTGGCTGTGAGTTTGAGTGGTGGAGGGCTTTGGTATCCGGGGCGGGCTACTCTCAGTGGGCGTTGAGATTTTGTAGCGTGACAATCGGTGATGATAAGGTGGGACCATTTGAATCGACGGTGACAAATGTGTCGGAAGATGAACGAAGTGAGGAACGAGATTGGGAAAATAGTATAATGTGGGGTCGTCGGCGTCGGGTAAAACCGTCGTCGTTTGGTGCGACCTTTTTATAACTTCAGTTCGTGTCTGGTTGAAATGACTGAAATACCCTGATTTACGAAAAGAGTCAAATACAGGTAGGTGTCAAGTATAAGGAACGAATGGCACGTGTTGATGTAATCAGAGCAGGGGTGTTGCACTTTACCGTAACTTACTTATATCTGCGCCGTATGATCTAGTGATCTGTATTATCTGAGTTATTTATTGCAAGTCAAAGTGTTATTATGGAACGTAACCGAAATATGTTGTATGGGACTATGCCTTTACCTTTAGCTAAGACGACAGGTATGTATTGCATTGCATGGCCTTTGCTTTGGTATCCCCATTTTAAAATTAAAAGAACGTACTATTGTTTGCCTTTAATTTAAAAAAGTTAAAAAAAAAATGTATTATGATCTTGCTTTATTCAATTGTTATTAATTTATTTACCCGCTTTAAAATTAATATCTCAAAAACGTCTATAATTTAATATCTGGCTTCAACTAGTATCTCTCATCACTCCCCACAGATAGTATCTTGTTTCGTGGTCCTCCGTGTCCAGTCATAAAATGAATTTGTGTTAAAATTAGACAGTACTGGCCAAATGATCGTGGGGGAGTAGTACCAAGCAAAAGGAAATGGTAAATTTGACTCTTTTAAAGTAAATTAATATGTAAAATGAAAAATTAAAGAAATATTTAATATTGATTTGAGTACAAATGTTTTATAAATTTAACAGCGGTATTTTTTTTTTCTTTTCCATTTTATGTATTTAGTTACTTTAGAAAATAGACTTAAATCATGAAGGGAAATCGCCAAAGAATCATTGAATTGGGTGTATCTAATATTAAAGTGACGTTAAATTTCAAATTGCACTTAATGAATAATTAATTTTAATAGTAACTCCTAATTTATTTTAAACAAACAAAGTCATGAATTTGAATTTTTTTATTAAAAGAACACTAAATAAAATCTTTGTACTTGAGTGTTATTTTAGACTTAAAAAAGCTCTAAACGTTTACACGTGGATAAATGTTCAGTGGGAAATCCATGTGCCTGTGGGTGCTGGCATGCTGGGATAGCAAATGCGTTCTACTTGCCTAAATTTCGTGGCGCTTCTAGATATTATGCTATTAATATTTTTATATTAATTAATAAATTATAAAAGCAAATAAGTATTTGTGGAAATTTTGAATATTTTTATTTAATTAATAAATTATAAAAGTAAATAAGTCTTTTGAGGAAATTCTTGTATAATTGAATGTTTTACTAATCTTATTTCATTATTTATGAAAATTTTATTAATTTTATGATAATTATTTTAAAAGTTATATTGATGATAATTTATGATTATATGATTATTAAACTATTTAATTATCCTTTGTGAAACATATGTCTCTAGAATTAAGTTAGGTAGACCAAAGTGATTAAACTTGACTGCAAGTCAATTTTAAACTATAATTAGTAATAATATTATTGAGAAAATTATACGAACATGCCAAAAACATGTGTATAAAATTGAAGATTTACAGTAATTATTATAAAATTATTTTCCTAGAAAAATTACAAATTTATTTAAATTGACATAAAAAAACATCAGAGAAAAAAAATAATTTCAATATAGAATTATTGTGACAAACATTATCACTTGAATTTTAAATAAAATTTAAAAAAATAAATAATTTAAACTTTTAGTGACTAGAGGCCTCAAGCAATTATCTCATTAACATAATGATACCCGCGGGGCCACGGTCCTATATATACAGATATTGTAAATAATAATATCTTTGTGAAAAAAATTATAAATTGTAAATAATATAAATATTTGCACATAATATAGATTGCAGTACTACGTACTTTGCATCCTTCAATAATTAAATTAAATGTAATAATTTAATTTTATTGTTAGGTAAGGATGCAGCATTATGGGCTGTCCACAACCTTAGTTGTATTTTAATATAGATATAGATATATAGATAGAGTATTGGCTTCGTTCATACTTGGAACGGTTTCATTTTTTCTGAAAATTTTATTATCTTGTGTAACGGATTCAGACAATTATATTACTGAAATTAACATTTTTTTTTTCTTTGAGAATGACTGAAAATAACTAATGAATGAAGAAAATTGGATTGCATATCAATGAACAACTTGCCGAAAATGAAATAATAATTTCAAAGTCAGTGCGAAAGTTGAATGTCTAAGCCACAACAACATTTTGCCAATTATCAGCAAATCCATGAACAATATACAATTTTGCAGCTCACATTATTAATCAACTAGTGCATGATCCTGTGTGATGTACGGGACAAATTATACATGGAATGGAAGTAATATTTTTATTATTTTAAAACTAAAATTAAAACTTACGGAGAAGAATAATAAAATAAATAAGTATTTTTTTATAAAATTAATATGAAATTACAACAGCAAAAATTATTTTAGCTTAAAAGAAGAAAAAAAATCATATTCATAATCATTAGATAATGTTAACAAAAAGGTTAAAAAATACTCCTTTTTTATGTAGTGTTTTAAAAAAAAATACGATGCTCTGTTACAAGGAAATAATACAGTGTAGTTTCTTAAGCTCTAATTCAAATATTTAAAACGTACAAATGAGACGTAATGATTATAACTGATACTTTAAAAAAATCCTTATAATTTTTTGTTGGAATAGGTATTTGAATAATTAAATTACTTGAGCTTAATTAGTTGAACTAACGAATGTCGTCCACGATAACGCGTTTTGGACCAAAAAAAATATCAGAAAGCCACCTACTGATGCCATCAGCTAAAGAACTGCAAAGTGTTCGTTAGGGAATTGGGAAGTTGAACACGCAATAACGCAAATAAGTGAGATCTCAAAGAGTGGGGTTTACAGGAAGATCATTAAGAAACGAAAGATTATTTTGTATTCACATTAACAAAGTTACTTTTTGAGCTTTTATCTCTTCTCTTTATGAGACTAATGATGGCTGCGCACACTTACTTATTTGTGCTCGCACTTTTGTAATTAATATAGAACATAGAAAACTTGTGCCAAATAAAAGGAATACGTATACCATTCGTATTGGTGGTCTTAATCACGTACTACGTACATTTGTGCACTGTCATTCAACTACATTTTGCAGGTTATGTATCTCGAATGTTCTACTATACATTAACAATTATGAAATACTGGATTATATACTTTATTATGAATTTGATTTTTTTTCAATTCATGTACCATCTAGGGTTAGCTTTTTCTTACAGTCCATCTAGGGTTCGCTTGCTGCGAGAAACTTTAAATTTTGGATAGTGAAAATCAAAGTAATATATACTCTTTAAAACATATTAAAATATGAATATGATTATTTTTTTTGTTTCTATTGATGTTCAATTTTCTTAAAATTTAACAAAAATATTTAAAATAATATAGAATTATAATTTAACGGTTGGATTAATTAAATCCATGTGTTATATATAGTTATTGAACTGAGTAATAATTTATGTAAGTTATCCGATATTATTTGATCTTTCCGTATATTTTTTTACTTAATTTATATAAAAAAATGGATTGCGAGAGGAAAGTTACAGACAATAAAATACATATGAGAACCTAATTAAATTATACTAAGGAATTGTGAAAAGATCTATTAAGTAGATATGTATTAACTAAGTTACATGAAAAAAAACGAAGAGAACAATAACTATATAAAATATTAATAAATTTAATGTTATTAATGAAATTTCTTCCTTTTTATAAATTGGTTAAAAGAATATTAATTGACTTTTGGGGAGATCGTGTTGTTTTGGAACAAAATAAAATGAAACATGTCAAACTACTTAAATGAATCTTTTTAAAATTTTATTACAATGTGTGGGTAAACATATATATAACAACCTAAAATTTTTCTATATATTATATTTATTTATTTTCTTATTAAGGTTAAATTCCTTAGATTTATTAAATAATCTAATGTGTGCAACGTATTATAACATTTCTTAAACGTATTTGAGGTAAGAACAAAAAGAAACTATATATATATATATCATATTTCATTTATATATTACATCATAATATCATAGTTCTTCAAACACTGTTATTTATTTACAAAATACACAACCCATATCCCTTTTCAAACATGTTCTCCGGTGCTATCCTCTTCACTAAGCACCATTATGGGATTTGTGGTTGGGTTCAGATACACAAGAGCAAATTGCAAGAAGGGGTCGTGTGGATTAAACGTTTCACTAAAAACAGAAACGAGAAAGTGAATTCCAAAGTAGATGTGGGCACGCAAGACGGATTGCATAGTTATAACATAGCAATTTCTGACTTCATCTATATACCATGCTATGTCTAGTGCATAAAGGAACAGGATGATCGATGCCATCTAAAATGAAACATGGGATAAATCTAGTGAGAAATAAATTTCTCAGTAGAAAAAATCTAAACCATCAAGCACGTTAGTATATTAGTAAATCATCAATATAATCAAATGAATCCATAAAATGATTATGCAACTATATGAATGCATGAAATGAAATGGTCACAGGTGCACATGGCCTCTACATATGTACAGTATGTAGGAATGCTGCGGTCGTCTTACGCTAATCATGCATGACTTTCCATGTATTAGCACTTGATCTCTCTACATCTTTATTATAGATGTAGTATCATAGGCCCGGTTTCACAAATCTCGTACTGGACTTGGAAACTCAAATCAATCATCTTTACCCATCAAAATTCATTCTTCACATATAATCTTATGGAAAATATTTCCATTATTTCATCATTTTGTACCAGAAGAATGGTTTAAAACAACATATCTTATCCAAGCAAAATTCTATCAACTTGGGCAAAATAATTGAGTATCCTCAAGCTACAAAAATTCATGTTAGTGGTTTAACAAATAAATCATAATACTTTCTCTTTTACTAATATATGGATTATCTAACGTGGTAGCAAAGACCGGGATGACTACCCTTGGGATGATTATAAAGTGATTAAGGAGTCTGGGGTGGCCGGGTTAAGTTTATCATAGGAGGGGTGTACATAAGTAATGATATCTGAGTCCGAGTTGGCCGAAGTAAGTTTATCATAAGGAGGGTGTATATAAGTAATGATATCCAAGTTCTAGGTTGGCCTGGTTAAGTTTATCATAAAAGGGGTGTATAAGTAATAATATCCAAATTTTGGGTTGACCGAGTTAAGTTTATCATAAAATGGGGGTGTATAAGTAATAATATCCGAGTTCCGGGTTGGCCAGGTTAAATTTATCATAAAAGAGGTGTATATAAGTAATGATATCCGAGTTCTGGGTTGGTCGGGTTTGGCCGGGATGTACATAACCTGGATGGCTATAGCAAGGCTGGATAAGTCCAGATTGACTGGGGTGTACATAACTTGGATAGCTATAGCAAGGATGGGTAAGTCTAGGTTGACCGGGATGTACATAACATGGACTACTATAGCAAGGACGGGTATGTCCGGGTTGACAAAGATGCATATAACCTGGACTACTATAGCAAGGATGGGTATGTCCGGGTTGACCGGGATGCATATAATTTGGACTATTATAGCAAGGACGGGTATGTCCGGGTTGACCAGGATGCATATAATCTGGATTACTATAGCAAGGACGAGTATGTCCGGGTTGACCGGGTTTCACTAGTTTTACGCATAAACTATTACGTATAACTTTCCAAAACGCTAATAATTCTAATTATAATTTCTTAACTAGCCTAAGTTTAAAATCACCATATATTCATCATAAAATAACCTTTAAAACATAGATTTCTGTCTTAAATAAAGACTAAGTCTAGACAACTAAGCACATACTTTAATATTAAAAAATTCTAAATCAGAGATTGAAGCCTAGCCTACTTCCAATAAGTCTGATGGACTGAGTAGAAGATTTTTGGAGTAACTTTAAGGTAGAAAGTTTTTACGTGAAGGAAAGAAGAAATGGAAGTATACAAAGGTGGTAGAAAATAAAGGATTTAATATGAAGAGTGGGGGTTGAAAGTTTTCGTGCAGAGATTTCTAAATGCAAGGGTATTTATACTAGTTTATTTAGTTAGGTTTTAAGTAATTTAATTAAGTTATAACCGTGTTAGGATTTAGTTTGGTTACAAGGTAACTATCCTTGGAGATTTTTATCTTAAGTTAATCATTACAAATATTCCTTCATTTATGACTTCAAATACGTGATAGTTTATTGAATGTTGAACTTCAGTTGCCTATATCCATATGTCTGTACTATATAAAGTAGAATTTTCTTCATTTAATGCCTTTGAAAAATTATCTCTTAGTCATACATAATTTTTCTGCCATGTGTATTTCATATTACGTATGACTTGTGCTTGGTTGAAGGTGTGCATGTTATTAAGTAAATATATCTACTGCACCAATTATTTAATATTTTAAAGAAAGACTCCATACATTAATGATTATATAATTAGGTGGAAGACTTAATACAATTAATCAATTTTGATTGGTTTTATAATATTTGGTTGAGCTTGAGTCTTTTACGTGATTTCTTTGTTCAGAAAAATTTTATATATTTATATTCTGTTATTATCATACTTCCGTAAATTAAATATAAACTAAAAGTATAATTTTTTACATCAAAAAATAAGTAGGAAAATGATAATACCAACCTTGATGACGTATTGTAGTAAAAGACAAAATATTAAGGATAGAATTATAATTTCTTCATTAAATAAAAAATTCACATGAATAATTCATAAAGTAAAATTTTATTTTAAAAAGTAATACAAATTATGTAAATAAAAATTAATTCTAATTAAAGAATAACATAAAAAAAATATGTATAATATCATACTTAAATTTTGTCGTATTAATGATGGTTAGGATGAATGGCATTTGAAATGGAGAATAATGTGTTGACCTCACATTATTGGGTGCTTATCTCAAAATTAATGACCCTACAAGCCTACAACGTTATTCTGAACCTCTTATTCACAATCCACGTGGGGGCAGTGTACCCAGGAGCTGGAGTTTCATTTTTCAATGGATCCCTCCCAACCATTCAAACGGTTACTAGCGTTGCATTATGCCTACAAATGAGTGTGTGTGTGTGTGGAGTGACATTGGTTGTTTTCAATTTTCATTTTCCTTCATCATTCATCCCTGTTTACCATTCTTTTGAAATTGGATCCTTGTACAGTAAACACCTTGTTAAAAGAACCACCATTCCCTGATTATTCTTGAGGCAGTTTATGTTCCGATAGACATAAAATTATACATCACTTCGGAGTTAAAGTTATGGGTCTTTATAAACATTGTTTTTTCTCAATATATTATATTAAAGTGTTTTTTACAAACACAAAATTATAACGATCATCAAACACTTAAACAAACAATAATTCAAATATGAAGATTCAAACAATATATCTAATTTGAGGTCAAAACAATAATAATAAAAATGAATGTTATGTTATTCATTCTAAACTAATTATCCTAGATAATTATCTCATTAAACAATATATTGATTCATCCGAACAATAAAGAAATGAGGTCAATGTTAAAGATTGTCTTGATATGTGAATATGAAAATTCTAAGGATGCATATAGATTTGAGATCAGAATAATAATAATAAAAATGAATGTTATTGTATTTCTTATGAACTAGTTATGCTAGATAACTATCTCATTAAACAATACATTGGTTCATCCGAGCAACCAAAAAATGAAGGTCAATGTTAAAGATCGTCATGGTCTGTGCATGTGCAATTGACCTGAGAAGAATTTTAAAATAGTGCTCTGCTTTTGGTTTTGACAGTGTTGCACGCTCTCTTTGGTTTTGCTCTTCCTTTTATCCTTCCCGAATCCAATTATAATATCAAACAAAATGCAAAAATTAAATATTAAATTTAACTTGCTGATGAGTTTATTAATTTTTATTCTAATTTAGGGCAATCTAGTTCACTTTCACATCAATAGTGAGTTAGGAAAATAGATCTTACGATTCTGTAGAAAGAAGTTATTTCCGTATACTCTATATGGTCGAACCAAGTACCAACCATCTTCAAAAATCAAAACCAATCCCTCTCGTGTTGTCCTCTGCATTGATTTTATATCTCATGGTGACACTTACAACACTTGATTACTGTATATTAAATTAATGGATATTACAAAATTTTATCATATTTACTTTGCTTACCCAAATTTCTGCTTATATTTAAAATATGCATCTTCACGTTAAGCTTATTTGTGTGTTCGCATGGTCCAAAAACTAGTTACAAGTAAAATACATAGTACTGTTGTAAATTAAACACTTAAATATGAATTTATTCTATGTAAATTTGTTTTTTTTAGTTCTGGTAAGTTTTTTTTTTTTCAGTTTTTGTAATTTTGGTTTTTTTAAGTTTTTCTTTTAATTCTTATAAGTTTGCCATTTTTTTTTTATTTTGATCGCTAAAACACGAACTTAAAATATAGGGAACTAAAAATTAAAAAAAATTGAAATATTAAAAGAGACTAAAATTTGAATAAAAAAAACTCACACCAAATAAAATGAATAAAAAACTTTAAAAAATCAAAATTGAAAAAATATAAACTTATAATAAATTACATAAAAAATCACATAAATGTCATATCATTATTTAATCGCTTCAGTCAATGATAAGGACTAAAAATAAGATGAAAAATTATAAGAGACTAAGACTAATAATTTATGTTTAGAAGAACTAAAAGCATAAATAAATAAAAAAATAGAGACAAAAAATATAATCAACCCTAACAAAATAATTGATAAATAACCTTGTCTTTTAAACTTTTAATATTTTCTTACAATAAGTAAAAAGATAAAATATGTTGTAGGTTCGTCTATTTTCAATCAAACTTAGTCTTAGTTCATAATAAAAAGACTTTGCTCCCCTGTATTTTTTAAAATAAGTGTAATTCACCCTAACTCTATCAACCATGTATGTCGACGCAGCAAGTTTTAGGAAAGATAAATACACCCTCGAACTCGATTCCACTTCTGTAAATGGTTAGTCACTTTAGTAAACAAGGTTAATAAAATTAGGATGAGGGATCAATTCCACTAATATAAAAAAATAGGAGTATCAAACGTATAAAGGAATCTAAAACAGAGAGATCTAAGTTTGGTCTATAATAGAAAGACCTGAAACACATTTTACTCTAAATATAAACATACACTCATTTTCTTTTTCACGTCCCTTTTCCCCATTTTCTTTCCACCTCTCTATTCCTTTTTCACCATATTACTTATACTATACTAGTATTTTAGCATTTGAATTACATAAAATGAATATTTATTATATACAACTAAAATTTATAATTTATAATAAATAATTATTTCTAAATATATATAATATGTAATAATAAAATTTTTAACATATAAATTATATTTTAAATTAATGATAAATAACTTATGTTGTGATATGTTGTTATTTTAAAAAAAATCATATTTAAGTTAAAATTAAAAAGATTGAAATTGATAGATTGAAAGAAGAAAAAAAGAACATAGAAGATGATATTATATATATATATATATATATATATATATATATATATATATATATAGTTTTTGATATTCAACTACACATTGTTAAAACTAATCTACAAGTTTTTCATTATTAGTAAACTAATTCAAATTGTTTATATATAGTTATTCCCTTGAGACTGTTTTATTTTTAGTATGTTCATAAAAAAATGAAAATAGTTTCTTTTAATTACAAAAAAGATCATATCGAATATAAATTCTTTATTTAGCATCAAATAATTCTATATCCTAAATCAAAATTTTAACTTATTTACTGGCCATAAATTAAGCTTATTAAAGAAATACACTACACCTATGCCATATGTTCGTTTGCAATTTCCTGCGGGCAGAAGAATAACAAAAAGTCCAAAACGACAGCTACATCACTCATGCACTCATGCACTCATGCAGAACAGAATCTGCAAACATAAGGGAACAGTTGCAGTATAGGCCTAATTCCTAAGATAGAAAAGAACAAATAGATATTTTATTCCCCTTCAATTACGAATCTCATCGTGAAGATAGTGGGAGCAAAAAAATTTTATAATTGATTGGAGATTTTTATAAATCCATTGTTTGTCAGAGGCCCATTGGAATCACACAGTGTAGTAGGACGCATCATAGTCATTGAGATTTGGGTGTGTTTAAAAATAGGAACACAAACCTTTGGAGTATTCATTCAGAATCTAGCACCGTCCCTTGTATATCTAAAATTAATCTATCCCTCCAACATGCAAATCATCATGACTGATGATGGCTGGCAAAAGGATTATGCTGGGTAGAATTTGAGTATAGCTCATCTCTTATTTTGGAATATTGTTAGTCTCTATATTTTTAAAAAAAATACTCAAATTTAGTGTCTGTATAAGGGGAAAAATGTTGACTTTAAGGACTAAAGTTTGGATATTAAAAAAAAATGTTTTAATAGTAGAGATTAAAGTCAAAATTTGAAGAAAAAAATATTTATAACTAAAAACTCTAGTAATCCTTAAAATTTTAAGTTGATAAACCAATTTATTGTGTGAGCAAGTTTGAATTACATTTTCAATTTGAATATTTATACTCAAACTATTTTTGCAGAGTTCTTGAAAATATTAACATATTTGTAACGTTATAAAATACAACAAATTAATCTATTCAAATTTAATAATTAAATTAATTAATTTGATTATATTTTCAGTTAATATAATATTCTCACAAATTATTTTAAAAAAATGCTGCCATGGGTCCCCGCACCACTTTTATTTTTTATTTTTTATATCGAATCTATTAAAGGTTAATATTTTATAGGATCAAGGCAGGGCTCTCGTCATAAACGTGATGTTCCTAATAGTACTATATTATTATTATGAAAAGAACTGTCACTGGACCAAAATAAAAGAATAATGAACCATGCGTGCATCGCAGAAAATGGCCCATGAGTTTCTCACTGGAATTGAGGGTGGTCCAAAATGAGCCTATCTGAAATTGTGGCTTTTTATACACTACTTTTGAGTCTCCCAGTTTTGTCAGCATAAATGGCTTCGTTCCCCTTCCTTTTTTGCAACGTTAATTCATGTGTCAATTTTTGTGACATCAAATTCGTTTTCTTCTTTTATTATTGTGACCCCAAAGATAGTGAGAAGCATGAGAAAATGAGAGGTAGGAAAGGCTAAGCCCACTTGATTTATGTATGCCATGATTTTTATCACGAACATGACTTCACGTGGGGATAGTCATTGTTAGATAATAAGTTTCACACCGGGAGTTGAAAAAAATTACGGCAGATAAATAATAAGTTATAAATCCGAAGTATCAAAACAATTTTAGATAACCAAGTAACGTTGATGAATTGGTGCGAGATACGTTGTATTAAGTGCTTAGAATGAGTTTTTTTTTTATCATACATATAGTTCTATTTATTTGAACATGATTGTCACCTAAAAAAAACCTCGGGTCTTTATTTTAAATTTTTTTAGATAAGTAGATCACTTGAGCTAAAGAGCCTACACTCTTGGATATGGTTTGCACACTAATTTTAATATAGTAATGAGTCAATATACATGAAAAAACCTAAAACCCTAAGTTAAAAGAATATATTTAAGTCAAACAAAAAAAGTTCAACATGCCTAAGACATTTGCAACTTCTAATGTCTAAATTTGAAATACAAACACATTGAAGATAAGAAGACATATCACAACATCTCATGGTTTCTTAAAAATAATAATAATAATCTAGACTTCAATAATAGTCTTGACTGTGGACACCATATCTAGATGTGCTTACTAGTATTTTCCATGGTTGTGTAATTATAATAATGACAATAAGATGACCATAAGCCAAAAAAAACTAGTATTCTTAATATATATTATTTTTCACGAATCAATATCTTCGTATAGAAAAAAAAACATAATTTTTAATTTTTATCCACTCAACCGACTAAGAATTTACATACATTAATAAGGATAATGATATTTACAATGTAAATCTAGCCCCAATTCAATCTTATAATATCGACTTATAGGACAAAAAATATTTTTCATTATATATTTTATTTTAAAATTATCTCTAATCGATATAAAATTATGTTTGAGATCTCACATCAATTAAGGATATGAAAATATTAGTTATTCTTTACATAAACTTTTGAAAATAGAAAATAATTAAACAAGTGTATTTTTAGTTATTAAAAGTAAAATTAAAAATATTTTTTCAAATTAAATAATTTATACACTTTTAAAAAAAAATCTCTTGGCCCATTTTTCCTCCTCCTATTTTCCCTTGAAAGAAAATAAGAAATATAGTATATATGTCTTATCCTAGCGGGTTGCAATAAGATTTTATTGACATCAAAAAATTGTGGATTGAGATTTTGTTATTTGAGTTTATATAATTACATAAATTAGCTCATATATTATATTAAGTTTAAGGAAAGGAAGATCCCTTGCCAAACCATGACAAAATTCAGAGGACAAATACATGATGACTAAATATGTTTAGGAGCATGTCTTTGAAATGCAAATGGCGAGTTTGTTGCTGCAAGAACGTCATTACATGGTCCCATTCCCATTGCTGAAGCCGAAGCTTCATCTCTTCTAGCAGCTGTCAACTGGGTCATTGACTTGAGGCTACACAACGTGATCTTTGAGCTTAATTATAAGTAGGTCTTCGACAACGTTCAGAACAGCACGAACATGATATTAGAACTGGGTTTCATTTTCAATGTATGTAAATAAAAAAACTTGGTTTTGTAAACAATTCATCGATGACTTTGACTCGTAAACAAGTTTATATTCTTGCAAGGTCAGCTCGATTTTACGCTAATCCACATTTTATTGACACTCCCCTTATTACATCTATATTGTGTTTATTAATTAAATGATATTTTGAAGTAAAAATAAATATGTTGAACAGAATAGATAAATAGATGGTGACACTTGTACATATGTATTTAATAATAAATTTTAAGAAAATAATAAATTTTATTAAATACAATTAGTATGTATTTAATATATATTTATTGAATAATATTATATAATTAGGCAAATGCTAATCAATATTTTTAGAGTATTGGTTAAGAAATTAAAAGGAAAAAAATTATTAGAATACACAAAATTACGCTTCCATAACTTAATTTATGCATTTTTATGATTTCTATAATAAATATTTTTTCTTTAAATTTTTTTAACCAATATCCTAAAAACATTAGTTAGTCAACCCATATAATTAATATTTTGTTATAAAGTATTATACAATTAATATTATACACACATGCATTTTAATGTATGTATTTAATACAAACATATATAATTAACGCTATCAAATAGTATTAATGTATATATTTAATTCATATTTAATGTTGGGTTTGTGTCTACTCATTTCTCTGTTGATAAAATAAATATCTTTGTACATTAAATCCTTATTAAAGAGCATGGCTATAGTGCAAGGTTTTCCGCAAGAACCCAAAAAGAAATGACATATTTAAATCTCATTGGTTGAAATATTAATTTAAAAAATAACAAAAATAAGTTTTTAACAGAATTCACGCGATATGTTATTAAAAAATGGTTTTCGTCAAAATCGTGCAGTATTTTTTTCATACCATTAAGTATTTCCCTTAAAGAAAACTAATTATATCATATCCTTTTTAGAAAGAAATAATTCACCCAAAAAATATTCTTTTTAGAAAGAAACAAAATAAATATAATAAATAATTAACATTTTTTCTTTATTTTAATTTACTAGTTATAAATTTTCTATTGATTATGTTTAAAAATGAAGTGTATATGTGAATTTGTACCCAACCAATAACTTCTCATAGATGTTGACGTGTTTAAGATTTAACTCCTTTTTTCTTTTTCTTCTCTCAAATTGATCATCAGAAACAAAACAACTGCCCCACTTCTATAAAAGAAAATCCATTTTTCCTTCTTTTTCCCTCACAACCTGCTCTAGCTTATTCAATTTTGAGATAAGGTTGGATTTGCTATATAGAAGCAGAAAGGAGAAAAACAACAACGACATAATAAGTTAGATAGCAAGATGGTTGGTAAGTTGTTGGTGATAAGGCTTGTGTTGACCATCTCTGTGTTGAGCACTGTCATTTTGACATCCTCAGCACAAGCATGCAAGAACAAGACCTTCAATGACAATAAGGTGTTCGCCAAATGTCGTGATCTTCCTCAGTCATCGTCATATCTCTACTGGACCTATGATCAAGCCACAGGCAAGTTGGACATGACATTCACACACGCTGGAATCACTGCACCAGAAAGGTGGGTCGCATGGGCTATCAATCCCAACAACAACCTCAAAACAGCTATGGTTGGAGCACAAGCTCTGGTGGCTATCTCACAATCCGGTGGTGCCCCAAGGGCATATACTACTTCCATAACCAATTACTCAACCCATTTGGAAGAAGGGAACATCTCTTATCCTCACTCAGGCTTGGCGGCTACCCGTCAAAACAATGAGATCACCATCTATGCTATCCTCACTCTTTCAAGAGGTACCACCAAAATTGTTCACCTTTGGCAAGATGGTCCTCTCTCTAGTTCTATCCCTCAAGTCCATCAACTAGCTACTTCTAATATCCAAGCCAAGGAAATCTTGGATCTTGTCTAATTCCAATGTATGTATCTATATCAATTTTATAAATAATTATGAATTAATCAAGGGAGTCAATTTCATTTAGTTCATTGAACAGATCCAAATTATTTGTTATAAATTCTCAATGTCGGAGTTTAACTCCTCCCACTAAATAAACATAATCATGAACTATAGTATATTTCATCTATAACAAATTATTATTATTATATTTATGTCATTTTGATAGATACATAATGAACAATAATTATGATTACAAATCTCAATATACTAATCTTTATCTTTATATATATAAAAGTAGAAATAAGAATAATTATGTCATTTTTTCTCGCTCATTTGTAAGATTAAAAGTGTAAATGTAGGTATATTTTTTATATAAAGACAGTTATTATTTTTTCAGTGATATTTAATTATTAAATATTTATATTTAAATAATTATTAAATATATATTTAAATATTTACATTTTTTATTTAACCAGAAACTTTATAATTAGATAAATAAATTAAATAATTAAACATGATATATAAAACATTATATTTTTGTATTTTACATTTTCAGTTTATAATTAAACAGATGATACCTTTCTATTTAATTTTAAAAAAATATATAATTTTAACATTTGTTTTATTTTTCAATCAATTTTTTAACGTTTTTAAATATAATTTTAACGTTTTATTTTTAAATATAATTTAACGTTTGTAAAAATCATAGCATATTGTAGAGATTTGTTTTATTTTCTATAAAAAAAATTATTTGAAAAATCCGACAAATCTTAAATATTTTATATTGAACGTAATATGATAATAATTTTATATATCAGACTTTAATTAAATATCAAAATTAACATTGAAATAATTTATTTAACTTTGGTTCAATTTAATTTATATTATACAATTAATATTTCTATAAAGTATTAATATTATACACATATGCATTTAATGTATCTATTTAATACAGACATATATTTAATGCATCAAATCGTATTAATGTATATATTTAATTAATATTTAATATTGAGGTTTTTTTCTTTATAGGAATAAAAGATAATATCAAAAAATTTATAATAATTTATGTACCTTATCTCAATTAATTAAGCTAGACCCCTTAACATTTAATATTGGATTTGTGCTCACCCATTTCTCTATTAAATAAAAAAGATTAACATTAAATCCTTATTAAAACAAACTAATTATTCGCTGTGTCCCATAATAATCATCATGTATAAGGAAAAAAATCATAATATTTATTATTTTAACTTTTCAAAATTAATAATATAGACTACAAAAATAAAAATCAAATCAATGATTATAAGATTAATTTGGTATAATTGATACTCACTTTCATCTATTTCTTGATTTTTTTTGTTATGTAAAATAATGTAGGATAACAATTATAATAATAGGACAGATAAAGTATATCACATCATTTTTTAGAAAGAATCAAAATTTAAAAATCTAATAAATGATTAATATTTTTTATTTATTTTACTAGTTATAAATTTTCTATTGATTATTTGTAAGAATGAGGTGTTGAATTTGTATCCAACCAATAACTTCTCTTAGATGTTGAGATGTTTAAGATTTAACCCTTTTTTTATGATGTTTTTTTTCTTTTTCTTCTCTCAAACTTGTCATCATTTGACGTTATTAAAACACAACAACCCATACCCACTTCTATAAAAAAAAAAAAAAAAACTCATTCTTCCTTCTTTATCTACCAGCGACAACAAGGTGTTCATCAAATGTCGTGATCTTCCTCAGATATCCGCATACATCTGGTGGTCCTCTCGCAATCTGGTTGTACCCCAAGAACATATACTACTTCCATACTCAGTTACTCAACCCATCTGAAAGAAGGGAACGTCTCTTATCCTCACTCAGGCTTGGCGGCTATCCGTCAAAACAATGAAATCATCATCTATGATCCTCACTCTTCTAAGAGATACCACCAAAATTGTCCACCTTTAGAAGGATGGTCCCATAAACTATCTACTTTTAACATTCAAGCAAAGGAAATCTTAGATCTTGTTAATTCTAATGTATGTATCTGTATCAATTTTCTGAATAATCACGAATTAATCAAGGGATTCTATTTCATTTAGTTGATTGAGCAGACATAAATTATTGTAAATTCTCAATTTCAAAGTTCAACTCCTCCCTATGAATAAAAAAACATAACCATGAATTATAGTATATTTTATATATAACAACTTATTATTATATTTATATATCTCATTTGATAGATGAATAGTGAACAAAAATTACGAGTACAAACGTCAGTTTACTAATTTATTTATTTATTTGTTTATTAATTTATCAATATAATATTTCAAGCTTTCCTAACTGCCAAGTGTCAATTCTAAGAGTAACTTCTACAAAACTACTATTCTCTCTCAAAACCTTTTTTTTTATAGGAAATAAAATTATATTAAATCATTGAGAATAAGAGAACCAATACAAGGGGACTATAATCGAAAACTTGTTGACAAGCAAAGGATTTAGGATTTAGATGTTATTGTTAATGAATGAGAACTTGATTAGCTTGCCGACTTACAAACTGAACAAGAGTTTTGAAAATTTCCGAACTTCAGAGCACATCTCTTCAATATATATCTCCAGCCTGGTTATTGTAGAATTTCCTTGCCTTGATGCTATCTACAAGCTGCTTGCAATCCTTCTGGACTATAACATTGGAGAACTGGCCATCTGAAAGACAATTTAGAGCTATATATGAAGAGCTCTTGCCTCGAACTCTTGAGGTTGAGGAACACCACTAGACCAAGACGTTGTTGCTGTGATGAACATATATACCGTTGGAATCTATTATGCACGCTCCCACTCCAAAGAGACGTTGATCATGGAATAGAGCTGCATCCAAGTTGCATTGAAGAGAACGGGGCATGCTTCTGTCTCTTTAATTTGGCATGGATAATTTTCCAAACTTGTATCTGCTGGAAAGAGACATGAAGCAGCTTCTCAATTGCATCCCAAACCTTATCATTCCTGCTTTTCCACAATTTCCAGAAGCCAGCAACGTATAGCTATTCAACATTTGCAACTATTTTGAGGTACAACAAATACAATTGATAATGTAAATAGATGCTAAAAAATATATATTTCAATTATTTTAATTTTAAAAACTAAAATAGAGAATTGAATTTTTATTTTAAAAATAATCTTATTAACAAAAAATACTTCCCACATTAATTGGCACTTTTTGTTTTTACAATCTTTCATATTTAAATATATATGTTTAAAAATTTTATTTCCAAAAAATATAATTTTTAATTAAATAATAATTTGTGTCAAATTTAGTTCTCATTTTTACAATCATTTTTGCCTTTTTTTTTGTCTACTACAATTGATATTGATATACTAATTAATAAAAAAGGAAAATACTAAAATTTATCAAAGGTATTTCGTAAGAAACGAGTACTCATGTTTTCTATCAAATCCCGTTAAATATGTTTTTGATTTTTTATCTAATACTGGGTTTTTTTTTAATTTGTGTTAATTTTTATTTTACTAATTTATATATATATATATATATATATATATTAATTTATAAAAAATATAATTAATAGTATTTTTTAAAATAATTAATCCTTAAATGCAATTAAGTTTTATTTAGATTGAAGTATACCAAAAAATAAGAAGACTTAGAATAAATAAATAAAGTTTATCACAAATAGATGACTTAGATAAATAAATAATTATTTATGTTTACTATATTTTATCAATAGAATATTAGTGTAGTCCTTAAATATAAATTGTGAGTTAAATACAAATTTTACTAACAAAGAAATTTATTTTTTATAGAATTATTAAAATATTTTTTAAATAATGGTAAAGGAAGAAAATGGAAAAGATTTATATAGTTTTGATAGTTTTAACTTTTTTTCATTTTAAAAAAATTGTGGATGTAATGCTATTTTGCATGATTGAAGAAGAAGAAAAATATTAGGTAAACATTATAATCTTTTGGAACTAATATGATTAAAGTAAATATTTTTTTTTAAAAAAATAACGACAATATTTTAATGATATATTGTAAGTTTATTTTAAAAAATAACAAATAATTTATGTAATGACTACACACATTTATTACACATGATATCAACAATAGATGAAATGTATGTTAGGGTGGAAAAAAATTTCTCTTACAATTACAATGAGATAGAAAAAGTATGAAATATAATAAATTTTTAAAAAATAATAAATTTTTATTAAATACAATTAATATTTATTTAATGTATGCATTTAATAAGCATTTATTCAAACAAAATAAACATTTATTAAATAAGCATCTATTAATTAATATTATACAATTAATATTAACACATATGCATTTAATGTATGTAATATATATATATATATATATATATAATGTATTAAATACTATTAATATATGTATTTAATATTGGGTTTATGCCACTCAAAAAAAATTATTAACAAAACAATATCTTTTTAACATTCAATCCTTGTTAAAGGAAACTGAGTTCTATTCTTTTTTAAAGGAATGAAAATAAATCTAATAAATGCTTAATATTTTTTTATTTTACTAATTATAAATTTTCTATTGATTATGTGTAATAATGAGGTACTGTACTGGTTCTCAACCAATAATTTCTCATGGATGATAAGGTGTTTAAGAATTAACTCCAATTTTTTTATGATGTTTATTTTCTTCCTTTCTTCTCCAAGACTTTTCATCATGGGACGAAACAACTCGTAACCACTTGTATAAAAAAAGAAACCTTCTTCCCTTTTTCTCTCCCACAACCTACTCCAGTACGTTCAACTTGAGAGGGGTTGTGCTTGCTAGAAGCAATAAGGAGAAAAACAGAAACACAATAATAATAAGTTAAATAAAATAAAGTTAAATAGCAACATGGTTGGAAATTTGTTGGTGATGAGGCTTTGTTGGCTATCTCTAGAGCTTGGTCATTTTAACATTCTCAGCATAAGCATGCAAGAACAAGACCTTCAATGACAACAAAGTGTTCACCAAATGTCGTGATCTTCCTTGGTCATCCTCATACAGTCATACCTCTACTGGACTTATGATTAGGCCACAAGCAAGTTTGACGTGACATTCACACATGCTAGAATCACGGCACCAAACAGGTGGGTTGCATGGGCTATCAATCCCAACAACAACCTCAAAACAGCTATGGCTGGAGCACAGGCTCTAGTGGCTATCTCGCAATTTGGTGGTGCCCCAAGGGCATATACTACTTCCATAACCAGATACTCAACCCGTTTGGAAGAAGGAAACATCTCTTATCCTCACTCAGATTTGGCGGCTACCCATCAAAACAATGAGATCACCATCTATGCTATTTTCACTCCTCCAAGAGGTACCACCAAAATTGTTTACCTTTGGCAAGATGGTCCTCTCTCTGGTTCTACCCCTCAAGCCCATCAACTAGCTACTTCTAACATTCAAGCCAAGGAAATCTTGGATCTTGTCTAATTTTGGTATACGTATCTATTATCAATTTCTGAGTATATAATAGTCATGAATTAATGAAAGAATTTTAATTCAATTCATTGAGTGGGTATAAGTTGTTGTAAACTTGTGACTTTGTATTTAACTCTTCTTTATGAATAAAAAAATAATCATGAATTATACAAATATATTTTATATATAACAACTTATTATATTTAAAATGTCATTTTGATAGATGCATAAAGAAAATTAATTATGAGTATAGAAGTCAATGTATTAATTTTAACAAAAAGGTAGATGTACCTTGCCAAACCATGACAATGTTCAGAGGAGCAACGCATGATGGTTAAATGTGTTGAATCGTTAAACAGATCTCCCATAGGGGCGTAAGGTATAATTTACTTGAAAAGTTTGAAATTAACTTATTTAAAATAATTCGCCTCAACTTTAAGTTTAATAATATTTGGTTTTAGTTAAATAAATAAATGTAATTAAGTATTTAATAAACTTAAATTGATTAACTTACTAATAACTCAACAAAATAAGTTTATGTTGTGTTTCTGAAACAGTAACAACATAAATTAGTTTCCACTAAATCAGGAAACCAAAAGAAAAAAACTAATGGGCGAGTAAGCAACAAAAGATAGAAGAGCCACCTGAGCGAAAAAGAGAGAGAACAGAGAGCTTGACAACTATAGTGAGAAAGGGAGAGGGGTGGGCTGGGGGACGTTAAAAGTTAAAACGGGAGGGGGTTGAAGTTTAGGAATAGTTTGGTATTTTCATATATTTTTAAATGGAGGGTTAATAGTAAAAATGTAAGGTGCCAATAATAATGCCCTCAAAAAATTATATGTAGCCACTTTGTATTTACAAAATGGGCCAATAGAAATTCAGCTGAACAACATCCCAACACTGTGGGCTGATCAATTGGGCTGTCTTAATTATTATTACCAATTAAATAGTTTTCGGATATTCTCAACATAAAGATGCTTTTTAACCCGAAAAATATTTTTTTAATACAAATTTAGTTTTTTAGGATATATTTTTTAGATTGTATATATAAAAAAAGATAAAAAGAAAGTAGAAGATGAGAAAAAATATATAAAATGTTTGATGTTAGGGTAACGAAATTATTTTACCCCAGGCGTATTAACTATAATTAAAAGGGACATGACCACAAAAATTGTCGAGATTGAAAGGGAAAATATTATTAGTGGGGAAATGCATTATGAGGGACATGAGAAGCAAGAAAGGCTATATTAAGCCCCATATCCATGCGAAACATTATTTTGATCTCTAACAACATTTCACAGTGAGGTTTCCAGCAATAATTTTTCTTTTGAATTATTTCCTACGTTTAAGCAAGTAATATTGGTAGTGTAATTGATTGTTGTATCTACATAAGCTTCTAGGCAAAAGAACCCAAATGGTATATTTTTAATAAAAAATTATGAATTTGGTATAGTTTTGAAACATATTACCAATCTGGTGTCTGGGTCACGCCCAAAATTAGGCAGAAGTAGTCACGCCCAAATGCAGGCGGAACCGGTCATGCCCAAATCTGGGCGTGTTCCACCAGATGGCGACACGTTGCATGCACAGATGGAGTGAAAACTTCGGACGGTTATAACTTTTGACTGGAATGTCCCATTGAGGCGTATGATATGTCAAAACGATCATAATTCAGAGGAGAAGCCCTTGGCAAGTCCTGAGGAAACTTGCCCAAAATTTTTTCCCAAAAGAAGCTTCTAAGTGTCTCAAAATTGCAATTTAATCTTTGAACCTCCAAAAAATTTATTGTTTTCTAATTTTTTATTCATTCAATTAGTGAATTGCATGCTATTTTTTATTTTTTTAGTTACTTCTCTTAATTTCGAGCGTTTTCACATAAAATACGCCTCCATCAGATATTTCTATCAAAATTTATGACTGTGCAAAGTTATATGCATCATCAAATTTAAATCCTAACAATTGCTAAATGCACCC
>CM023955.1:10168427-10265491 GCA_013407115.1 Glycine latifolia | reverse complement strand
CATTTTTTCCATTATCTTTTTTTTTTTTTTTACTCCAACCCGCGAGCCAACCCGGCTCACCCGGGTTCAACCCACCCGGGTTGCGGGTTAAGTGAGCCGGGTCCAAATGACCCGGATCCTTGGTGAGCCAATTTTTTGGCAACCCAACCCACCAAATTTGCGGGTCAAAACGGGCCAACCCACGGGTTGGGCCCGTTTTGACAGCTCTACTTAAACATTAACTACTTCAAACTTATTTTTAATCAATTTTTTTTATAAAATCTAGATCATTTAAAATCAAGCCGCCAAACACATGGGCTCTCAAAGGAAATATAGTAGCTAGTTATGGTAGCTTTTAAAACATATATTTTTTCTAAACTTCATGCAAACTCAATACTCCCCTTGAGAGTAATATTTTTTTATATATAAAAGTAAAATTTTTGTTCAAATATTATGAATATGAAACATAAGCGTTAGAAAAATGTAACCCTTGCTCGTTCTATTTTAGATCAAAATCCAAAATGATTTTCTGGATACTATAGATTCTAAAAATAACATTATAAAAATTACTGCTCATTGATTTTTTTAAGAAAAAAAAATATCATTTTTTATTGTTTGTTTATTGGAAAGGCATGAAAAAATGCACCATTATTCCTCTAAGATGGACATGACCTAATCTGGACAAAATTCCTCTTGCTCCGCATTAAAGGGTATTGATTCGTTGGTTGTTAGGTAAAGCACATGTTAATGCTAACTAATGCTAATGATAAAAAACCGAGTCCCAGTCTTAGGTGTATGGAATTGGTTGCATTAGCTTAGTTCCGCTTGCGTTTCTTGACTTGTGACGCGTCTTCCAATTTCCATGTGAGTGCCAATTCTAAGTTTGCTGACTGACTCAAATGAAGCAGCCACAATAGTTGAAATAAATTACTCATAATCAAACACATTCTCCAAGTTGACTCCGACCCAAACTTGCGGAGAATGCTAATGCGCTGTGTGATAATCTATTGCCCAATGAAAGACTATGGGGGGGAAAATAGAACACTTAAAGAAACAAAAATTAAGAATCTTCTAACGTTGACTACAAAATTTTATTACACTTAACAAATATGTTTGTTAACTCAATATGCTTAGATGAAGATCCCTTAATTATTCAATCATCGTTGCTAAATTTATTTCCAGCCACATGGTAACGATGTACCTGTTAAGAAGTCTTCTCTTTGCCCCGTTAAGGCTTATAAAAAGTATTCAGAAACTTAAATTGGAAGTCTATGGTTATTCGTTTTGGACTAATTATAAACTTAATAGTTTTATTTTTTAAGTTAGCTTAAGAGAATTTCTCTAGTTAATTTAACATAAATGTGCTTAATTCATTCCGTACTTTGGAATTAAATATAACAAATATCTGCATGGTTCCCGGTCTAACATCCTATACGTGCATCAAAAACATGAAAAAAACAGTTATTTCTACTTGAAGGTGGAAAATGGACGTGTATTATCTTTAATGTAATGTTAAATCAAACACCCACTATATCGATAAATTTTCAAACCTTACATGCAAAAAATATGATAAAGTCCGTCTTAAATTCATTAAATTTAATATTATCCGATAGTTGAAACTTCAAACATCTGAGAATATAAATACACACAATTTTTTCTTTTGTATACCTCAACATAATGAATTGATGCTTGTGAATTCTAAGTTATATTAACATTTTCATCGAAAAATAATATATATTAACCTTGAAGCCAACTTGTGATGGGAAACATGAGATTGCATAATGCTTAAATTTTTAAGTAAATATTCGTATCTAATGGAGTATACATAATTAAATATCACTACCGTACCGTATGTCTATGTCATGGACTCATGGGGTACGTAAAAAATACGGTCAACCCGTTGGTGTGGGACTGACGATATTACAACGCAAGCAAGCCAAAACGGATGAAAGAAAGAAGTTGCTAGACAGTACAAATGGCAACGTTTGGTTAAACCGGCCAACAATATTCTTTTTGATCCTTCACTTCAACCATAAAAATCAGGTTTGCAACTTTATATTTGAAAAAAAATAAAGCAAATGTGTTTGTGAAGCCTTGAGTTGCACAAAGAGACAGGTGTGAAAGGGGGATGCTCGTTTCACAAAGGTTGAAAACATGGTCGACTTTCACAAGTAATTCCAATTTATTTTTTGGAACAAATCAAATTGCTTGTTCATGGCACACGTAATGGAAGCTTCCTCTCATAGGGAGGGTGGACCCAGTGGTCAGACATAACGCGCCGTTTATAATTGATATTTTAAGAGGTGTCTCTATGTAAAATAAATAAATTATACCTTTTTTAATTTTAATTGAGACCAGGGAACAAAAAATAGATAACTGTTAATCAAGTTTTAAAAAAACAAAAAAATATTTTTATTGGAAAAAAAATTATACAGTCTTATAATTTATATAATAAATATTTTTTCTTTTTAATTCTTTAATTAAATTCTTTAGAAGGTGGTCAGTAACATCCTAATGAATATCATCATGTAAAATAAATTCATACTTTTACATGAATTAATTAGAGCATCTAGATTTTGCGGTGTTTTAATTTAAGATTTAACCCCTTACTGTTTTTTTTTTTTGTTTTGTTTTTGTTCTCTCAGACTTTAGTCATCGTTGGACATCAACCACTCAACTACCTAAACCCACCCACCCCTATAATAACCCCCCTCACCCCTATTTCTCTCCCACAATCTGCTCCAGTTCATTAAACTTGTTTTTTGCTAGAAGCAGGAAGAGAAGAGAAACAAACAAACAGCAAAATAATCAATTGAGCCACTTACTATCAGTTTTAGATCTCCCAACAGAGAGTTTCTCAAAATTGCCAAGTACCCTTTTCAGGATCAAGGAAGAGAATCAAGAACCACCTAAAGGTGTTGTTGTTGTTTGTAACTGTAGCAACATGAAGATGGTTGGAAAGTTGGTTGCGATGAGGCTTGTGCTGGCCATATCTGTGTTGAGCTCTCTCCTTCTGACAACCTCGGCACAGACAGCATGCAGGGGCCAGGCCTTCACCGAAAACAAGGTTTTCACCACATGCCGTGATCTTCCTCAGCTATCCTCGTACCTCCACTGGACCTTTGACCAGGCCACAGGGAAGTTGGACATAGCATTCAGACATACAGGAATCTCTGGAACAGACAAGTGGGTTGCATGGGCTATCAATCCCAGCAACAACCTCAATTCAGCTATGACTGGAGCACAAGCTCTGGTGGCTATCATACCATCTAGCGGTGCCCCAAATGCGTATACTTCTTCCATCCAAAATCCTTCAACCACACTGGCAGAGGGAGCCATCTCTTATAATCACTCAGGCTTGACGGCTACCCATCAGAACAATGAGGTCACCATCTATGCTACACTCACTCTTCCCAGTGGTACCACCACTTTGGTCCACCTTTGGAACGATGGTTCTGTCTCTTCTGGTACCCCTTCAATGCATGCTATGACTTCTGCTAACACCCAATCCAAGGAAAGCTTGGATCTTCTTTCTGGCTCCAGTCAAGCAGGATCAAGTGGGAATTCACTTAGGAGAAGAAGAAATGTAAGAACCTGTTATTCTGCTAGCTTTTTTTTTTTCCGACAAATGTTAGTTTTGTTAGAGAGGGAATTGAACCCACCACCTTTCCCTTCCCCCTTAACCATCCAATCCACCTTATATCTCCCTGCATGGTTTCCTTGGCATCAAACCATAAGGGATGTTTGGAAATTTGTTTTCTTCTTTTTTAGGGAGATTGATTGAAGAGTGTGTGTTGATTTGTTCAGGTCCATGGAGTGCTGAATGCGCTGAGCTGGGGGATTTTGATGCCCGTTGGTGCCATAATAGCAAGGTATTTGAAGGTGTTCAAATCTGCAGACCCTGCTTGGTTTTACCTTCATGTTACATGCCAAACCTCTGCCTACATAGTTGGTGTTGCTGGGTGGGGAACTGGTCTCAAACTCGGAAGTGACTCGGTTGGTATTAAGTACAACACCCATAGAGCACTCGGGATCACCCTCTTCTGCCTTGGAACCCTTCAGGTATATGACTTAGGAGATGTTCTTGATTTGTTTGTTTCTTAAGCCTGTTTGGAATGTTGTGGGACTCACAGAAACTATCTATTTTGTTGAATACAGGTTTTTGCTCTGCTTCTGAGGCCCAACAAAGACCACAAAATCAGAATCTACTGGAACATTTACCACTACGCCGTTGGATACTCCACCATAATCATCAGCATCATCAATGTCTTTAAAGGGTTTGATGCATTGGAGACTTCTGTAGGGAATCGCTACAATGACTGGAAGCATGCTTACATTGGCATCATTGCAGCTTTGGGTGGCATTGCTGTGCTTTTGGAGGCCTACACATGGATCGTTGTGTTGAAGAGGAGGAACTCAGAGAACAAGACAGCACATGGCGTCAATGGAACAAATGGGTATGGTTCTAGGGGACAGCAGGTATAAGGGAAAGTGGCCTCATAGAATACTGGATTTTTGGCTTCGGAATTCTACTTATATGAGTTTGGTTGTTAAAACATTTTCTGTTTGTATATTTGTTCACTTAAATGGAGCGTACTTAGGATACTCCCAGTAGCTTAGTGTCTGGTTTTGATATAAAATTCTTTCATAGGATATCTTGTATCGATTTTCTTCATATTTTGTATTTATTGTTTACTTTTTATCTTAATCTTTCTCCATACCTTCCGGCTTCAAATATTTTTGCTTGTTATGTTATCTCTCTGGATTAGATGAAGTATTCGATTGTCCTTTGTTCCTTTCGGCTCGGGGCAACGGCCTAGTGGATTTTATTGCATGTACAATTTGGTAAAGTTCTTCCAAAAACTTTGCATCGAATTGAATTTCTTTCTGCATATTGGACTTCAACAGTGGAGCTGTGAATCCTGTACATGACATATTTTGGTGAGCATTATTGACCAAACCTCTTGGGAATCGTTTGAATTTATCAAACCGAAGGGATGGATGCATTATGCTCCCTTTTTGTCATATTCCTTCCTCTATTTGGACATTTGCACCATTCTCTTCGTACCTGGCTTTACACTATCCCGCATCAATCATTTTCTATATTTAATACACCGTGTTCCCCTTTTTCTGAGAGTTTGAAAACCGAACCCACAACTACAAGCGGGAGCGCACGCCATCTTATTTTAATTAGCACTGAGTTGCTAATTGCATTTCTTCTCGTATTTCGGCCAAACTTTAACACCGTGCCAAGAGAAAAAGGCACTAGGCCATAACGGTATCACAGTAAATTAGATATATAAAAAAAAAAGGTCACGACAAAATGTCAAAAGAATCGCAGCATAATCTAGGACGAAAGTTTACGGGAAACCTCTCATACCCCATGTGAATGGAATTAATTTAAAGCGAGTTGGATCGTTAACACGTGAGACATTTAATCAGAATTAGAGTGTATATGCTCAAACAATAACATTACCATCAAATTCTATCAGAGTAAAACTGAGAATCTTAAAAAATTATTTGAGCAAAAGCTAAATGAACTAACAAAGATGGCTTATATGATAAGTTCTTGCCATTGATTAATAGTAAATTTCTCACACCATTTGGCGCAGAGTATCAACAAGTGCATCCTTTAAGAAAGGGTTTGAAGCTGCTACTCGCTGAGATGTTATGTCAAAATCTGCACCGGACCTGAAGCAAGTGAAACATCAGATGTTGACATAAGCACGAAATCTTTCCAACATATCTATGCAACTTTGTGTTATAGCTTTCTAAAGTGCTAGTAAGTCCTGTCAACGGTGCATAAAATAATAAAATATGTCACAATGCATGTCCATCCAACAATGTCTACATAACTGTCCACAAGATGAAGATGCATCATGCGAAGAGCCAAATGGACTATGTACCTAACTGTGCGGAGACTATCTAGAACTAAATACTTAGTCCCTTCGTGAAGAATAAGGATATCTAAGCAAAGTTACTTACGGATCAAATACAACACCTCCAGCTTCTCTAACAATGACAGCACCACCTGCTACATCCCTGGAAAAAGAAAGAGGCCTTGTGAATCACATCACATTGCCCAACATTAATGTAGAAGGAGATATTCATACCAAGGACCACCAAAGCCAAGTTCAAAGAATACATCCAGCCTTCCACATGCAATTCCACAAAGATTCAGAGCGCAGGAGCCACTCATTCGAAGAGATCTCACCTGACATAGAAAAGGTGTGGTTATGGCAGAATCAGTAATATCAACTTAGTCCAATAGATTCCATGGAAAGTCCCAGCTTTACCTTGAAAAGTAAGCTTTTAATCCTATTGATAGAGGCATCTACTGTTTCTTTGTCACGTTTTGTTCCAGCCTGCTCTTTCATAAGGGAAAAAAACACTTAATGAATTTCAAATTTGTCTTGATTCAAAAGGAAAAATAGTTATGTGGATCTGACCAAATAATCTGGGACTTCCTAGTTAAGTTGGTATAAGATAACCTTACTAACCAGATTTGTTGGTAATTATGCACAATAATGCGGGTAAAAACACATGCACGCTCAGCAGGATACAACCTAAAGCATAATTAGTAAGCACAAGTTACAATCTGCTAGATGATCACATTGATATTTTGGGATGTTTGCAGTTTCCTAAGATTAAAATATACTCGTATAAAACACAATTTTCATTTCCAAAATTAGATTCTTATGATTTCTTCAACAACTCAGTTATAGCCTGATTAAAATTAAAAGTTTAGAAGTTGCTGCTTTCAAGAACGCAAACAACAGTCAAACGATTACAAAGGTTATGATATGCATACATAGGGAATAAGCTTAAAACTTGGAAGATTTGGGTGGCATATAGGAATCAAAATGTAACGCTCTAATATAATTTGCCTGGCCTGACATGATTTCAAATCATGTTAAGAAACATCTAGATGTGGAGGAATAAGTCAATATCAATATCAACTGCACCTTTAATCCAAGCTAATTGGGATTGGTGGTAGATGAACCCAATGATAGATATGAGGAAGTTTAAAAATAAAGGAAAATAAGATAAAAGAAAAGAAGGGGGAAAGAAGGGGAAGATGAATAGAAAAAGGACTAAAAAGAGACCATCTGGAACATAGAGATAACAACGGGTTTAACCTCCACCAAGCTTATAACTTTTCTCCAGTCCATCCTATGACACACCGTCCGCCAATCTATATCTCACTCCATTAAGTCTTATTTAACTACCTTTCCCCAAATAAGTTTTGGTCTACCTCTACATCTTTTTGTGTCGAGCTCTTGGTAACAAATTTTTGTTATTACAAAAGCATCCAGGAACCGTCTCATTACGTGTCCAAACCACCTCAATCTATGTTCCCTAATCTTTTCACTCATTGATACTATTGTTACCTTTCGTCGAATATTTTCATTTCTTATCTTACCCATCTCCGTATAACCACATTCACCTTAACATCTTCATTTCTGCTACTCCTATTTTATGCTCATGTTGCCTATGTGCTGGTCAAAATTCAGCTTCATACAACATTGCAGGTCTTACAGTTGTTCTATAGAAATTTCCTTTTAGCTCAAGGGGAATTTTGCGTTTACACAACAACCCAGATGCATTCCGTCATTTCATCCATCCTGCTCTGATTCTATGATTTACATCCTCATCAATCTCTCTACTTTTTTGCAAAATTGATCCCAGGTATCTAAAAACATCTTTCTTAGGTACCTTTTGATCAAGTAGATGTACATGGTCTTAATCACCATCTCTTACCAGTGAAAACTCACATTTCATATGCTTAGTCTTGCTCCAACTTAACGTGAATCCTTTAGACTCTAAAGTGCTTCTCCACAATTCAAGTTTCCTATTAATATATTCTTTGGTCTCATCAGTAAGCACAATATCATCTGCAAAAAATATACACGACACTTTCTTTTGAATATATTTTATTAGTTCATTCATCACTAAGGTAAAGAAATAAGCACTAAGAGCCGAACCATGGTGCACTAAGAGCCGAACCATGGTGTACACCTACCGTGATAGGAAAATAACTTAATGCTTTATTACAAGCTTTCACACATGTGGTAGCCCCATCATACATATCATTGATTACATTTACATACTTTAATGATATTTTTTTCTTCTCAAGAGTTTACCATAAAACCTTTTTTTAGACTCTATCGTATGCTTTCTCAAGATCCATGAACATCATATGTAAGTCTTTCTTCTTTTCTCGATACCTTTCCATTAATTGTCGCATCAAGAAAATGACTTCCATGGTACATCTTCTTGACATAAATCCTAATTGATTTACAGAAACCTTGGTCCCTCTTCTCAAGCGATGTTCAACTCTCTCCCACAATTTCATAATATGGCTCATAAGATTAATGCCTTTATAGTTAGAAGAATTTTGGATATCTTCCTTGTTTTTGTAAATAGGCACAAACATATTTTTCCTCCAAGCATCAAGCATATGTGGAAGAGTGAGTAAAAACTTTTAATTCAATTAGGCAAATTACAGACGTACGGATAATTTGATACATACATTTTTTGAGAATAATTTTTTTTATGAAAATAGAGACTTCAGAGGGGTTACTAGTAGTATATAATGGGGAATCATAAAAAGGTACAATAAGGGGAAAAGTGAGTATCATGATTTAAATGGGTTCAGCAGTAATGGCCATGACTTATGCAGTGTCATAATAAAAAGATTACACACTAGCTACTGAGATTTAAAATGTTAAATAACTACAGATCTAGAAAGTTAATCTGATGCAAATTGTGTTGAACAAGACTATTTGGTTGCGATAGGAATCATCTACTTAATAGAAAGTCATGCCATATTAAGTCAAATTGGGTGTTAGACCAACCAAATACAGGACATAAACAATATTACTATTCACAGGGTTTATATGTAGCTAACTTGATTAACTGACAGAAGCGTTCTCACTTAGAAGGCCATTCCACCCATTGATATTTTGCAGCAAACTATATTTCTCAGTTCCATGTGTTATCAACACAAATGCACAGTAAGGAGAGGGAGTGAAATGCACTTCATTGATGCATAAAATATATGGAAAAAAAAAAAATAGATTTCACATAGTAAACTATAACAGGTTTGACTTACCTCAGTTGCAAGAAGAGAGCTGATTAGTTCAGTTTGTGACGATACTGTGAAATTTCAAGGCGTAAGCATAACATTTTTTTTAAATGCAATAAGCATAACATTTAAATTAACAACAATCAATCAAAACATAAAGAACAGATGACACACCTTTTATGGGATTCCCATTCAAAAAGGCACCTTTTCCACGGATTCCAGTAAATAGCTACATACAGCAATCCCAAATTTTAATTTCTATACTAAGCAACAGAGGAAAATTAATTAAAAAAACTACAAAAACGTCATACTATTAAGGCTAATTTACACATAAATTAAAGAGTGTGATGCCTAAATAAATCACTTCAAAGTCTAGTCTCCAACAAGTCTTTTCTCACATCAAGGATACAAAAATGAATGATGATAAAAGAAGACAAAAGAACAATTGATTAAAATTTGCCCATAAAATTCAATTTTGTCCTGTTTCTACATTTTCAGTGTCCCAGAACCACACAAAAAATAATACATACAGAATTTTAACATTGTATAAAACTTTGCATGTTTCTAACCTATGGAAATTTTAATTGTTTTGTAGTCAATCACTTATAAAGCATCAGTAAGAGGGAAGATTTGTCACCTCATTAATTATTGGATTGTATACAACACCAATGGTAGGAGTTTTTCCAATTGTGAGACCAATGGAGACACAAACAAAGGGGAACCTAAAAAGTACAAATAGTAGAATTGTAGTCAACCAACATGGAAATATTAGTGTATAACTAATCCACAGTCAACTTAAAAATCAGAATTGATGATTACCCATGCACAAAGTTAGTAGTTCCATCCAGGGGATCAACTATCCATGTGGGTTCATCTGTAAGTTCTGTAGTGCCATAGGCAGCTGTTGTCTCTTCCCCGATGAACTAAGAACACCAATTTAAATGAACTTAAGGAAATATATACTGGCAAAAAAGAGAAAATAGCCACTCATCTTAAAATTGATTAATGATTATATGTACAGTTGTTCAGTTTAAGGGAGATATGAATTGACCTTGTGAGTGGGATAAAGCTGTTTGAGATGATTAAATATGAGTTCTTCACATGCTTTATCAGTTTCTGTGACCAAATCAACCTGTGCCTCACATAAAAATAGTAAAATACAGTAAGCAAAAGAGATATTCAATGCACAACGGTCAAAATGAACTTCAAAATAGACAAAGACTATGTAAGGAGACACTTTCACAGTGGCTACATGTAATAATATCCTCTTTACATAGTGGCTTCGCATGATATCAACGTCTTTCTTTTTATTTGCATGACTCATTTTTCACCCTTTCGGCACACGGCCAGAACACACATCACGGAACACATGCACAGGACACAACAACAAAATAGAGAGATAACAGCAAAAACAAAAATCAGAGTGTAGGGGACCGCAGGACCAGCAGGACCTTGAATAATGCAAGCAGCAATAAATACTAGGAAACACAGAATATATGAAGCATGTGAAGTGTGTTGAAGCCTGGAGGGAGGGGGGAGACATTAATTGAATCGATCCAGGCTGAAGCATGGACCCTAGTTTGAGATTATTACTAGGTGAATACGCCTTGGATTGTGATAAGCATGATATGTCTAGATGAGTTGAGTACTTCTCGGCTAGAACTTATTTGGTTCTTCATGTGTGTTGGAACCAAGGGCATTTCACGTTCATAAGCCCTAAAAGTTTTGATAATTACCGTTCCTTAACAAAATTCCCTAGAGTACAGAATCAGATGATGTCCATAATAATCAACGATAGTCTGAAGTCTTAGACGAAAAAATCATACAGGATTGTCTAAAGTATTGTCTCTTGAAAGCTTGTACTACCTCGTTCAAAATCAAACATGAGACACTTAAATTTTAAAGTTTGTAATGTGCTCAATACACTACAGTATAAAGACACAGAAAGAATTAAATGAAGTCCTGTCATTTCAATACAGAGAAGAAAAACACAAACAAAATACGATAACTCTTTGAAAAGTAGATTGGCTCCCAATTAATGCAACTGTACATCAAGACAAGTCCAAAAAGGTGGCACCGTTTTAAATTTTAATATTAATACTATATTGAAATCAAGGTTTTAAAAACGGTTGCAAACCACAATTGCAGCCACAATGTAAAGGTTTTTGAGGTCTCTGCAATCACATTGCAGCTGCAAGTGTGGCCCCAACAGCTGCATTTTTCGCGACATTAAGAATCGTCATAAAACCACAAATTGCAACTGTGACGCAATTTTAAAACATTAATTGAAATTATAAGGTTTTAGGTACAGACTGAATCATCTGAAAGTGGTTTTAACTTCATATGATGTGATCTATTAAAATGCGATAATAAAACATAAACTAACCCTTATTTATACCAATTTGAAAAGTGATTTGAGAACTTCATTCATCCCCAAAAGTTTAATTTAACACAAATACTCATACACAAGCTGTCATCACAACATAAGTTAGAAGTATGCACTAATGAAATCGCCCCGAACGCGAGGAAGAAAAATGAAGCAAACCTGTCCTTTGTGTTCCACGTTTTTGGTCTGGTAGAAGCCTTTTCGAATAATCTGGAAAAATGGGAATCAATAGAATACAATTACGAGAGAGTCAGAAAAGGAGCGAAATGGAAAAAGAATCGATGGAGAACCGTAGAATGAAAATGAAATTACCTCGCCAGCTTTCTGAGCCGCGTCGACCGCAGATGCGAGGAATTCCGAGAGCGAATCTACAGTTCAATTTGAGCGAGTGAAGTTTATAAACTAAAAGGAGATCCCACATCATAAAGTAAAAGGAGAGAAAGATGGTGGGAGGTACCATTGTCAACCATTTTCTTCTTGAATTGTTGTGTGAGACTGGGAGAAAGAGAAGGTACTGAAATGTGATGATGTAGTAGAGGCTGTGCTTTCTTCTTGCGCTTTCCTTTTCACGTACTACACTAGCCCCTCATCACTATTCATGACACAACCACATCAACAGCACCTGCTATTATATATATATATATATAGCTACATTTTGGAAAAACAACTAAATTCACTATTAAATAAGTTCTTATATAAATACTATTATATATAATTTATTATATAATTGAAAAACAAAATAGAATGGAATCTTGTTAACTAATACTTTTAAAGCATTGGTTAATAAACTAAAAATAAAAAATATTTATTATGTAAATTATACGAGAATCTAAAAAAATTATGAATAACATAATTTTTTCTTTCAATGAAAATATTTATACTTTAAGTTACTTAACCAATACCCTTAAATATTGGTTAGTATTTTTCAATGAAGAAAGGAAAAGAGAGAGATTATAAATTCAAGTTTTCTTCACTGATTAAAAATTAATCATTAATAATTAATATTTACTGATAAAAAAAATCAAATTCAATTTTTAAATAATTCTGAAGGCATGATGACGAAATGGTCATTTCAGAATCTAAATTTCTAGTTAAACTAGCAGTAGTGAATGGCATATGGAATATGCTCAAGAGTATACTGATGCGTTGTTTTGGTTCCGCACCATACACTTTTCCAAGTTCTAGGTTCCGTCGTCATGTTCATATGGGTACCGAACATATATACCTGAGAAAGTGGGGATGTTTGGCACATTGCCCCCAATCTTATGATTCTCTTTTACTGGTTCGTAAAAGCCTCCTCTCAAGTCTCAACCACAAACGAAGAAAAGCCCCACTCTTAATATTGTTGCAAAATAGAGAAAAAGGACATGTATATACTTGATTGAATTGTGGGCCTGAAGAAGTTGACTGCTAGCTCTTCATCCTTCCAAGAAGAAATGCAATTATGATTTCCATTTTTGCCTTTGGGAACTTAGGTTGGAAATTATGGTATTTGAAATCGACCAGCATCAAGGAAACAAAGTCATGGACACAAATCAATAAGGCCTGTGGAGAGGGCAAACTTCCAAAACTTTCAACTAGTGTTGGAAATAATGAAGCCTTGAAGTACAATCTCATCCAATGAGCAATTTGCCAACAGATCTTTGGCTGAAAATTAACTTCCCAGGATAAAAGAGAAAAGGAGTTATTCAATGAGAGTATAAATACCTTTGCATTCAAAATCCATAGATAAATTTATTAATTTTTAAAATAATTATCTTAGAATAATTCAAATAATAATTTATTATTAACTGTTTTACATTATCAATGTATATTTATTAAATTCAATAAAAAAATATCAAGAACACATTCTCTAATATACTCTTTCTGACCATAATTTATTAAAAATCACAAAAACTTGCCAAGTTGCACATTTTATCTAATTATTCTCTCTTATTTTATAATTTTTAATAAATTTTAACTAACAGATAAGATGGGATAGAATGTGATAGAAAGAGTGCTTCTTTACCATCTTCTCCACAAAATACTAGAATATATCCCAACCAAGCAGCATAACGCCATCACCCATAAGTAACAGTTTAGTTAAACAAATGTGATTGTCAGATTATTGCATGACCTTGCACAGTTAATAATTTACACGGCAGCTTGGAAGACCTTATTACTAACACCTACAAAGACACTAATAATGTAGGTCATTTAAGCAATTATTTATCTACAATTTTAAAGGGCGGTTATAAAATTACAGAAAGGCAGCATTGAAGTCTGTATGAAACGGATGGTCTCATCGTGATGAAGACTAACAGAACTATTACAATACACAATTCGCTAAAGTGAAATGCTACATTGCAACTTGCCACTTAACACAATTTGCAGTTCAGGTGCGTCGTTGTTCCCTTGTTTAAAGAGCTTCGATTTCCCTCATTACTTGAGCTTTGTCAGCTTCAAATTGTTCATCCTCTGGACAATCACAACACATGTGATCATGAATGAGAAACTGATAATTGATACCATAAAAAAGCAACTAAACTATCGAGAGATGACATCACTTACCTTTATCAATTTTGAAGTCTTCCAATAGTCTCAGCATCTTACTTTTGTTCGCAACAAATATACTGACGATATCAGCTGGCTTATGTTGGTTGGCAGCAAATAGCTGTTATGACAAGAAATCATCAATAAACGCATGATTAAGAGCAGTCACTTCCAAATGTGTGCTATAATATTATTATAGTACCTTGAAAACATGAAATGCTTCAATCTGTATGCTCTTGCTTGACTCCTGCAGAAAGAAATCAACACCGACACATTAAATGCCACTTTAAACACATACCCAATTTCTTAATTTTCTCTCAGAAACTCAATTTGAACATTAGTGTTTAGTATTCTAATATTGATGCTTAGACAAACTGCAACAATAGCAGCGGTGTGAAGGGCTATATATTTTAATGGAACTGATGCCTTGCACTAGCTAAAAACAGCAAAATAATATAACAAGGATACATAAGGTTTGGAAGACAGGCAGCACACAAGCAAGGCAAGAAGGTAAGTAATAAGACATACTCTAAGAAGATTCATTAAAATCCTCAAGTTGTCTCTTGAGCTCACATATCGTGTCATTACAGCTGAATTTGAACGATCAAGTAATATATCTCCCAACAACTGTGAAAGAGAAAGAAATCAACTCAGCAATCATATATGCATCAATACAACATGAAACTAACATTAATTAAACAGCAGATTGCAAAAACCAAAAATCCAAAATTCTTGGGGGGGGAAGCAAAAGAAATCCACTAGCAATGTAACTGTTGACCAGATGTGATTTTTTTTAATAAAAAATTCAGGAACATTCATAGGTCAAATGAACTACAACTGTATACACAAACAATAGAAGGTTTCTCAAACCCAAATTTAAGTTTTCAACAGGGAAATTTCTAATTCCCTAACATCAGCCGCTTCCTTCATTCAATGTTCTTACAAATTAGCAAGTTATAGTTGACGTCAAAGTAAAATTTATATGGATAGACCAAAAAAATTATATAGAACCTTGACAGCTTGGCGCCTTGTAATATAATTGGAAGATTCCAACAGCTTAGTGTTATATTCTGCAAAAAACTGAAAGCAGCAACAACAAAGTTAGTAGTTGATAAGAAATTTACATGTAACTACTTAAATAAACCAGGTACAAATAAAATATTAATATAATGTTAAAACAAATCTTAAAAATGTAGTATTTAAAAAAAACACTAAATATAGTGAAGGAACATGCTTGTCTGGTTAGCAATCATATAAAAAAATAAGCAAGTTAATAACCACAAAAACAAATATGGCTATTTGATAGAAAATATGTTCATCCACCATGCATGCAGAATAATTTTCCAGAAGTGCGTATTTTAATCTGTACAGAAGTCAATGTTTAGAAGCAGAGAAACAAAAAATATAGATCTACTAGGACCATGCCATATGAATGAAAAGAATAAAAATTAAAATAGTAGTCAGAACTAGAGGTTCGAAAATTGTTTGTCAGATTATAATTTATACCAAAAGCATTGCCCGTCAAAACTCCATAAAACTAAAATCAAAATCAATGTCATGCCCATATTAGCACCAAACTATAAACCCTTATATGAGAACCTTTATCAATCAAATATGTCACCCATGCATATTATTTAGCAATAGAATGTTAGAAAAAGAAAAAGGTGGTACACAAGTGTATAAATTAAAATTTGAATGCTACTTTAAACTGGGGTTGAAGGGGAACCTACCCATTCATAATTCTTGGAAAGGAATTCAGCTACGGTAGATTTATGTCTTGTCAAGAGCTCCTGAAACAACACAACACCATATAGCATTGACTCTGCTGCAAAAATGTGCATGGCACAAAATAAGGAAACTGTGATCACGAGTTCTTTCACAGAAAACCCACCTTAAAAGTTGCTGCAGCATCCGCAGCAATGTCAAAATTTGGAAGTTGGATATAGTCAAAAAACTTCTTCATACGTGGTGAGTTCAGCACATATCTGATACAAAACCATGAAGAATTACAGCAACACAATAGTTATGATGGGGAAAAAAATTATTATAAGACCTAGGCCATTTTCCCTTTTCTAATTCTAGTGTTTCAGTTCTTTATATGATACACAGCACCATCCACATTTGGCATCTACAATTGCACTCAAAATGAAAAGTATAGGAACCAAAAGTGCCTGTATATGACTAGAAAATGCAATACTATTCTAACAGAGATTACAACCCTGACAGTTTCCAGCAGGCATCAACCATTAATAGCTTTGAGCTTGATAACACACACAACACAATGAATTATCACATTCTTTTTCCTTACTTTGCAACAATCTGGTGTCTTATGCACTCCCTCAGCATCGCACCATAGTGTAAAGCCATATCTTGGTTTTCATAGCTGAAAGGCAACAGTTGTTAGTCATTTGCACACTAGAATTAGAGTCCATAAGGGTAAGAATAACAACCACAATGTGAAACATAAGAAATAACATGGGCATCGCAAGATATGAACAGGACATACATAAGACAACTAAATTTAAAAATCACAAAAAATCAGTGATCAGGAACATGACCATGTCTAATGGATGGAGATATTAAATTTTCAAGGTTGGTAAAAAAATTGATTTCCATTCATTTGATCAAGCAGAAGTGTCCACCATACTGATTGCAAAGCTTACTAGAAGAAGAATAAGAAATCAAAAGTGTCATCCAATGTTTTCTTACCCAACTATCAAAATATCCATAAGATCCATATTTTTCTCCAGGTAATCAGATGCAATCAACTTAAACTGAACCTGTTGCCTTTGTAAATTTGCAACAACTTGAGTGGCATCTTTTCTGGCCTGCAAAGCCCATAGTCTCCAGGTTACCAAATAGTAAAGAATCGCAGTACAGCATCAAAATAAACATGTGATTCCACTGATCACCCAGATTCTTATTTCTTAATAAGCATACCCATCTTACAAAGGGTATCTAACAACATCAAACAGGTAAGCACAACATATTTATTGACTACAATTATCAGGAGGTCTATCATAAATATCTTTACTACCTCCAAATTCAATTTTGGAAGACATTTGATAAGCAGTCGCAACATGTCCTCCTTAAAGAACTCCTGAGTCAACTGTGCACAAGCTTCCGAGACTGGTTCAGATTCACTATTTCCATACAGGATTGACTTTAGCTCCCTAATATTTTTAAATAGCTCGGACATCTGCTGTTAGATGGACCACATGAACATCAAATAAGAATGGAGTGGGAGTGGGAGACTTTGCCGGCACAAGAAGCCAAGATCCATAAAAAAAAAATAACCAAGCAAAATAATTCCAGTAGTTCATTTTTGCTCACACAAATTCTACTACTGGTCGTATAATGCTTGATGATGGCTTGTCAAGCTCAATTATACTTACCACTAAGCTCCGCCTCGCAAAGCCAAACAAATGAACAAAAATTGGAATACTAAAACGCGAGCATCAACCACCAACAATTGAAATATGTAAAACAAATCACCACCTACTACAGTAATTAATCATATTATGCTCTACACTGAACTAATAATACACAGTAGCAATTATCAAGTTAAAGAACATCCTCAACAGCACAATGGCTATTTTGATTCACCAATCAAGGCTCTAAGGTTCCGCTCAACGGTGATGTAATGATGTTATTAAGCATTGGGAATCCAATAAAGAGCCTTATTTTTTATTTATTTATTTATTTATTTATCATCGAGCAAGCACAATTGCAGAGAGTTAATTGAGATCAGACTCACGGAGGTAAAAACAAAAGCATAAAAATTTAAAATTTGAGATCTAAAGATAATGAAACGAGATGAACCTTCTCTTCACGTTTGCTTTCGCGGGTTTCGGGGCTGCGATCAACAAAGAGCAGAAGATCTCTGGTCTGGCGCACTACCTCTGCAGGAGTGCGAGGCTTAGACTTGAAGAGACCCTTCATCTGTTTAAATTTCTTTCTCTGAAATCCCAAACACCGATTAGGGTTTCTGATTCGGGAGAGCAGAAGAAAAAGGGGGCAAAATAAGAACAAGATGAATCGCGATATTTTTATTATTTGTAAATAAAAATGCTATTTTTCAATTTATTTATGTTTGAGATTTTGTTGGAAAATTATGGAGAAGATAAAATGAAAATCCACACTGAGCAAGCATGGATACAAAAGGATGAGCTAACACTAACACCAGAAAAAACAACCCTGCTTTCATAATTCATGTCTACGAATTTTAATTTAACCGCTCCAGTTTCAGCAAAACTAAAAACACTCCCATTTAGCAAAAACATAACTAATTAAATTGTAAAAAAAAAAAAAAATCCACTGCTGTAACACAGCAGCAAATTTCTCACCTAAGTATTGATTAGATATAATGACACTACTCATACCTAGAGAATGATTTTTTCAGCCAATAAACATGAGTTATTTTATTTGTCAGTATATTATTAATAGCTAAATAAATGCATCATCTTTAAAAAAAATGAATAATATCTATTCGTAAATCATTTGCCGCCACCATCTGTGAAAAGAATGGTGATGTGTGAATTATGATAGATAATTAAAAAAATAATTTAATTGGCTAAATCCGCATAATCGCAGACTTTAAGGATTAAAAGTAAAATTAAGTTTTAACAATATTATATGTTCCGTAATTAACACAAGTTTTTATATAAAAAAAATAATTAACATAAGTTGGAGATCACATATGCACTACCCATTACCCAAGGCCTATAAGTTTTTATTTTTGAGACCCAAGGGCAGCATGTCATTAAACCCATAAGGTTCTTTCCAGCTTCCCATTCACAAGTTTCCGGTATTTATGACATTCACATGTTTCCGGTATTTAGCCAATTAGCTTTTATGTAAGTCCTACTACCCAAGGTTAACTAAATACAGTAACATATGAGGACGGGTTTGCACTTTGCACAAATATGGACCCAATTTAATGCTAAAGGACTTTAAGAGTCACAAACACGTATTTTAAAGGAAGAAAAGTGTTTTAGTCGAAGATAAGGCTCAAAACGACAATTATAAAGGACATATATTTATCCACTCTAAAGAGATGAATGCAAACTTTGCTTATCAGATAATAAGATCGATTTTATGTTAAGTTTTCTTCATATTTGTGGTTTTGATAAAAAAAAGTAAATGAATCTACGTACATTTTTTTGGTTAAAAAGATGACTATTTAGTCAAATCAAGTGGTTTTTAAATCTATGGTTAAAATATATAACTCAAAAAATATTATTTTTCGCACCTGTTTTTTTTTTTCCCTTCCTCGCACCTTACATTTTATGGTAAGAAAAAGAAAAGAAAAAAATCGTTTAAAATTCTCTCTCCTCCTTGATGGTTGTAAAAATAATATAAAAGAATGTTATGAAAACGATCACCATCAAACTTATGGTAAAGTATTTAAAATTTTCTCCTTGCGCATATTTTAACAACTAATCAATCAAGCAATTCAACGTGATTTAACTTAAAATACTAAAATAATATATACCTTTGTAGTAAACTAGATATGATAAATTAATAGATTGATTAGTAAGAATTTTATATTATCTTCGCATCTTACCTTTTAATATAAAAGAGAGAAAAAAAATTCTCTCTTTCTTTTTCTAATCATGAAGTATAAAAAATATATTTTGTAGACTTTATTTACATGATTTTTTTTAGAATAAATTATACTCACACTTTAAAGTTTTTTGAGAGGGCACATAACTCATCTTTTTTTTTAACGTTTACAACAATTTTCTTCGTTGGTTTGTATCATACAATGTTTTTCAAACAATTAAAATAAGTTAATGTAAAGTTTGAGGCGTGTCAACGTAATAATTTCAAAGAATTAAAGGAATATAGACATAAAAAATATTTATTATATCAGAAATATAAAATTAACACTCTAAATACTTTATTTTTTTTTAGCAAAAACTTACTAATTTTAATTTTTTAAAATCAACCCCCGACAAAATATTTTAAAAATTCCGACATTTATGCAACCAAAATTTAATATACTATCATGAATTCAACACTACACTACACGGCAAAGAAAAATGTTTGCAAAGATTTAAATGGAAACGGCCCTACACAGTTCCATATCCAAAACAACAAGCTGCAAACAAACAAGATCAGACTCTAATAATTCATTTCTCAAACAACTAGCATGCATCATCAAAATTTTAAATTATATACTACTATACAGTAATATCATGATTTAGAAAAATTTCACAATCACATTACTCATATTTCTTCATAATTTTTACACAAGTTGTTCAACAATCACTAATTCACTACCCAACCCCAGTCACAATATTACTAAAGACTCGAGTCATTTAAAACCTTGAGCTAGCCTTTGACCCCGTTCCACAACCTTGCTGCTTTTTCTATTCCATGGTTTCAAAGAAGAAAAATTATAGTTGTATAAATGTTTGTAAAATTAAATTTGAATGAAATTAATTTTTATAAAATTATTTTTAAAATAACATAATTTATATTTAAATATTTTTAATATAAAATAAGTTAAAATTTTAATTTTTATTTAATATAAAAGTTACTTAATATATACTCCCTCCAGTTTCAAGTATAAAGGGGGAAAATATTTACTCTAATTAAAAAAGTTGATTAATCACTTGTATCAATCTCAATTAGAAATCATTTTTCCAACTTATCCTTTATTGAAATTTATAATAAGAAATAAATAAGAGCTATTGAAACTAAAACACCAATTAAATAAACTTAAAGATAATAGAATTAAATAAGTTAACAAACTTTATATTTTGAGACTAAAAAAATATTGTTTCTTATATTTAAGAACAAAGGAGTAAAATTTAAATAAAATTACATTAATTAATATTTCAAAGTTATAAGATTTACTTGTAGGTTGAAAATTTAATATTCTAAGAGAGTTTGAGAGAGTTGGAAGTTTAAGGATTGAATGGAGGGAAGATATGAATCAATTATTGATCTTTTAATAAAAAATTAACAACTACATCCTTCGTTTCTTTTTAAGTGTCTGCATTTTTTTAATTTTTTTGTTGTTTTTTATCTGTAATTTTCAGATTTCAAGGTAATTTTTTTCTCAATTATACCCTTGTATCATTTAATTATTTTATATATTTTCATAAAATTAGATAATAAATAATTAAAAAATTCAAGGATATATCTATTACCTATTGACCAAAAGAACGTGAATGGTTGCATTGAGAGAAGTTTCAATACTTTGTATCTCACAAAACGTTTTGTTTTCCAACAAGAGAACTTGTTAGTGAAAACTTTAAATGTGAGAATAAATTTATGATAATTAATTTGAAGAATTTTGTGAAAACAAATCATTTAAAAGGAATAAAATAGAAAATATATTAACAAAATCACTTAAAATAAAATAAAGATTAATAATTTACTTGGTTATCTCAATTTAAAATAAAACGACAATTAAAAATAAAAAGAGGAGTAACATATTGATTTACAGGTACAAAATCATTAAATTACTATTTCAAATTGATACGTGTAACAAAATACACACTTAGACATTAAAATTATAAGTGGAATCGCCCACAGAAATAAATATGAAAGCCTGAAAAGCAGAAACCAGAAACCAAATATCCAGAAAAAGCCGAGAGCGAGAGAATAGACGAATCCATATCCAACATACAATTTGAGCTTCATTAGCACATGAGCCCAATTTTATTGACAAAAACAGAATAACTAAGACATGAGATATTATAATGAGTAGTTGATAAGAGAGAAAGGGAAGAAAAGTATGGATCTAAGATTAATGAAGGGGTTTGAAGGAAGTGAGATTCCTGAAATTGAGCCAAGGCTTCTCCAAAACGATGGCTTCGTAACTGGCCGTGGCGGATCCATCCTTGGCTTTGAGGACGAGGCGGTAGTTGGTGCCGGAAACGACCTGAGTCTCGCCCTTGACCACCTTCACCAGCGTCAGCTTCGCCCTAGAACGCTTGTCGTACTCGCTCACCGCGTAGTTCGCGATCTCCGTCACGTGGCTGTCGTTTACGTCCTTGATGGGGCTCCAGCCGCCCAGCGCTGATTCCGACCGGGCAGCGTAGGAGACCAACACGAGGGAGAGGAGAAGGAGGCAGTGGTGTCTCATTGTCAAACAAATGCTGGATAATGATATTAGGTGGTGTCGTAATGGATGGGGTGGGTTGCTTCTTGCTGCTATTTATAGCAGTGAAAAAACGCGGTTAACGGGCTTTTCCTTAATTTTGTCGTGTGGGTGAAACACGCGTTCCTGCCCTCGCTTATAAAAACGTTATAAAAGTTAACTGAGTGTTAAGGAAATGAAGTTAATTTCTCTCTCTTAAAAAAAATCCAAGCCAATTACAATTTATTAATAAAAAAATAATTATTAACTAGTTTCTTAGGATATTAATTAAAAAATTTAAAGTAAAAATATTTTTATTAAAAAACAAAAAATTTATTATTTATGAAGATTTTCACACTATATATTTTCTCTTTTAATTTTTAACCAATGCTTTAAGAAATATATAAACACTTGCGGATAAATCTAATAGTTTGTTAACTTTCGGAGTAAGAAAATATCGTCCTCTTTAGTCCTACAAAAATTGTTTTTTCAACATCAACAACAACACTTTTAATATTCGACGAAAAATATTAGTGGTATCGGTAGATAAAAAAATGAGAGAATATAGATTGAGGTGATTTTGGCATGTTATGAGATGACGGTTACTCCTGTAAGAAAAAAAATTTGTTACCATGAATTCGACACAAAGAGAGATAGAGGTCGACCGAAACTCATATGGAGAAAGGTAGTGAAACAAAATCTAATGGAGTGAGATATAAATTGACGGATGATATATTTTAAGGCGATGTGAAATAAAGTTATAAGTTTGGTGGAGAGGTAAACTCATTAATAATTCTATGTTCTAGTCGTTCTCTTGTTTTAATTATTTTTTCTCTTCTTCCTTTCACCCTTCTTTTATTTTAACTTTTTTTCTCTCTTTTGTCTTTTTTTTTTAGATTCATCTACCATCTACCCATAAAAATAATAAAATGACCTTTTTTCTTTAATTTTAGGAAATATACTTTAAAAAATACCCATAAAATAAAAAATGTGGTATGATTTGATTAGTCGGGCGAGAAAGGAAGGGATGTGATATAGAAGCCGATGGATACGCATGGTCGCAAACGTGTGCGTTAATGAAAGAAATCATAGATATGGACGATTTTATCATAATAAAAAAATAATGTAACATGGACTAAATTTGGAATTGATCTTTGGGCTACGGCCCACAAAAGAAGACATCCAATTCCACCTTCCTACCTGTGACTTATCACACAAACGTTGGGATTATTTGGTGATAATGACTCTCAAATCCACTAATACACGGCACAATGAGTAAATGAGTAAATCATAAATTCAATTATAAAAAAATATTTATACCCTCATATTTTTTATATTTTAATGTAATTAATTCCATCTTAATTTTTATATAGTAAAAATCTAACACTGTTAATTTGCGCAAGTATAAATGATATTTAACTATGAAACGATTTTTAATATTTCATCACAAATAATCTTATCTCCTATATTCTATGAATTTGTCTTGATACGTAATTTACAATAATTTTTTTTTTCAAAAACAAAAAATAATGTTAATTAGTAATTACGACAAAAACAAGTATTTCAAATCATTAGTATAATTATTTATTAATCATTTTTATACATATCTTGATTATTATTATATTTTTATAAACGACCATATTCTTTATTAAAAGTAATTTTGTTTAAACTGAATAAATTTTTTAGAAAAAACGAAATTGTTCATTTAAATATTTAATGTAATTACATATTTACATATTTAAGATTTTTATATAAACTAAAACAGCTATGTATCAATTAGTTTATGTGCTTGATGGTATGGATATCTTCGTTAGGGGTAATAAAATATTATACCACATGCACAATCTATTACAGATTGGATTTAAGTAGCATAATTCGTAAAAGAAAAGGTAATTACTAAATATATTTATCTTATTACTAAATGTACTCATTTTCTTTAAAATAATTCTACTTAAATATTCTTCCTTTTTCACCCATTCAAACACCTCTCACTCTCACTTTCATATTCATTTCATTTCTCTTACCTTTCTTTTCTTTCTTGTTCTCAAGCAACACGTTTTGGTTTTCTTCCTCATTCCAATATGATGCTTAACATTTCTGTTATACAGTTATGAATTGTATAAGTATATTTTATTATTTAATCAATTGATTATTTAAATATCTAAGTCTTATAATTAACAACTAGTGTGTCAATTTTTCAATTATCTTCATTTCTTGTGTCCATCAAAGGAAAATGCAAATGTTTATGGTTTTCTTGACCTAAAGTCCATTCAGAAGGGAATAAGAAAGAAGAAGTTCAATGTTACATAGGGAAATGGATGCATGAATCAAGAAAACAATGTTACCTAGCACCTTACTTTTTTGAGTAAGTAGAAGTTTATAGTTGGTTTTAAATTATATGTGTGCATTGTCATTAATTGTCCCTCAATTTAGTTCCCCTTGGCAATTGTTGGTCATTTGTCCTACAGATAACATTGTTGTCTGCTTGTGTTCATTGAAGCAAAAGCTAAACAAAGACAGGAAGAAGCTAATAGAATCGTAAGCCTCTTTGTAACACATTTGCTTTCTAGTTTGTGTTATATGTTTGAATCATATTTTCTATTCATATTATTTTAAACACAGTTGTAGGCCTATATCATACATTGGAGGGTAAGCACTCATCAAGTAAAAGGAATATTGAATTTAGTCACCCAAAAGTGAGTTGTTTATAATTTCAAGATTCAATCAATTGTAACTTTTATTAGTTTTAATAATAAAAACTCATTATATTTAAATTTCACATTCAATTGTAGAATCATATACAACATGAGGCTATGAACGTGGGTATTATGTCACGTATCATATGTTGCCCATTGTCTCTCCAAATACTGTCACAAATTTGGAAACCATAATAAAACTCTTTCAACAAGTTAAATTAATTATGATTTTTATAATTGATGCTAATCTTGTGTTGTGTAAACTTGTGGGCATTTGGCACTTATGAACCATTGAGTGAAGAGCAATTGTGTGGAATTCGTCATGATTGGGCACAATTCTTGTTGGAAAATAGCAACATGTTACATCATTATGTTTAGAATTGGATAAATAGTTGATTAGTATTGTGTGAATTGAATTTATACTTGATTAACATTGTCTAAAGTGGATTTAGACTTGGTTATTTAGTATTATATAATGTGGATTTATACTATTTTGAATCAAGTGCTCTATCTAGTTGTCTATATGTGATTTGTTTGCCTTTTTAACATACCAATCATTTAAAAAAATACATTTAACATCGATTATAACCTTAACCGATGTTAAATGTACCATTCGTTGAGGCAAAATCTTTTAACAAGTGACACATGTAATATCAGTTAAAATACAATATGAATTTATTAGTTTAAGTAATGTAACATCGATTATGAATACAACTGATGTTATATCTATTTTTATTTGTGATTGTTTAACCGATGTTAAAAATACTAAACTTTAAACATCAATTGTAACATCAACCCTGCAACTGATGTTAAAAATGTTTTTTAACTGATGTTAAAAGTCTATTTTGTATTAATGGATCTTTGGCCATTAGTTTATAAACTTTTAATCAATTATCTTATAAGCTTAAGCTAGATTATCAATTTAGTTAAGTTATAAATTAGTTTTACCAAATACACCCATTTTCTACTTCTAAGATTATTCTTTATAGCACATACATATATAGGATAACTATCCAACCCACCCAAAGATTATAAAGTGGAATTTGGAGAAATTGACACCACTTATATTCAGTAAAATAGCAAAAGACATGAGATACACAGAAATTTAAATAAAGGAAAATGATCTTTTTTTTTAAATATATATTAATTAAGAATTAAAAATATATATATATATATATATATATATATATATATATATATAATAGATTTATGGTAGAACCAAATAGTTTTTTTCTTTGGAGAAAAAATCAGTTTCCTAGCGACCTAAGAGTTTTCCTTCGTCAATGTCCCTATTGAGTATCATTGTGTGTTCTAAAAACAATAGTTCCTACAACAACAAAACTTAAAACATCATAATACCTTTCAACCAAATTATTTTCTCAAAGCATTTGTTTACTAGAATAGAGATTAATTGTAAGCAACTCACCTACACTACTACAAAAGCGGGTTTCAAAGACGGATCTTTAGGCCATTCAAAGACGGTTCTTTAACCGTCTTTGTAGCCAACGTTGTAGAAAGTGTTGACTTTCTACGACGATTTTCAAAATCGTCTTTGAAATCTCGGTTTCTAAGTTGGTTCTCTCGAAAACCGTCTTAGAATGACTTTTTTAAAAATAAAAAAAATTGAAGATTCGAAGATGGTTCTAAGAAAAACCGTCTTTGAAATAAGTATTTTTAAAAAAAATTAAATTAAGATGATTTTTAGGAAAAAACCGTCTTAGAATATCCACATTCTAAGACAGTTTTCCTTATAACCGTCTTAGTTAAATGTATTTTTTTTATAAATTAAATAAATTTAAACTAAGACGATTTTTCCAAATAACCGTCTTAGTTTAACTTTATTTAATTATTATAAAATTATTACAATTATCATATATTACTAGCTATCCCGAATTTCAACGCAAATAAGAAAATAAGATAAAAAGAAACATAGAAACAATATACAATTTGAAATCAAAACAACAATTTAAATTTAATTTACAATAACGGTTCATAAGCTTTCAAATTGAAAAACAATAAACTAAACAAATTTGAAGTACAAATGCAGCACATAACTCACGTGAAACAATATAAAACTTCTATAGACTTCATAATCAATCTAGAATTATTAATAAAAAACAATTTAAGACATCACAAACATTTACCCTGCACAGTTAACAATACACATTCAATCTCGCAAAAGAATGATGAGACTTTATTTAATTGTGAAAAAAATGAATTATATCATATATTTAAACAGTCAAATAAGGATATTTAAATAATTTTACTATATTTTATACATATTTTCCCTCAAAAGAGCCATTGAACTTCAAGTGTGAAAAATGCACTAACTCAATAATTTTAATGTGTGCTAATAATTTTAGTTTTAATTCAAAAAAATAAAATAAAGGACAATAAGGATACCACTTAGTGAAGAAGGTTGGAAGAACGAGTATAATAATTCTATTGCATATTCTTAACAAAAACCAATATATTGTGTGTGTGTGTTCTAAAACACTTACACTAGCATGTAGAAGAAAATTACCTTAATTTCTAGAATTCCTTGCAAATTTTCCCCAATAACAGCTCGAATAGTCGAAATATTTTGCCAGCTTATTTCAATTTTCTTCAGCAAACCATCAATTAATATTTCCCACACCAGTTTTTTTCTTGCATAGTAAAACTTAGCTGCCAAATCAGTTGGATATTTTGCCTCAACTTGCACATGACATTTGCAGTCAATAATTTAATGAAGATTAACTGCCTATCTTAAAGATAACTTAGATACCAAAAGAGAAATTTTTACTAAAAGAGGCATATTCATTAAAATAATAGAGAGCAATAAAAATTACACTCTCCAAATTGTACATCATAATTAAAGGTGTATGCATATGAAATGTGCCCAAAAAACAAACGAGATCATGCAAAAGCGTGACAGTGTAGCAATACATAAACATTCTCCTACTAAAAAGAACAAAATAGGATATTTGCATATGAAAAATAAGTACCTTTTATTTTCAGTGAATCATAAATCGTGAATGATGAAGGAATTACTTCTTTTAGACTACAGACATTTTCTATTGGACACCGGAAACAAATTTGTTTGAGTCGAGTAGGATTACAAGAAGTACAACCTGTACTAAATTTATAATGAGAAAACAATATAATTTTTTGTAATTTGGCACTATTTATAAAAATTCAAATTTTTATTAAGGTAATTTTTGGCGTCAAAACAGTTTGCTAAATGAATTTTGTTTGAACTCTTAAATTTCTTTGGATAATTTCGTTTTATGATTTATTTAACACCTTAATTTTTTTTATTAAATTTAATAGCTTAATTTCATTTTAGCCCTTAATTACTATAATTATGTCATTTTTATCCTTTATTTTTAATTGCACAAATTTTTAAACTTTTATTTTATATGTTTTATCTTTTTAATTTCTTATCATATTTGATATGATAAAAAAAAACTAAAAATATGGCATTAAAGATTGTCTATGACAAGAATATTTAAAAGTCTGTTATCCTATTTTTCAAATTTAATTAAAAGAATTAAAATTTGGATTAGTTAGCATTTATTCAAATTAGAAGATAGTTTGTTATCCTTTATATTATTTTGTTGACTATCAAATCTTGAATAACATACAATATTTATTCAAAAGATCCAAAAGATATACTCATAAAAGATATTAGTATTAGAAACTAGACCTAATTAACATGAAATGATTACTAAAACCAACAAGCTGCAATAGCACATCAACAATTGATTCGCTCATTTATCATTTATCTTGATTTGTTCCTATCTCTCTTGTTTTGTACACCATCCATCAATCTTTTTTCATTCTTTTCAACATACTTCAGAAGTTTGGTATTCACCCATCTCAATTTCTTGATCATTTTCTTGTTCACTTGCCACACGACTATTTAGAAGTTTCATTCTCTCATCAAACATAATTCCCTCAACTTCTTGCACTTTCAGTCTCCTTAATTGTGATCAATGATGTAGTTAATTTCGCTCTAAATTTCTTCAATGTATTTTCATTTAGCTCACACACTGTCGATTCCTGCTTATGGGTGAAAACTACACCAATTCAGAGACTCGTTAATTTCTATCATTATGTCATCTTCAAGGTTTTATTTATCCAATAGTGCTCTTAACATATCTCCTATGTAATTCACTTAATTAAGACATTATCAGAATATGCCATTGACAAAAATAACTCTCTTGAAAAACTTGACTGCTAGCTATGATCATTTTATGAGAACGTGCGACTTCTAATATTTGGTAATAAGCTACCATTAAGCAGCCACCCCCTTTCAAATGTCAACACCACATTGGTAGTAAGATAATATTTGTAGGACTTATTATATTATTGTACGGTTAAATTAATTATATGATCACCCAAAATCATCACAATGAAATTAAATTTTTCATTTACTTCCTTTTCTTAGCAGCCTCATGTTTGCAGCATGTGCATAAACCATCATAAATATAATAATTTATGATGAAAGTTATAAAAAAAAGGTTAAGTAACAAGATAGTAGAGTAGATGATTTTTTTTTCAATGATTACATGATTATTTATATTGAGAAAAAGATTGGTGAAAAAAATTATAAATATAATAATTTATGACTTTCACTCTATAAAACAATTATATGTTCAACTTCAATAATGAAGGTTGCATGTTTAATCTTTTTGTCTGTTTGAAAATATTCACCATGTAAATTTATTTTACAATAATAATTTAAAATAATATAAATTTATTTTTCAACAAACTTATTTCCTCTTTATGTAAGAATATACTTAATATTTAAAAAAGATACTAATTACGATTTTAATATAATAATAATAGTAATAATAACAGAAACAACAAACATTTATTTCAATAGATTGGCCTATTAAGCTTTAAAAACTTTTTAAATGACCTAGAATATATTTTTTAACTACATAGACTTCAATAAAAATATTTACTTAGTTTATTTTTAAAAAAAGTTTAACTTAAACAGGACCTATCAAATGATCTGGAATATTTTTACCCCACATATAGAGCAGATCTTTGTTGCTTGGAATCATATCCCCGAACATACGTTAGCTGGTTAGGGATTAGCTTTTTATCTTGAGGGTTAAAATGTACAAAATAAAAAAAAATTAGAAGGTTGAAAAATAAATGTATTTTAAGGATCGAAATGTAATGGAGCATGGCTGCGCCTTATCTTCTAAGGTGCATTGTAGAATTACTCGTCCAAAATGCAAGCAGATTAATAGGAACCCCAACACCTCCGGATCAACAAAATGCATTTTACACAATAAAAAAATCAATTCCATTAAACTATTACTGGTTTAAAGTTTTACAACAGCTGGAAATTCATCCTATACTTAATTATTTTATCTATATAATATAACCCTGTAAAAAAATTATAAACAAATTAACAAAGAAATACAAAATAAAAGCAAGAAAGAAAGAGATGGAGATCTTTCTCTCCTTCTCTTTGCCCTGTTGATATCTACACAGGGTATTCCTCATTACCTAAATATAGCAGAAGGTCCTGCACATTTAAATTTTCATTAACCTCCTAGACAAACAAGATTCTGCAATTTGGAGAAGAAATCAATCAATTTCTAACCAACGAGAGTTTTCCTTCTTCAATGTCCCTTATAGAGTATCATTCTTTGTTCCAAAAACAATAGTTCCTACAACAACAAACTTAAAACGTCAGAATACCCTTCAACCAAATTATTTTCTCAAAGCATTTGTTTACTAGAACAGAGATTAATTGTAGGCAACTCACCTAGTGATGGCATGAGAAGAGATAACACAACAATCCCAACAACCTTGAGTGGCACGCCAACTTTGAGCATGTCTTTAATTTCTATGTGTCCAGTGGCAAAGCCAACTACATTTGACGGTGTAGAAGTTGGAAGCCAGAAAGCAAACTCGGTTGCTATTCCTCCAGGGACCATAAGAAGAAGAGGGTGCACATGAATAGTTCTTGCTATGTGATAAAGAAGTGGGACAAGAAGGGTGGCAGTAGCATCATTAGAGGTGATGAACTCAGTGATAATACTACATATTAGACTAACAGCAGGAACAATTGCCAAGTATGGAGCATCTTCCAAGAAATCCAGGGCTCTTGATAACACATCTGCCAGGCCACTAGATTGTACTCCATCAGCTATGGCAAAACCAGCTCCTAGAAGCAAAATGAGGTTCCAAGGTAGCTTTTTGCAGTCATTCCAGCTCATTAGCTTCTCCCCCTCTTGCTTCATGTTTGGGATTATGAACAATAAAACAGCCACCATAACCTACATTGTATAGAAGGCTTCATTTTGGTTCTGTTTCAATAATATTTGGAGACTCCAATTCTTGGTGTAATTAATGAGCCATATATAAATAAAAACAAAACCTCTATAGTAGATACAGTACTTACACTGACACTTCCATCTCCAACAAGGCCATGGAATAAAGATCCCCATCCAGGAATGTCATCTGTTATTCTTCTTGTCATCCAAAGTATGATCAGCAACTGCATTCAATTCACCATTTCACTGTAGTTAATGCCATATTTGAAGACACATTAAGCTCTTTCATGGTTAAGTATAAGAATTTAAAACGTGTTTGTTAGTTCGGTATACATACCCCAAACACAGACAACACCATCTTCTCGGCAAAAGCCATGGGACCTGCAAACACCAATAAAGTATGCAACTGTCTTAACTTATTTTTTATTATTAAAATTAAACTCTTGTTTATTTATTATTTATAAATAAAATAATATGAAGGACATGTCACATCACATGTGAGATGTGTAGATAATGTGCATTGTTAAGACAAGATGCAATGAGCAATTTCCATTGGATGCGTCATTCCAAATATGTGGCTTATTATCCTTCGGACCCGTTTCACGCTAGGCCAGACACGAATATCACTCCTTTTGGACTACTATGCAAAAAAAATATTGAAGTTGAAAAAGCCAAACGTGTTTAATTTTACTTGCTTTTGGTGTGTCCGTATCTTTTTCTTTTTCACTTTCTCTAGCTTTCACGATTTATATGCAAAAATTTAATTAATCACTTCCATACAATGTAATACTTTTAAAAACGGTTATATTATATTACCTATTTTTCTTGAAAATTTTGATTAAGAAATTGATAAATGTAGTTTTATTAAAAAATGCACTAATGATATTTGTTTAAAGAACAGTAATGATATTAAAGATAACGAATAACCTAATTGTTTTAAAAATACTGTCTTAAGTCTTAACAGTCCGACATTCCCATTTTGATCATGGATAAAAGGTGATATGTCGTGCCTTATCCACCTCATAAAATATGAGAGTAATAATAATCTTCCTAATAATAAAGATATTAAATGCCATATATTTTAATTTATTTATTGTTAAAATATTAAATTACAATATTTATATATTTATTTATTTTTAGAGCAAATGACTAGACTGAAGTTGACAAGTGTCCTACGTGCCAGATAAGCATAAATTTTTTTCTAAAAAAATAGGTATAATTAAGATGCAGATGTAAATAAAGTGAGACAAAAGACAATACGACAAAAAAACAGACAAGGCGGAAGCTTGGGAAGGCTTTTTATGTACGTGTTTTCATTCTATTTGAATTAAGGTTAAACAGAAAAAAATAAAATTAGTTAAATTCGTTCAAAAAAGAATGATAGGTGAGAAATTGATATTAAAAAATAAATAATATAAATTTAGTTCAATACATAATATAAAATATATATAAATTAATTTTATAATTAAAATTATGAGAATATTTTATTATTAAGTTATAATATTAAAATTAATTTGATAAAATAAATTATATTTTTTAGATTAATTTATTATTAAAATACTTATAAAATTAATTTATCATATTTTTTCGTATATAAAAATTAAATTGAATTTTTTAATTATAAAAATTAATTTATGAGTTTCTCTCATTTTCAACATGAATTTAACTATTTAAAAAAAATGATAGAAACTAGAAACTTACCAAGAGCTTCAAGATCTCTCTTCAAGTGAGCTCTATCCAAGTAAGCAGACAAAGCCCGAGCCGAACCTTTGGGTACATAGAGGAGGCAAATGATGCACCAATAACAAATGAGGATGAGAACAGCCACAGGGAAACCGTAGAAGAACCACGTGTTGAAGCTAATTGGCTTTGCCTCTGGGAAGAGGCTCTTCCACATTCCGATTATTATCAAGTTCACACCCGTTCCCGTTAGAGTGCTTATTCCGCCGATGGGCGTGGCGTAGACCACCGTGAGAATCACCGCGCGGCAGAATTTGTTCACCGCCTCCGACTGCTCGTGCACCGGCGGCAGCCTCTGCACGATCCCCGTCGCCACCGGCATCATCATCACCGCCGTCGCCACGTTGTGCAGCCACATGCTCACGAAGAATATTGTCGCGCATAGCCCTAACAGTAAGAGCGCTGGATTCACCGGGTCGCCACAAAACAGCAGTGTTACCTGTAGGTCCCACGCCACGTTTACAAATCACATCAGGCTTAGTACGACGCTGTAATGTTTCACCGCCCCCCTCTCCATAAAAACAACAGAAATAGGAAACATTGCCTCTTTCCCACCACCTAATAATATTTGTTTTTAATAATAACACATTTTTAACGGGACACAAATAGAAAATACTAAATCCTCTTATTTATCTTCTTATAAATCCTTATAATATTAAACGAACAATTTAATATACTTAGTATTTTGTAATTAATATGTGTTCCATTTTCAGTCAAAAGAAAAACATTTGTTCCATTTAATAATAAAAAATATGAAAAAATTACAATATAACTTTATATTATTATTCAATTATAAATTATTATATATAATTAATTTTTTAAAAGTCATTTTTCAATAATGATTTATAATTAAATAATAATATAAAGTTATTTACTCCGTAATCGTTAAATCCTTAAAATATTAGTAAGAAAAATATAGATTTATTCAATACAAAATTGCCTTCCTCTTGGATTGAGAGAGAAAGTCCAACTTCAATTATTTACAAAAGCAAATAATTGAGTATATGTGGTCATGATATTGACTCCCCAAAATAATTGCAAGACACATAAATCAAATCTGAATAATTTTTAGAGTAAACACCGAAAATTATTATACACCACTACTTAATCACAAAATTGTCATGAAAATTCAGTTGTAATTATAAATAAAAAAAATAACTGCAAAAATTTAAAAGTTAGGGAAAGTCTGGTTTTGTACGAAACTAGAGTAGAGACAAAAAGGAAGTGACTCACATTCAAGGCCAATCTCCGGTGAACGTTGTAGCGTTCGACGGCGAGAGCGAGAATGAAGCTTCCCAAAACGAGGGTGATGACGTCGTCCATATAAGAGTGCGCCACGCTATCAGCTGAAGCTATCCCAAAAATTGGGAACAGAAACAGAGGACACATGGAGGTGACAGGAAGTGGCACGGCCTGCGTCACCCACCAAGCGAAGACCCAAGCAATCACACCAAGCATTTTCTGGCTGGTGGGTGGCGCGTCGAGTTTCACGAAGAGGCATATGAAAAGAGACAACATAGGTCCCAGAATCACATAGAAGTTTTGTAGTGTTAGAATCGATTTGATGCTGAAGGAGATGTTTGTATGTGTTCCTTCCACTGGCTCGTGAACAGGAAGAAGTGGTATTTTGTGATCATCGGAGGCTGGTGACGTCGTACTGTGTTCTCCGACCATCTTGGAGAGAACCAGAAAAAACTATCGCAGAGAGAATGAGTTTGCGGGAGAAGGTTTTTGTGGAAGAGATGTAGTTATGCGTGAGGGCTTTTATTATTGAATATTGGACTTTTTCAGAATTAGTGGTCAAATTTGCTTCCTTTGTTTTTTTTTATTTGGATGAGAATCAATGAGATTTGTGTTAGGATTACGGTTACTCACTGCTACAACCTAGTTCTGATTAGGATGCTTTTGGCTGACGTGGCTCATGTTGTGTGAGTTGTTCGAGTTTTGAAGTCAAGACTTTATGGCAAATCTTAATTTGTTAACCATGTGGAAGTGGTAGGTGCGAGATCCTGAATTGGGACGTATAATGAAAGGTAGGGTCCTTGTCCTTGGCTTCAACATTCGTGGTCCATTCGATGGTCATTATATTACTAAAAAAGTTAGGTGAATTAAGTTCTTATTGATACATATCACCTATAAATAAAGTACTTAATCAATCTTTGGTGGCTCATGTTCATTATTTTGATTAGTTTGGCAGCTACTATGTACTAATTGTCGAAATCATAAAATTATTTTGATACGATGCACCGAGGAAAAGCACACATAAAACGTTGAAAAAGGTAAATTCTATGCAGGGTGGTTTCTAACAAGAATACAAGATTATTATGAATTTAATTTGTGTATATGTACTGATTAGTTTTGGCATGTAAAGAATAATACGAAATGGAGTCTCTTTCCAAGTAGGTTCCATAGATGGCAGTGTTTTTCATCGCAAAATTGCTCATGGCTAGCTACATTCATGTGGGCAATTTTTAATTTACGCGGAATATCATGGAATTGTTTGAAAGAAAAAAGCTACATTGATTATTTCTTGGCTTGCGATCTGCCGGAAAAACTTGAGTATTTGTTGATAGTTGTCTATTCGTAAGAGTTTTTGTTGAATCATTTTTTAGTTACTTATATAAACAGTTCATGTTGAATTTTTTGTGATATAATTAAAGATAAACGAATCCAAATGATCGTGTAGTGAATTAGTGAGTGTATGTGTATTGCATGATTTTTTTTTAAATTATTTGAAATTAATTATCTAAACTAATAAAAGAATATGTATGAGTAGAAAGAAAAATTCACTTCCGTGTAAGATATTTTTGCTAACGTATCAACTGATAATAAAAAAATTGAACTTAAATTTTAATTAATAAAATCAAAATGATACATTCTGTTTTGAAAATTAGTGGAATATATTATTTCTAAGAAAAATAATTAAAAAAACATTTGCTATCTTTAAAAAAATAACATTATAAAAGTTAAATGTAAATATAATCTAATTTAATAAATAAAAATAAATATTTTTGAACCCTATATTTATGGTTTCATATCACTTGTTCCAATATATAATATCCATATTCAGATTGTCTTCAATAAATTGAAGTTTTCTGCTTCGTTGATCTTGGATAATTATGACAATGTGTATGGATTTTATTTTAGTGGTTGTCGCACAACTAATCTACTTGTTGAATGGTATTGGTCAATCTACTTACTACGTGTTTCCGTCGGGACCCAACCATGCATACTGATCACGTTTTATTACAAATCTTCAATCTATGTGATTACCGTTGAATATTAACAATAATATATATAAATTAACTTCGTGCACATCAATACATCCAATAATTGTCCCGTGAAGTTAAAATGATTTTTTTTTTAAATTTAATTGTAATATACTGTAAAATAATTCGCAGAGTGTGGTAAATGGCGCGGTGATGGAGTTATGCAAACAGTTAAGAGAGGTTGGGTGTGGATGTGATGATCTTTTGTATGTTTCGTTTAGAAGCACTTTGGGGATTGATGGGGTTGGATGATACTGCAAGGTTTGCTAGTAATAGCCAGAGGCCTTCGTTGGAAGAGGTTTCAGATTTTGCAATGTTTGTGACCCCTTTAAGGAGTAGAATTATGCTCCATCAGCAAGGTTTGGGGGTTTTTGTGAGTGAAGATGGAAAATGTATTGTGGAGGTGGAGGATCAAGTGCTTGAAGAAGAGGTTGATTATCTTCGGGTTATTCGGTTATTGAAAACAATGGATGACTGTTTTCTCAAGATGGAGTTTCGCTTGGCCGGCAACGAACCCGGAGGGTTTTGTCTACCCTGCTTGCTTTGAGTATCTTTGTATCTTGAAGGAGTTGTATGAGAATTCTAGGCTCTTTGATGGGACGGAGGAGATGTTTTGGGAGACATAGGAATATGTTGTCTGAGCTTGTTGTTGTGTTTGCTAAGAGAGGTGCTGATCATTGGTGGATTCTTGAGCACAGGAGTTCGACCAACTTTGAGTGTAGGAGGCATTTGGCGATGATGCTGTTCCCTTATGTAAAAGAAGACTGTGACCTGTTTCATGATATGCTTATTGATAGGTCTCGGTTACTGGTTGAGTCTTTTGAGTACATAGGAAGAGCGAAGCTTGAGTCTCTGCGTTCTGGTCTGTTTATGGAATTCAAAAATGAGGAAGCTACAGGACCGGGTGTGTTGCGGGAGTGGTTTGTTTTGGTGTGTCGTGCAATATTTGATCCACAAAATGCCCTTTTTCTGGCTTGTCCGAATGACTGCAGAGGAGATTTTATCCGAATCCAGGTAAGTTTTATCTTGAAATCTAAATGAAGATTTTTTTTCTCTGATGCTTATTGACTATTTTCAAATGCTAAATGTTTGGCCAGGGATTATATTGTCCATGTGTCCTTTCCACAAGAAATGTACATATGAAAACATCTTTAGAATGTTAACATAACAATCTATCTCAAATATGTTGAACTATCATTCAGGGGGTGAAACCCTTGTGCAAATAAGAGAAGTTGAGAGCTAAAACAAAGCCTACTTCTTCATAAATGGCATCTAGCTTAAAAATATAAATTGTGGAAATGAAAGGCGGCAAACTTTGGGGGTATGCCTACATAGTTTAGTTGAGGATAGGTAATTTATTAATGTATCATTAGCAACGGTTCCTCTGGCTTGCAGAGCTGCTCCACTAACCTTCATCTTCTATATATCCATGAATTGTTATACGTATGGTTGTATTTTTAAGAAAACTAAACTGTGGACCTTTCAATCAGTACCAATACTCTGCATTGTGTAACATGTCTAATCAAAGCATTTTGTCACTAAACTTGAGTTCCCATTTGTTAACATTAGGGACTATGGCTGCTTAGTCAGTGTTGAGTATTGATGTGTTCTGTTGTATATCTTTATCAGTTGATATTGTTAGAGCTCTTTTGAACAATCACGTTTCGTTTATTCTTTGTCTACTTGTCTGCAGCATCTACGGTACATCCTCGGCACCTTGATTACTTTAGGTTCTCTGGTCGTGTTATTGCATTGGCTTTGATGAAAAAGGTGCAAGTGGGTATTGTTTTTGATTTGTGTTTTTCATGCAATTGGCTGGAAATGATGTTACTTTAGAAGATATACGGGATGCAGATCCTTGTATAGATGCTGCAAGCAAATATTAGAGATGGATGCTGATTTCATTGATTCAGATGCATTGGGACTGTCATTTGTTAGAGAGGTGGAGGAATTAGGATGCAGGAAAGTGGTTGAGCTTTGCCCTGGTGGGAAAAACATTGTAATGAATAGTAAGGATAGGGAAAAGTATGTTGATCTTCTTATACAGAGTTGTTTTTAACAGCCATATCTGAGCAGGTATCACATTTTGCCAAGGGTTTTGCTGCTATTCTTTCCAATTCAAAGCTCCAACAGTTCTTCCAATGTTTAGACCTTGCAGATCTTGATTTGATGCTGTATGGGAGTGAAAATGGCATTTCTATTGAAGATTGGAAGGCACATACCAAGTATAAGGGTTATAAAGAGACTGATCGTCATATATCATGGTTTTGGGAGGTTTGTAGCATACTGATCTTCCCTTGTTTTTTTATTTTCTTTTTATATTTCCTCCCTTTCTTCCTTTTTTTTCTTCAGATTCCTTTGCTTTTGCTATTCTAATTTTATTACACTTTTAACATTCAGGAACATATTAAGTCAATTTCCCCCGATATGATTTTGTTTTATAAGTAGGAGTGGCTTTACTGGTCAGCAGGTATCTGCTGCATGGTGTCCTATATGTCTGTATCCATTTTGTCAAGTGTAGCAAAAAGGGGTTTTATTGCCTTATTGCTTCTTAGAAAGCATCACTGTCTTGGCTACTTGTTAAATTTTCCCCCCTTTCCACAAAGGAATTGTTTGCTTTGTTACAAATTAAAACAACTACTGAAATCTACTTTCCTAACTGGTCATCAATCAGTTAGAGTTCTCATCTGTGTTTATTTAAATTATTCCTTCGTCAGGCCCTCCCTGATTGCTTCAACCTTTGATGTGCTATGTTATTTACAAATGTCCCATATAAGTTCAGTCATGTCTCCCGATAATTTTTTTTTGTTATGAAGCATGAATGATAATTTTGATACTTTGTTTACGAAAAGAAAATACCATAGTGCATAACATATTTTCCCTTTGCTGAAACCTGGCTAATAAAATTGTGTTAATGATTATCATCAGTTTATAGAATGTAATTTTCTAACATAATCAATAACCTGTTTTCATGTTGAATCGCAGAATCATGTTAAAATCTATTAGTGTTATGGTGAATTCGTCCAAAATGCTAGAGTGTAGTAGTTTAGTTGAGATGCAATAAATCTGAATAATAAGTTCTCCTGTCTTATTTTTATTTGGTTAGGATCTCATTTTAACTAAAAGTGTTGTGTTTATTGAAGCCTCTGAAATAATTCTTTCTTGAATGTTTTTTCAAATAACTCATTTTTCAACATTTGATTGGAGATTTTGTCAAAAAAAAAAAAAAATTTGATTGGAGATGCAAAGTTATTAATTTTTTAATATTATATTTTATGGAAAAAAAACTTGGCAGTTGTTGGGAGAATGTCAGAACAACAAAGAAGGTTCTTATTTTCTTTTGGACATCTGTGAAATATTTACCAGTTGAAGGTTTCCGTGGTTTGTCTTCCTCTCTATACATTTGCAGGACTGTAGAACCTAACAATCACCTGCCCTCATCCCACACATGTTTTTACCAGCTGTGTTTCCCCCAGTATTCATCTATGGTTGTCATGCAAGATGGCTTTGAAGTCATCAGTCAAGAACACATTGGTTACAGTTTTGGTACTAGTTAAATACATCTGCAATTTTGGTATAGGTGGTTTTAACAGCATACTGGAATATCGGTGCTCAAATTTGTACAAATTATAGGGTAGGATAGGATTATTTATCTCTTCTCAAGGCTGTTTAGTTCTGTTTCTTACACCAGTTCTGGATGCGTTGTCATTGATCGTGTCAAATGTTTATAATATATATATGGTGGTTCAAGTATCAATGAAAAAGGATCGAAGGAAAGAAAAATTTATGATTTTTTGATGTGGTCATTCTTGATAACTCTGTTTGTTCGTCCTGCTTTGATATATAAGTTTGGACAATAAAGCTCAAAGCGCTATGCTTCCTCGTAAATCTATTCAGAATTAGTGTGTGTTTTGATAGATAATGATAAAATTGATTTTGATTAAAATTGATTTTAAAGAGATATGATTTATGTTTGGATGTTTTATTATAAAAAAAGTTAATAGTAAAATTGAGTATAAATTTTTGGATTTGACATAAAAGTGATTCAAAATTATTTCAATTCAAAATCATCAATTTTAATTTTTTTTTCAACTAAAATTAAATATATGTAAATGTATCCAAAATGAATTTTAGGCTTAAATTTAATTTGTCAAATGTTAAACCAAACACGTACTTATAATCGAATCAGTTGCTTTTTCTTTTTACCAACAATTAGGAATTGTTTTCCCTGTTGCATCAAAAACTAAATCACAAGCTTATGATAAACTTAGCAGTTCTAATAAAATTTGTAAGGCATCTTCAAAAATTTTATAACTTACATATTCTTCTTCTTGAATTTTGTCTTCAGGAAGGAGAAGCCTTTATCTGTGACGTGAAGAAAATCATTTAAGAATAATAAGAGCTTAGATGCGATCCCCCGCCCTACATTGCGATTGTTTAATTGATAGGGCGTACGCTGTAGTCATAAACTTATATTGGACTACGTATTCTATTGCAATATTCCTAAATGATAAATTTTTATTCGATATCAGTTTCTGATTAATAAAATGATCTTTTTTTTATTAAAAAATTATTATAAGGCATAATAATGCAGTGTTAAAAATTCTAATCCACTGCCATATAATATTTATTAGGCAAAAGCTTGCATAAGTTCTTGATATCTCTACCAACAAGTTTTATAATAAAATGATAATACATATTTTTTAAGAATAAATAATCTCTATTAAATATGTATCATATAAATTTAAATAGATATTTACTTGTGATTATATAATTAGAAAACTTGACGAACATAATATAAATAATTTGGTATATCCATTATTTGCCTTCCAACTCCTTATATTTTTTTTGGGAAGAAAAATATTTTGTGGATACCCATTATGCTATAAGACACTTAAGAGAGAGAAAAAGAGAAAAAAAAATATAAGTATTACAAAATTTATGATATAATAGAAATTTTTTTTGATAAACTATTTAAAATAAGTGGAATTTTGTGTAGCATGATTTTTTTTTTGAACATGAGGCGTCTAGGAAACAGAAAATTCTTAGGTAGTTTTCATTAATACCTAGGTAAGTCTATTGGTTCATGTTCAATTAGAAAATATATAATTATAATACGAATTGTTCGAAGACATATGAATTCAGATATAATAACTTTGCAATATTAAAAGTGTAATGTGGAAGAAAGAAAGTTTAAAAACGAAATATTCTTTTGCACAAACAACAATATAAATTATAAAGTAAATATCATTTATTCAAACCTAAAGAAACACAGTAACACACCATCACAAACTCATGTAACCCTGCCAATAAACCATCACCCCTAAACTCCAGCACCAGCAGCTTGCTCACTTCAATACACAGCTCCTAGAATTTCTCATGTCACCACGTGGCAGCACGCTGATGTGGAGCCAAGTGTTGTGCTTAGACGTAGGTGTACCCTCCATAATACAACCAAAGATCGACTTAAGCATCATATAATAATATTAATAAAGTAAACTAAAGAAAAAAGAAAAAGAAAAAAAAAAGAAGCTTTTCAACATGGCATGCAAAATGGTAGACCTGATCCCCACAACTAGGACCATTTTTAAACTTGTTTTTCTCACTCACACTGTCCATAGGTCTAAGCTTCAGTCTTCTCAACAGGAACCTCTACTGGGGCTTCAACTGACTCAGCTGGTTTGTTCTCTTCCTCTGTGGTTGCTGGTGGTGGTACTGATTCTGTTTCAGCAGTTTCTTTAGGTTCCTCTGCTTCTTCTTTCAGTTCTTCAGTCTTCTCCTCTGATTTCTCTTCTTCTGGTTTCTCTTCCTCTGTCTCCTTTGCCACCACCTCCTCGGTCTCAACTGGAACTTCTTTAGGCTCCTCTGAGGCTATTTCTGTAGTTGTTGTTTCTACTGTTTCTGTTGGTGCCTCGGTGGTTTCTTCCTTTGGTGCTTCGGTGGTTGATTCTGGGGTAGGAGCCTCAGCGGCTGGTTGTCCTGTTGCAGGAACCTCAGCTACTGGTTCTTCTGTTGCAGGAGCCTCAGTGACTGGGATTGTTTCCTGGGGCTTGATTACCTCGGTTGTTTCATTTTCTGGAACTGTAGTTGGTGTTTGCTGTGCAACCTGTGAGATTTCTAATTTTATTTAACAAAGCCTTCTAGTGCCAAGCTTAAACAAAGGTGGATTTGTAAACATGAGAAACAAATAACTTGATGGCATGGTATAGACTATAGAGACACACAAGTGAAACATCACATAATCAGCACTAGCACAATGTGTTATAAGATAACTAAAATGACTTTTGCACACCCAATAAAAACCTATTTGACACTTAGAAGGTGAGATAAAATAAAGAAATGTGATAGGAATAAAAAATAAAGAAAAATAAAGTGTGTTTATGAGATATTAAGATAAATGGGGTGCAGTACAAAACTCATTACGACTTATAAGATAAATGCAAATTGTCTAATACTACGAAATTAATAGGACTTATAAATTAAAGTGTCAACTTGGTGATATAATTAATTGTTCTCCTTTTCTTTTAAGTTTTAAGCTTGAAGAAGTTAACAACTAGCTGGGGTATGTTGGTTTTTGAGCTTTAAAGAAATTAACAATAGCCTATTTAGCGGGAAAAAAACAAGAAAAAAAAGCTTACGTAATAAATTGATCAATGTTTTTTGCTTCTGATGAGCAACTGTGATTATATAAACAAAAACAAAAAAGAGGTCCACATAGAACTGCTGATCACAATCCAATTCCACACACCGATGAATATTTCAGATATTGATCATCAACTGGAAAATGGTTCGTGATTTATATATATTCAATTAATCAATGATCAATTAAGAAAGCTATGAAACACCTTGATCCCCTCAAATCTCGTGTAGTTTAAGTGGTTGACCGCAGTAATATATAATTTATGGTTCGTATAGAATGATGGTTATCAAACACCGCAGCAACAAAAACAGATAGATCGGGAGAAACCAAAAAGAAATTAAAATAAAAGTGCGGTATATTAAGACTAGCTAATGCCATCGCATATATAACTTGCTAGATCGTACGTTCGCACGTAATAAAAACCCAAACTGGTTATTTGATCGATAATGAATCACAACAAAGAAAGTAAGAAAGTGAAGAAACGGTTATACACAGTTAGTTACTAAAGTATTAGAATTTCACCGTGTGCATGTAGGAACCATATAAACTACTACTACTACTACTACTACTACACACGTGGAGTAATAAAGGAATGTACAAAACCAGCTGAGGCAAAATTATAAACAACGAAAATGTGTCTTTGAATTACCTCAACGCTGGCCATTTGGAAAGGAGAGAGAGGGATTCGAATAAAGCTGAGAATCGAAAGTGAAAGGTTGGAGAGGTGTGTAAACGAGGCAGAGAGAAATTAAGAGTGGTTGTGATGAGTGTGGTGATCGAAGGTGAGAGAGGTTTATATAGAGAGGTGCAGAGTCATGAATAGTAGATGCAATTCCAAAGAGAGAAACAGAAAGAGTGTGTGTGCGCTGTGATCACTTGGAAGAATCTTTTTCAAACAGAGATGGCTCATGTCACTGACAGAAAATAAAAGACACCAGTGTGCCCAGTTGTCAATGTTTTTCTTATCTTTTGATTCTGTCTCTTCAAAATAACATTAAAAAAATAGTGTGGTGTCTTAAAATATTAATTAAAAAATTAAAAAGAAAAATTATTTATTGAAAAAGTTATAAAAGAGCATATAAAAAATTATGAAAAATATAATTTAATGATCTTAATAATAAAAAAATTCATCAATACCCCAAAATACTAATTAAAATTTAATATATATATATATATATATATATATATATATATATATGACACCTTACCGATACAATTATTTGGGGTAAGTGTATAGTATAGAAATTAACTGAAACCAATTTATTTTTCATATTATTATTTTATACTACATATAATATAAATCCTTTTAGTATTATTTTGAAACCAAATTACTCTTTTAAATTATTTGGATGTAAAAATGTTAAATGGAGTGAATAAAATTTTGTATGACAACTCACATAATAAAATATTATTTTTAATTATGATTAGTTATTACGCATTCATAGTCCTTTCATATTAAAGATTTTAAATCAAACAGTATTTTCTATCAATATATTTATTATTAAAGAATCAAACTAGTATCGTTTTTTTTAAAGAAATTATATATACTCAAATTACAAAAATTTACAGGATGACTACTAACTGACCCCGTTTGTACTTAATTAGTACGAGTGGGGTTCTATATGTTTCGGAGTTATATTATTATTTTAACTTATATATTTTTTACATTAATTTTTTTCTAATTTATCTTCATTTTAAAATTTTATTATATCACATATTTTATTTTATATATTTTTCTCTTTTAACTGTAAAAAAATATTTGTGAATAAAACTTTTAGAATAATATAGTGCTCTACTAGGCCTCTACCCTTTAGAATCGACCCACCTTTTCCCTTGATCGAAAAGCTAGCCAGCTAGGCAGCAAAAAATGGAGCAATCATAAATAATGGAAAACAAATGAACAAAAGATATAATAATTTTCAAAGACAATAACAACACAAACGAGCCTCATCTCACTCATGAATGCCCTTACGTACAGAGAATTTAATTACATCACTTCTGTAGAGAATTAGCATTGTTATACACCTACAAAATCGGGCCTTGGTTGATGGATGTTGTACTGATTGAAGTAATATTTTGTCTAATTCAAGCTCTAATTCAATGTAATTAAATTAGTGGGCACATAGCAACTCTGGCATGGTATTATTATCATGTGAAAGAAGCTTGTTGCCCGTAACATGTTAAAGAAAAGAAAAGTATGCTTTTCCCTGTTCTGGTCAAGTTAAGATGTTAGCCAAAATTTAAGGTTTGTGAGATTATTAGGTGACGCTTTGAGTGTTTTTTTTTAAAGAAAATAAAAAAAAAAGTAAAAATGTTTGTTTAAAATTTAGAAAATGAAAATATTTTTAAAAACATACAAAATTGAAAATATCATATGAACGTTTTCAGTCTTTTCTAAAAAAATAAAAATATGATGACACCTTATTTTTTTTCTTGATATATGTTTTCTAAATCTTAAAAATTTTAAAATAAAAATTATTTTTAAAAAATGAAAATAAACAGCAAAGGCCACGTTAATTTATTTTTGCCAAGCATGATGCAAAATTAGAAATGGACGTTTGGGAGTTTGGAAAAATGGCAAATGAAAAGGCAACAAAGGAAATAGGCCGGTGCTTGATGTGGGGCCCGTCATCAATGGGCATCATTAACCTCCAAAACCCAAAATGAAAATGGTGGACCCACATGAGAAAAAATAGGAAAGAAAAAACAACAACAGAAAAAAAGAAGTTAATTGCGTGGACAACTTTTGATGCCCTGAATCGAGCCATTTGCATTGCTCATAGCGTTGGGAAACCCCCTTTTCCAAAAGATGAAAATTTCACATGGCCCCACATGGCTATGCTTTCCACGTCGTACACTCGTCACAGGGGCTCACTTCCAGCCCTCTGATCAGCCACGTCACACCATTCATTCTCTGCCACACAAAAATACTTGTAAATTGTGTATTCATTATTCTTCAAAGTTCAAACAAATATACTATACACTTCACATTAACACGTTTGGATGAGATAAACGTTTTAAAATATCATGTGATACCATTTTCGTTATAAATTATCATTAATCATAAAAAAATGATTTAAAGATGAATTGCATAACAAAATAGACACCATTAATAAATGTGGGCATACGTACGTAATGTTATTTTGTAGTTTTACAAAGGGATGCATTGCGTGAGGTGATTCGATCATTTCACAATACAAAATTAGCTTTCTCCTTTATTTATATTTCTTTTTAACCCTTACACGTCTTATTGCTCCTTTGCGCTAGGACACTATCATGTTGATCATGAAATTATAAAACATTATCGTGGATCTTCATAATAATGGTCATATATGATATCGACATAATATTAATTCTAATTCTAAATGGGTTTGCTTCTGCCAATTTCGTGTCACTAAATTATCGATTTCGTACCTTTCCCTCTTCTTGCGTGATAAAACGGATTAGTTCATCTCGTCCCCAATCTATAAAAATGGATTAATTCATCTATTTTAAATATGGATTGAAAGTAATATTTAATCCTATTTTTGATTGGATTGACTGATTTGGTCTGTCAAAATTAAAATATTAAGAAAAAATAAATAATAAATACAAGTTTATCTTTTATAAATATTAAATAATAAATAATTACTAAAAATTTTAATATATTACCTTAAGTTTTAAATAATAACTTATTTAGACAAAAAATAAACTAATTAAAATTTATTAATATATGTATAAAATATCAAAATAAAAATTATTTTTTAAAAAAAAAAGGTTGAATTGACCCATCTCACTTTTCTCTCAACTCATTTTTAATGGATTAAAATGAATTGACGAGCCAAAAACTCCAATCAGACCTACAAAAAGGATCAAAACAGGTTGGTCTAACTGATTCCACTCCTATCCCGAATCTCTCATTTTTTTTAGGCTTAATTAAGTCAATTTAATCATTGTAATCGATATAATGTTATCTAGTAACATGATACTTACTCTGTAAAAACAATAAATCAATCGCTGTGGAAGATGTTTGGATTACAATTGCTAAAAAATAAATCACATGATATTGGGTAATCCAAGCATTTGGTCGAGAGTAGGGAAAATTTCTTGCAATGTTTTGAATAATGACTCAAACATGAATCATCATTCCCACATTCTACCGTTGTTTGGTTATATTAATTAAAAAGACACTAATATTGAAAATCAACCAATCTGAATGGAATTGAATTAACATTTAAAATTAGTAATACAAGTTGATGTACTCAATTTCAATTCTTATGATATTTTTACCACAAGAAAGCAAAGCAAGATGGGATTGGCTGTAAAGCGACAAAGTTTAGGTGAAAAGTGGAGGGGCGGTGGAGAGTCCCCCACTCTGAAAAATGGACGGCACACATTCTGAAACGTAAACTAATGATGGATTTGATTTGTAGCCAATAACCTTAACATTGGACCAATAAGAACATGCCACGTGAATGCTAACGAGGATTACACATTTGAATGGCTGTCTTGGCTATTATGGGCGTGATTCCCTCAGATAACAAAAACATACATAACATGCAAATTGCAATGCTAGGTTTTCCAACCAGGAGGCTGAATCATTCCAATGTTGATGATGTGGACCAATTATCGCCAACCTCATGTGGGGCCTAGCCTGGTCTCTCAAGATTCCCTTCCTGCATCATGCTCGTATATTCTATTCTTAATTTGGTTAAGAATGCATAATAATTAATTAACGATGCTGCGTCCAGCGTGTACTCCCCTATTAATGTAAGGATGGGAACTGCCCAGTCACATCTCCATCGTGGCATGGCACATCACTTTGCCACTGGCTGCGCTCAATTAATCCTAGCTTGGTTTCTTCTATCATCAAGTCTAGTATTGTGGGAAAGAAAGTAGACTTATGTGATACGTGAAAATCATACACAATTATATTTAAAATGGTTAAACCAAGAAATTATTAAGAAAATTACTGCTGTGTCTAGAGTTATTGAACGATAGATCACATCCACCGGTTGCGTTATATATATACTTACTTTCCTAAAGCCAAATTTCCTAAATTTAAGTTTACATAAGAAGGAAGAGGAACTTGAAATACAGAGAGAGAAACATGTTTTGAAATAAATACAGAAATAATGGAGTCAAAAAATTTAGTTATAAAGTTGTTAGTAGCCTCTTAAAAGTAATTGTTAGCTCTATGAACAGAGCATTTACATATATTCAATCAATTACAGTTTTTTTATTTATGGTACTTCTCTTTTTTACTTTGATTTTTATGATGTGTGGCTTCAATACAGTGGTGTTACTTGTCTCTTTTCTCCAAGTTTTGATATGGTATAAGAGTTTTCCCATGGAAAGAGCAATGATTCCGCTGCTGGAGACGATAAAAACGAAGGAGACATGTTTCTAGCAATTGAAGTCAACGATTTCAGATGCAAAAGAAACAAAGACAAAGAACACAGAGAAAGTGGAAATAATAAGGATGATATAATCGAGAAGAAAATCAAACGTGAAAACCTATGGTGCTCCTGATTTTTACTTTGATCATGATGATGTGTGGCCAAAATGTGTTGGTGTTACTTGTCTTTTTACTCAAAGTTTTGTTATGTTATAAAAACTCTCTCGAAGAGAACAATGATTTCGTTGCAAGAGCTTATAAGAATGAAAGACATATGTTAAGCAATGACGGCAAAATCGATGATTTTAGATGCATAAAGAAACGAAGACACGAGAGTGGTAAACAAAAACAAGGATAACATGTCTGAGAAGAAGATCAACTACAAAAACCTCAATCTAATTTCATTATAACCTCGCTCTTCTCTTTCTTCTAAACAATGAAAACTATTATAATTAAAAAGTGGTAAATGTAAAATGGCTAACCATCACTAGCTAGCATATGCACATCACATACCATTAGCATTCACGTCATTATCACTATTATTATTATTGTGAAGTTGATCTTATCATCATTATAATCAACTATCATTAGTGACATTGACACAATCATCACTATAAATAATATATCCTTGTATTATCATTGTCAATAACACCATTCATTATAATCGATATCATCTCGTCATTATTATCTTTGTTGTTATTACCTCCACATAAAAAGATCATTAAACTAATTTTAATATGATAGAAAACTTTTAAATTAAATTCATTTTGAAACTAAAATTTAAAAACAAAAAAAAATTATTTTTATTTTTAAATTTTTTAAAACTTATAACTAAAAATCATCCAAGATCTAAATAAGTTAGAGTAATCTCTAATAAAGTATAATATACCTATTTTCACCCTTGTCACATGCGTTGAGCAGCAATAATATTAGTTTTCACAGTTTCTAATTTGTTTTTTACATAAAGTTTTTCCATGTTGGATAATTAGCCAAATAGTTTATAATGTTTACAGAAAATATAAAATATTTTAACATATAAAATTAAGTGAATCCCATCTATCTGTGTGTATATATATATATAGTAAAGGAGACTTGAAAAATGTTAGTCGTTCATTAAACTTTTAACTTGATAGCCGTTGATTGGATATAATTAAGTTTAATGAATTAAATTGTATTTAACGAAGAATTCAATAGTTCATATTAATTCTTTTTATATACTACTTTGTTGATTAAATATCAAATTTGATAATGATATTAAATGGTAACATGTTATTTATTATGGAATTTTGATAAAAAAATAATTTTGTAATTTAGATATTAAATAGTAATATTAAATATTAAGTCAACATGTAATTTTGGTTCATTATTTAAATTTAAATATTTTCAGTTTAACCCTTTGAAGTGTCTCTGTTAGATTAAATTGAGCATTCTATCTATTTTGGTCACAAGTTGTATGAATTTTGATTGACATAACACGCGTTTATCTAATGCAGTATCTCTCAGAATTTATCATGTGTCATCAAATTGACCAAATTTGTATGTTAAACTATCGAAAAATACTACTTTGGTTTAATAAAAATATTTTAAAGCACCAAAATTACTACTCATACTCATTTTTTTAAATTGATCACTGTAAAATATATTTCACGAAAATATTAATTAAACTTAATAATTTTATAAACATGTAGTTACATTTAAGATAATTCATAATATGTTATTTTAATTTATAATCATTGATAGAAATCAATATATAAATTATCGTATATATATAGACTTTATTTTAATTTATTTATTAAGTATATTTTACAAATAATAATAATAATTAAAATTAATGATATTATAAATACACAATTAAACTAATTAAAATGATTCATACTATATTAATTTAGGCTGAAATACAAATCTTCTATTTCTTTCCATCTACAATTTTGGTCATTTTATTTGAAAATAAAGACATTTGGTCTCTCTATTTTAGAAAATTTATAATTTTGATACAATTCTTAATTTTGTCTAAATTTATTTCTTTTGGTACAATCCTTAATTTTCATTAATTAGATCATTTTTTATGATATCTTAAATAAATATGATAGATGTAAGATTCAATTGGATCAAAATATAATAAATAAAACATAAAAAAATTACAAATTAGTCTAAAATTATGAATTTTCTAAAATAAAGAGAATAAAAGTTTATTTTAAAATGAAGAAATAAAAAATCCATATAAAACAAAATCAAAAAAATTAAAATTGTATTTAAGCCCTTTAAGAATAGAAATATTGAAATAAACTATGTATATGCACACATGTCTATTTTATTTTTCAATTTAGTAAACAATAATAACGACTACAAGAAATTGCAAATAAGCGAGGCAACGTTCCCTAGCAAATCCGTTGCTGAATGGTCTCTCTCTATATAAAAAACATTATATTTTTATTCTTATAAATTCAGACCCTAAAGAAAAATATATACCCATTATGAATAATAAATATGTTAACATAATATTCATAATAACAAAAATAAACATTCAAATTTAAATAATTATATATTTATTATATTTTTTAAGTTATACATTTCATATAGATATTTAATCATATAATTACTTAGAAAAAGAACACAGCATAATAAATTTTAATAAACATAATAAATTTTAATACAACATTTGTTTAATTAAAAAATATAATTTAAGCATTTATGTAGCTATATTAAAAATATTATTAAATACTTTTTAATTAATATTTTTATTTATATACATATATATACTTTTAAAAATACTAAATAAAATATCAAAAGTTTATAATTTAAACAAGTTGCTTTATATTATTCTTGTGAACAAATAATTTCTATTAGAGAAGCTCTAAAGTTGAGTTGCTACATACCGTTTCTGTCAGAAATCAGAATAACAGCTGTATTAGAGATCCTCTAAGTGGTATTATATACTTTGTATTGGTATGTTTCAAATCCTTTGCATCCTAATGACTCCTTTTAAATAAACTTTATATATGTTTATGTAATTAAAGAGAAAAGAACGTCTTTATTTGTTGATCATGCATGTGGATCCGTTTGGAGTAATGTTGCTTTTGTTTGAGTGGACTCCATCAACTCGATTATTTTTAAAGAATAATTAAAGGTACGGTGAAGAAAAGAACGTTTGTTTGAATGGCCATATCCTCGCTTGAAACAGGTGGAAGGTTATGCTTTAAATCAAGAAAACTTGCGAGTGTATATGATAGATAATAAAATGAAAATTGAACAGTGTGCTGGTGTGGTGTTAGAGGTATTGATCCATAAAAGAAATAGTCAGTAGAATTAATACTGTGACGTTCAGTTTGAAAAGTCAAGCCCGGGGACTCATTGTCGAAGTTGCTTTTGGGAGACATGATTTCATTTTGGAAAACGACCACTTGGCCAACATCGTTTTCACTCTGATCTTTCTTTTTGGAACTTTCTTTTATTATTTTTCGATAATGTATTTGCTTCATCGTCTTGTGTCCCAAATTAGCAACATACTAGGTCCCTTTGTGAAAGTTGGGACAGGGATAGTGTGATATTGTAATAACTTTAACTGTCGTGAATGATAGTAATGGATTTTATATATAAATTTCTAATAGATTGGACTTATGGTATGATTCCATGACTCTTAACACCCCAACCCTTAACCAAATAAAGTTGGCTGAATCTTTAACAATATTCTAGATCACAGGTTCCTTCCGAACCACGTACTATTACGTTCTTTTTCATTTAGCAGCATTGCATTGCCAGCTGCCATCCCATATTATTGGAATGTATACAAACAAGAAAAAACAGACAAAAAAGTGGGTTAGTTTATTAGTTAGGAGCAAGAGGGAGAAAATACGTTTGGGGGAAGAAAGAAAGTTGCACTAGATCTAATCTATTAGCAAATTTTTATGTGTCTGTTCCGGAAGCTTTGCAAATCAATTTTTTTGAGTTAACAAAAAGAATATATCATAAATCTTCTGACAAAAATTATGAAGTAACCAATAGAAACAAACAGAATAGTTACTGACATAAGATTGTTTCAGTTTACTTAAAAAATTTGAGTTTCAATTCTAAGTATGATTACCTACAAGTGAATGTGATACTTATTATCTTTACCAAAAAAGAAGCGGTCTCATGCTTTTTATGGACATAACGTAATCTAAAATAATGGGATAAATATATGAAATCACGATTACGCTTCAAAATTATTGATGATCACTTAACCCTCAACATGAGGAGCAACATCTTGAATACGGAGGATGGTAAAGTTCCAACAGCAACAGTTTGAGTATATAATGTATATAACCTGCTGTCTAGTGTACTGTGAATTCCATCAAGTGTTCAACAACCAACTTCCCCCAATCCTGTTTCATCATCCTGCTCAAGATTTGGTAACACTCAACATGCTCAATGATTACAAGTTAGAGTGGAAATTTATTGGTGAAATATTGATTTTTCTAAAAATCCGCAAATTTGGATTAATTGCATTTTGGACTGTATTTTCCAACCACTGTGATTTTGACATTTAATAGCAAATACCTGTATGCTTGTTATTTTTATTTTATGTGTGTATTTTTTAATTTTCTTAGAAACACAACAACGTGGAGGTGGAGTGGATTAATCACACTTTGAAGTGTGTGTTTCGACTCACGTCCAATACAGAGGTATACTAATAAGATCACATCAAATATGTTGAATTATGAAAAAAGTTATAAATTATTTCTTCTGCTGAAACGTGCATATATAAAATACATCAAGATGGAAACAAACACGCTGGGAGTATGTACTTGAAAATCCCTGAGCTCTCAACTCAACAGTAGATAAAGAGAGAAAGATACTACACACAAAAGTATATGGATAGAAAACCCTCACATAATTAGCTACATGGAAACATTAGCCATTATGGAAGGAGAAAAAACAACTCAAGTGATTTTGATATTTCATTGTCAATACCAATCCTTCTTTGAGCCTTTACAAATTACATGGGAGACAGATAATAGACTTATTTTTCATATGTTTTCATTCAGTTTTTTTAATAAATCAAAGATATTTTCCAATTCTCCTTCAGTCAATAAAATTATCTGTATTTAATGCAGTTACATATTCAAAATTGAATTTAAGACCTATAATTATGCTAGAACGATCCATCTCAATTGATCACATGCTTGACCGTCATTCAATGTATATATGCTTCTTAGTTCTTACTATGCAACATTAATTCTTGATTTCTTGTATTACGTTTACTGCTTACAACACTATATCCATTTCTTAATAAGAATAAAATTTCCCTTCCTCTATTATTTAATTCAGAATTTTTTTCAAAATTTTTTTTACATCAGTTATTGGAATTTTTAAAAAAGAAAATCCCCAAAAAATTGTTTTAATATTTTTCACAAAATTTAAAAATAATAATTTCTAAAAATTCCAAAAAAATAAAACTATATTGCTGCAATTTAATAATCATCTAGACTGCCATGACTAAAACACTAAAAGGAGTAAAAGTTTGAGAATTAAAACTCGCCGAAAAGTTCAGGCACAAAACATTAAAAAAAAAAAAAGGATGGAAAACGTATTTTATTCTACTTGTAATTATTCGTATTATTGAAAATAGTTTTTTAAAATTAAAATTACTCAAATCCTATTTGATACTAACTACATTAAAAGATAAATTGGATATTTTTATATTTAAATATTGATAGTAAAAGGTTATAAATACATAATTATATGATTTTGTAATCGATAGAAAAATAAAATGAAATTTAACAAATTATATTGAATTAATCTTTAAATATAGAATTTGCCTAATATGAAGCGTATGTTTGTGTATTCCTCTATAGGTCAAATCGGATATGTAATTATTGGAATAATTGTTGAAAACTCAAATGGTGGATATAAAAGCATAATAATTTATATGTTGTTCTATATCTCTCGATGAATCTAGAAATTTTTGCTTGCATTGTATCATTTGGTCTACATACAGGAATTGATAACATTTGAGATTATGTAAGATTATACACAAAATATCATTATTTGGCTCTCTCTTTAAACCTATGTCTCTTATCCTTATGGTGCAAGAACGCAAGACGAGGGGTTGATCCGTATCATCTTGACTTGGTTCTGATTTCTCTATTTTTTAAGAAAATCGAGTCGGGTTATGCTGATAATTCATATAATATTTTTAATTTAAATTTTATTTTCACCTTTTTTTTAAAAACCCACAAATACTACCCACGCTTGCTCTTCTCTCTAAAAACATAAAGTAGCTAGCTAAACAAATATGTCATGCACAGCCAAATCTTTCTCTTATTGAATAGTGAAGATGGTACCTTTCCACAAAATAAAGTTTGGAACCTCTAATTACCTATTATAGGAACTCTTGGCCGAAAATATGGTTCACCAAAATCCAAAATGCATGGAGCTTCCCTAGGTTAGACCTGCAACAAAGATAAAACATGCTATCTCCCTGGATTTGGGCCAACCTAGTTTGAGCTTCGATATCTATTAGGCCTGGCCCAAAAGTAATACTTTTATTCAACTCACAAAAATAATTGTTGAAGTTCGGCTTGAATTTTATTTTACAGTGCATGATTGGTTTGAACTTCGCCAAAGATAAACCTTCGCGAGTTGGGTTAAAAATTCCTTAACATGATTTGGATCCACAATCTATGCTCTGTATCGTTGTGGGGAGAGAAATAAAATTCATGGAAATAGAAGATAAATAATTAGAGAAGAAATATATTGGTAAGAACTAAAAAAAAGAAGGTATAATGTAAATATATATTTAGGCTGTGTTTTGTTTCTACGGCGACAAACAATTTACAGCAGACAGGTATTAGTGTTGGTATTTGTTACAAGCATTGAGGAGGCAATTCTTTTAAAATTGTTGGGACTCACATATTTTTATTCATCTTTCTATTATTTTTTCTTCAACAAAATATCATTACTTTTCACTTTATTTTTTTTGATATATTTTTACTTATTTTTAAGTGTGCTTAAAAGAGTGTATTAGAAGATGTTTTTATTTTTATCTATTCTATTCCTCTGTTCTCTGTCCAACAGAGCATTAGTGTCCAAAGACCCACATATTTTGCCACCTCGAAACACGGAGGATGTTTCACTTTCGGGTGGTTCTTCCTATACATAGTATTCTCGTTACAAATTTATGCCTGTAAACTATTAGACATGGATCAGACGATGCAATCTTGCCAAGGAAAATGTTATTTTGGAAATGCAGATACCTAATTAAACTTTTCTTTTGGAGAGCTAGTTGGAACAAACTCCTCAAGCCACGTACTTCAACTAAAGAAGAAAACACAGAACGTCTTGCAATTATCCTTACGCCTGTATTGTTAGCATAAACAATCAAGGTTATAAGTATAATACAACAGTTGAATTGATAAAGATATAACTAAGGTTATAAGTATAATACAACAGTTGAATTGATAAAGATATAACTTAAGTTAAACGTGGATTTTATTGAATTAATCATTAAATTATAATTTTATATTATTTCTGTCAAACATCATCAAAATTAAAAAATAACAAAAAAAATTCACACTTATATTTTAATATATTTTTAAAAAAAGTATATATTACATTCATTTTGATATATATGAATGATATATCAAATAATTATGAATTAATATAAAATTTATTTTTATATATGTATAAAACTAAAGTGATTTTAAAGTTAATATTTACTCTCTTTTTTTGAAAAAAAACTAATATTTACTCCATCCTCGAATCGAAGACAATATTAAGAGTTTATACTAATTTTTACATTGTGTCCAATCAATTAAATTAGGCTTTTTTAATCTCTTCTATGCATGATTGAAATCGTGGATAATAGCACAAGGTTGCCCACCAAAAAAATTAGCACAAGACTTCGTGATACCTAGCTTTGCGATTGAAGCATGGATCAATTACTTTACCCCTTTTCATATCATCAAATGTTCTTAAACCTTGCCTTTGGCTTTAAGCATGTTTTTCCATCTTCTATAAACAATATGGTTTTCTATCTCTTTTGGTCAGAAGATGCGGAATTGAACTGCTTTTTCCCCCCATGTTGAAAACTTGAGATTGTTCCATCTTAGATGGCATCCTTTTCAATTACTGGTCCCATAAAATGCAAAACATTTGCCTCATTTTCCCCACTGTCCTTTTCTGCTACCTATAATTCGTGTAATATTACCATTTCTAATAATCTAACAAGAAAAGTTCGTGCACATAGCAATTCTCTATGTTCAGTTTCATACCAATCCTCGTGTCATAGGAGCTTGTATTCTGAGAAGCTGCAGAGAGGCCTATCCCTGATTGCGTTTGATGGCAATAACTCAGAATCAGAAGGGGAAGATGATCATGCCCTGGACTCATTAATGAGACTGTACTCTGCCTTCAAGAACAAAAACACACACGAATTATCTGCAGATGAGCGCCGACGTGTGAGCAATTTCCTCTCATTCTTCGAAACCTTCCAAGGAAGAACGGTATCTTTTCCTCCCTGCTTAGGTAGGCTTAGTTTCCGTTTTTGAGGGTAAAATTCATTGTTTGGATAAGCATATTCAAGCAACTTAAGGAATTATATAAGTTATTTTTTGCTCATAGAATCATAATAAATGCTAATAATACATTATCTAACACACTCTTTTAAATACATGATTTTATCATCTAGCTAAAAATGATAAAATTAATGGATCTTATATCATACTTAATGTCTCTCTTTATTGATTTTTTAATTTTAATAAATTTTAACTAATCAGACTATATGTTAAAGAAGTTGTTATAAAAATCAATAAATTTATTATATATAACAATTTATAATTAAATGATAGTATTTTTTATATTATGAAAGCATCCAGTTTTTATCCAAAGCCACTCCTGTAGCTTGTCATCAAAACAAGATCAAAGTAATGGGAGAGAAGGACGTAACTCTAGATGTGAAATATCTTCTAATTCATATATGTCTTTTTTTTTTTTTGGTGAAGATTCATATTTGTCTTGTGGTGCACCACTTTTGCATTGCAGCAAGTGTTGGAATTCTTTTCTTATCTGACAAGTATATTAGGAAACAACATTCAAATTATATTTAAACCGACCCCCCATGAAGGCGTAAATGTTGGTCTCCAGTGGAAATTCGGTAAGCAGCCTCCATGATCATAGCAAGGAAATCAAAATTATGGTTAATTTCTATGAATTACTTGTGTAATAAGAAGCTGTCCTTACAATTTCTACATTGCAGAATGGAACAAGATACACCTTCCCCTTTGGAAGGGTTTCAGCTTACACATAAGCCACACTTACCACGGAAGAGCAGTAATAAGGTTTGTTAAATCTTGGATCATAAACTCAGAAGAGGAAGATTGAGAAAATATATCAATATTTGAATTTACTAATTTAGATTTCTCATAGTTCATAGCATCATTTATGTGTATTTCAGGAATATTGAGACGTTTATGGAACCACTGCTCCACTTGAAACCCTTTGGACTAGTAAGCAACATCAAATTTTTAAACTAGAATATTGGTGTAAATCGCCTTACCTACCCTTTTCGTGTCTCATGCAGAAAATGAAAATAGGCTTTGGAGAATTCATGGAGAAGATAGCCTCATTTATGGCGTCAGAATTCGGGAATAAGGCTAAAAGAGTTTTATACCTTGTGCTGGCTGTGTCGTCCCTAACTGCTTTCTTATTCTTCATGAAACTAGCTTCATAGAAACCTGTATTTTGAATCATGCCAAGGCCAATTTATTAATTTTAGTGACAAAAAGTAACAGTTTGGCTTTAACAAGGTAGCCTTCTAGACAAGATTTGAATCTCTTATATTCCTCTTTGATGTTACAGGAACAGAAAGACACTAACAATTACCTATTATATGCATAAAGTCCATTAAACTAGTGTCTATTTTTCTGGTAACATCAGAGAAAAATATGAAAGGATTTAAATCCTTTTATATACATTATCTATCAAGGACAAAAAAGATTGAACAATGTTCACGTACTTCATGACATTGATCTAACTATGGATAATGAAACAGCATTTAGTAACATATTTGTTAGTAAACAGAAACATGCATTCCCAGTGTATTTGGCATATAAATTTTAAGCATATCGACGCTATTTTGTTGCTAGTTAGAAACAGTAGTTTGCCAACTACTATAAACGCCTTTTAGCGTCGGCTAAAGCAACGCACCACGTTAATTTCAGAAAATGTTTCAAATTAGTGTCAGTTTATGCCGATACTATAAATAAATTTCGATTTTAATTGTTGCTAGTTAAAACCGGTCAAATGATCGGACTACAATAAATTCCTTCAATTGATGACTTCGACTCTATATTTAATTTAATGTCTCGATCTATTTTAACTGATGTTATGATATTTGTATAAAATTAATTATATAAAAAAACTATTGCATCAATATTGCATTAGAGGGGAGAATCCTAGTTAATTCCCGCAGAATATCCTTTCATTTCTAAAAAATTGTGTTCATTGAAATATTTAGTTATTCCATAAATTTGAACTAAAAGTAAAGAATGTCTGAACAATGTGCTCATAATGTTCCTTTTATTTTTATATAATACCTTCAAATCAATTTACCCAGGATAAAAAAAAAAATACTAGCAACATATACGTGGATCTCACTTTTTTTATTTAATGAGGGTCATTTACCAATTTGTTTTTTATACAACATTTACAAATTTGTTGTGTTCATAAATTCTAATAAATGATAGAGAATGTATTAGAATAAGTGTATTAAATATTTTGTTAGCAATCCTCCTCCACTTAGTGGTATATTATTCACTACAGATGGTAATACAGACTATTTGGTTCAACGCATGCTAACCCAAAACGGGGTGTCAATTGTAATGGCCGAATAAAAATATAATTTTAATTTATGTTTCTAAAATGAGAATCAAACATAATAAAAACCAAATTTTGGGTTTTTTTCTCTTCTAATTTTGTTAAGCTAAGTCTACATTGAGTCTTGATGGAGTCAAACTAAAACAGTCCAAGTTTAACATGAGTTTAAAATTTAAATTCCAATCCTTATAACTTATCAAACTAGTTTAGCTTTGCCCTTACAATTTATAACAAGTTTAGCTCAACCTCGTTGACTAACCCATTTTGACATTTAGATTAATTAGTTTGACATTTTTTATGTAAAGAAGTTTTTTATTTATTATGTTATTGTTAATTTTGTTGATAATTATTTTTTATTAAAAATTTAATTAATTATCTTTGATGGAGTCTCTTATTCTCATCGTCATTTTTTTCATTTACAATAATAAAATCTGAAATCTTACTTAAAATAATAAATTTAGTTTTAGTATCACTCTAGTTAATAACTTATTATTATTATTATATGTAAGCAAGTTTTCTGCATAGTAATTTTTATTCAATTCTATTTTTTATTCTCTGGCCCTGCAAATTGCAGCCTCTACATTATTATATAATGTATATTTTTGTGCAAATTAAAGATGAAGAGAAGGTTTCCTCGAATCATGGTCTTCGTGGAAGCAAGTGCAACAAGAGTGACATTCACGATCTTCCCACCTCTCACTCTCTCTCATACCATATTTTCTCTTTGAAAGTTCCTCTCTTTCGGATCACCACATGACCGTTTCCTTATCTGTTATTTTTCGAAATAAAAAAAAAAAAGCAAAAAAAAAAAAACACCCTCTCTGTCTCTCTGTCTCTCCTTTGCGTTCTTGGCGTCTTTTCTTGCTGCGAGAGTTATCTCTCATTTTTCTATTCCATGTAGTTTTTACCTTTGTGGGATTCTTTGACCCACTTCTTTCTTTCTTTCCTCCAAGACTCTCTTTTTCTCTTTTGTTTTCTGAGCCCAAGGTAGCCTTTTTCTTTTGCCATTCTCGTTGCGTGGAAAATTCTACCAAGTGGATGGGTGGGTGGGTGTGTGGGTGTGGGTGTTTGTCTTTTTCTCTGCGTTGATGGGTTGTTGATGTCTCTGGGCATTGCGAAAGACATGGGTTTTGATGACAAAGTGAAAGACAATGAGGGTGCAGGGGATGATGATGCCTCTCGGATGCACGCGGGAAAAGCCGGTACTGATCATGAAGAAAGTGAAGATGAAGGAGGAGTGACCCTTAGCAGATACAGGAGTGAGAGTTCCATTGCTGCTACCGAGGATGAAGATGATGATGATGAAGAGAGGAAGATTGAATTAGGCCCTCAGTACACTTTAAAGGAACAACTCGAGAAGGATAAGGTTGCGTTTGGTTTTGGTTTCTCTTCTTTTCTCTGTTTTCTCTTCGGAAAGATAAATGAATTTTTCAACCACTCCCTCATTTGTGTGTGTGTAGGATGATGAGAGCTTGAGGAGGTGGAAGGAGCAGCTTCTTGGAAGTGTTGACATAAATTCTGTTGGAGGTAATTCCCTGTATTCATTTATCTTATTATATGATGAATTATTCCAGCATTTTGAATCATGGTCTTAAAACCTAAGAAATATCATTCTTCCCAGATTGAATTAACTATTTTGGTCATGGATTTGAGAAAAGAAAAAGAAATTAAAAAAATTATACCACCTTTTGGAGACTTGAGTGTCTCATTTCTTCATTTCAGTTTTTCTAACACTGATACTGTTAACATTTTAACATGTTATCATTATTTGGTAATTGCCAATGTATTCATATCCAAGGTTCTTTTAATGGTTTATACATACTAGTGATATAATTTGAACTGGGAATATTCAAAACATGATTTCATTTATTGAGATTCAACTAACAATTGAATCGGTATATGGTTCCATTGTAACTTGCCTTCATGAAATATTTTCCAGTGAAACTTTTCGTCACCTAACTTCTTGTATGTAATGTGAATAATTCAGAAACTCTGGAGCCAAATGTGAAGATCCTTAGCCTTGCAATTAAGTCTGCTGATAGACCTGGCATTGTTCTTACAATACCAGAGGGAGGAAATCCAAAGGGTTTATGGTTTACTTTGAAAGAGGGTAGTCGTTATAGGCTAATGTTCACTTTCCAGGTTGAGAATAACATAGTTTCAGGTCTCAAATACACCAACACTGTGTGGAAAACTGGTATCAAAGGTAAGTGCTATATGACTCTCAATCATCGGATTTTGTCCATAAGTTTATCTCATTGTTAAGCCTTGTTTGTTACATTACAGTTGACAGCAGTAAAGAAATGATTGGAACTTTAAGCCCTCAATCAGAGCCTTACACACATGAGATGCCTGAAGAGACAACACCATCTGGGATGTTTGCTAGAGGACAATATTCAGCAAGAAGTAAGGTAATGTTCATATCATGATGTGCTTCCTTAATACTGAAGAGCTTATTTCTCGCTGCATACTGTTTGACAATGACCCAAGACAAAGGCAAAAAAAAAAAGAAAAGAAACTAGTAACTTTTGTGCATTTAGTATTTACTATCCCATTGCATTTTTCAAGCAACTTAATCAATGAATCAACTACTTTCTTTCACTAGAGAGTTACTGCGTTACTGTATATGGGTTAAAAAAAGGAGTTCATTCTAAACTAGACTCTTGCTGCTTCCTTATTGATATTATGACATTATTTTGGACATCTAGTGAAGCTGAATTAATGCCTAGTTTGGATCTATCAGCCCACCAATAAATGTTCTAATAAATTTGATGCCAGACTTCATGTGCATACCTTCAACCACTCATTTAAAGTTTAAATTTGAGACACTCATTTAATTCTTGTAGAAACTTCTGTTGTAATGAAAGTCTTTGCATATGGATTAATGTAACCTAATTGACTTCTGATTTTGTTTCTCGTTTTTCAGTTTGTTGATGATGACAACAAGTGCTACTTAGAGATTAACTACACTTTTGATATCCGAAAGGAATGGCAGTAGGAGTCAACGGACTTGTCCGTAAGTGACATGTTCAATCCTAAATCATTGTTATTTTGTGCTGAAATCTCCATCAGTGTTTACCTGCTAGTTTTTCATTGTTTAATTATTTCTAATCTTATCTGAGGCCGGTAATTTGAACAATGATGAGAGGATTTGGGAAATGAAATTGGGGTATTCATTTGATGGATAGATAGTTTTGTCAATAAAATCGAGTTTTGCCTGTTGGTGCACAACTATGCTCCTTGTTTCTTCTCAGGGTAGCAATGTAAGTAATAAATATGGTTTTGAATTCTGATTTGATATCAATTCTGTGAACTTGTGGTGGGAATTGTTAACTTTGGGTGAGCACCGCCACGCATGAACAATTTAAAAATATATTTTTATGATATGATTCTTTAATAAATTTTTTATGGCAGAAGCTATTCTATTTTTTTGCTTTGTTTGGGGAAAAAATAAAAGTACAAGGAAAGCAATGTTTTCGGCTCCTTTTCTTTTGTCCAATTATTTTTTTGACTTGCTTCCATTGGTAGCGTATCTGTCTCCTTCTTTTGGGTTCATCACTTCATTGTTCATATCTGGTTCACAGTTTGAACATTCAACATTTCAACCCAAACGGCCAAGTCCAAAAGGAAAAAACAGTGTGGTAAAACCCCGAACTAATCCGGTCATTGGTTCAAACGTTTTAGTACTGTATTTTTTGTTTTTGTTTCTTTTGTCAAACACGTTGATGTACTGAACAGACCTGGCAGTCAATTAATCAAAGTCAAACCCGTTCTTAATTTCATGATATTGCAATAAAAATGCGAAAGTCATGCAAAATGTTAAAATTAACAGCAAACATAAGCTAAATGTTGAATTCTCAAGTGAGCAAATAAAAGAAATTATTGATTGGATTCTTCAAATAGGTGATGAGGGGATCAAAATCCTCTACAACCAAATTGAGTCCCTTACAGCAAAATTCTTTTGGGAATGTGCAGGAAAGAAAGATCCATTGGTTCAGTTGGGAAAAAAGGGCTAAAGTAAAAAAAAAAAAACAAAAAAAAAACAAGGAGGCATTGGGTTTAGAATGGTGACTGCTTTCAATAAGGCTCTGTTAGCAAAGTAATGGTGGAGGTTGTTAACACACAACAAATAACAATTCTCTTATGGCTAGAGTTCTAAAAGCAAAGTAATGGGATGAACATTAAGGTTTGGTTGGACAGATGGATCCCAAATTGATTTGACAATAGAATCTCCACACAGCCTCAAATAAGTGAGGATGGAAACTTGGTGGTATTTCAGTTGATAGATCCACAAACCATATCTTGGAAGGAAGACATGATTAGAACTATGTTTCCAAATCAGGAAATCGAAAATGGGGTGTGTTTAGTGAAAATGGACTATCATTTGGAACTTTCGAAACTGTCTTCTTCTAGTGCAACAAAAAGATCCTTATAGCACAGATATTTGAAAGTCAAAGTTGCTCCAAAGTGCCAAAACTTAGTGTGGAGAGGGTCTGCCAAAATATTGTGCCTGTTAGGATGAGATGAATCTCCATTGGAAAATGCAAGATGTTGATCCAGTGTGTCCATGTTGTGGATCGGACACCATCGAACATGTTTTTCTCTTTTTCAAAGATGTTGTTCCTATTTGGTTTGGTAGTCAATTGAGTGGAAGGGTACTTAGCCCGTTAGCCATAATGTGTATTTTGTGGATAGCCGATTGTTTGATCAAAGAGATGTGTTTTTTATGCCGCAATTTTTTGGCTCTCTGTGGTGCCAATGGAGTGGGCTGAAATGCATTGGTAGGTATTCTCATATACCTTTTCCATAGAGTTGAAAAGACAAAGAGATGATGAAGAATATCTTACAAGAATATTCATCTTCCGCGTGATGCGCGAGATCAAATTTTCCCTCTTATTTAACTCCTCATTTTTATTAATTTAGTTTGGAGCTAAAACCCAACTGGGCCAACGTAGTGCCAGATTTACAAATTAGTACAAGCAAACACGATATGCTTACTTACTTTTGCATATGCTCCATCTCCACCACCGCGCACTTACCTCCTTGACCATTTGAACTACGTTAACGTCATCGTTCAAATTCACCACTAAAGTAAAGCAGTGTCGTAAATTGTAAATTCAAAACCCACCATAGCAAGTTAAGAAAGAAAAAAAGTGAGAGAGTTAGGACCTGACATTTTTTGTATTTTAGTTTTAATTTAATACAATCTCAACTCATTTACTAATAGATAATAAAAAATTAAATACAGCAATATTGTTCAATAAATGTAAAAGAATCATTGACTAATCAATAAAGAATTAAAGACCTCGCAGTCAATAAACCTAAAACCATGGGTGGCACATATTGGGAAAAAAATAAGAAAGCTCTTGGGTTTCTTGTCCTCGAGTTTGCCAATAAAAATCCTCTATATGATGGCATTGCACACTGATTCCAACTCCAACCCACAGGGGTACACTAATACTGATAAGGTAAAAAATTTGTGGAGAAAGAATTGAGATGGAGGGGGAGATTAAGAATCTCATCATGGTATGGACCATAGCTCCAGCAACAATGTGTTACTGCCACAGAATTGGGAAGCTAATCCCAGAAGGCACATCAAGACTCATAGCCCTATTCCCAGCCATAGTGATCCTCCTTCTCCTCCCTCTAAGACTCATCTCCATTCACCTTGGAGCTCCTTCTTCTTTCTTCCTTGGTTGGCTTTCAACCTTCAAACTCATCCTCTTTGCCTTTGGAAAGGGCCCCTTATCCTCCAACCCTTCCCTCTCTTTACCTCACTTCGTCCCCGTGGCATGTTTCCCCATCAAATTCCAAAATGACCCAAAAGACCAAATCCCCAAAAAGAAACAAAAATCTCCCCTAAATTACGCTTCAACCTCAATTGTTATCATATCAGCCGCTCTGATTCCTCTCTACGGGAAAAATGAGTATTTTCACCCAAAGTTTGTACTTTTCTTGTATGGCCTCCACATGTACATAGGATTGGAGTTCATTTTCGCCACGATCTCCGCCTTCACTACAAAGCTTCTCGGGGTTCAGCTGGAACCGCAGTTCAACGAGCCATACCTATGCACATCCCTACAAGACTTCTGGGGAAAAAGGTGGAACATCATGGTCAACCGCGTCCTGCACCCCACCGTATACGAACCCGTGATGAATCTCTCTGCCCGCGTCCTGGGGAGAAAGTGGGCCCCACTCCCTGCCATTCTCGCTTCTTTTGCCGTTTCCGGATTGATGCATGAACTGGTTTTTTACTACATCAAGCGGGAAAAACGCACGTGGGAGGCATGGGAGCCCTCGTGGGACGCCACGTGTTTCTTTCTCATCCACGGGGTGTGTGTGGCCGTCGAGGTCGGAATCAAGAAGAGTCTACTCAGAGGGAAACAGTGGCAGGTGCCGAGGGTGCTGTCGTGGCTGCTAACGGTGGTGTTTGTGCTCTACACAGCGATGGGGTTGTTTCTGCCAGCGCTAGCGCGATGTCGCGTTTATGAGAAGGCAACCACAGAGTTTACCGCTTTGACCCACTTTCTGAAAGATGTTTACGGTGTATCCACTCTTGTTCGTTTTGTTAATGTCACCACCACCTGAGTGCACTTATTATTATAACAATAAATAAATAAATATCATTTTATGTTTCCTAAACTGCAGATCACCGCACCATTTCATGTGCTGTGTATTTTAACAATAAATAAATAAATACTTATTCTCTTTGGGGGTATTTTAATTTTTAGATTGTTATAACGATATGGAGATCACCGCAACATTTCATGTGCTGTGTATGTTACCTACCAAGCTGGTACTCCTATTTCCATTCACCAAGAGATTAGGAAACCAACCAATATTTAATATATTGATACTCCCTTACTTGGCTCAAAAAGAGAATAAGTATAATATATTTTGGTTAGAGCAATTTGCATTTGTGAAATGTGAAGTGAGGATTACTTAAAATATCCCCTCTTACCTTTTTACCCAATTATGTTGATGACTTTAGAACTGGGAAACTATAGGAAATAATTAAATTTGGATGCATCTAATTTATTCTATTGGGATTATTTTTATGTTGGTATATAGAGAGTGTTTGGAGACGCATTAAAACCACATTGAACGACAAAAATGTGTGTTTCAGTACAAAAATAACAAAGCAACGTGGGAATTGCTTGTGTTGCGTTCTCTTTAACATAGACACTAACACAATCAAAATCTCAAATTAGCTTTCGAGTGTCACGTTGTGCTTTCTTTCATCATGTCTCCCACACAAGCTCCTCTGCCCCATTTACATGAAAAATCAGGGCTCTCCTGAATTGAGGAAATGCATTCCTTGTTTACTAGGAGATAAATAGAAGGGAAAGAGAAGATATATAAGTTATTTGGTATATGAGAAAGAGAGTGAAAATATTTTTAAAAAGGGAAATACTAATTAGTACGTTTCAAAGACTGAATTCAACCTTTTATATTCTATTATTATTTTACTAAATTATGCTTTTTATCTCATCCGTGATTTCTGTTTTTACCTTCTCTACAAGTTGATTCATATTGTTTTGTCTCGTACCACTGTATTTTCATTCACAGTACAAATATATCTATATATCTAAAAAAAACAAATATATCTACGTACACATAATATATAAATTTTAATCATTATATATTATTTTTAAAAAAAAAATTAGAGTTTAAAGATTATGGACAGATAATTTTATATTATCATCTAATCTCAAATCACTATTTATATAACTTTTAAAGTGATAATTATAAAAATAACAAATTTATCATTTATGTTAAGTCGTGATTGAATGATGATGTAAAATTGTTTTACATTATTATTACATAGTTTGTGTTTTTTTTTTTGTTATATTTACACTGGTGCAAAAATATTATTTTACAACAGGTTTTTATGTCTATTTTTTTTACATACCAAACATGTTAATATTATAAGGTTAAATTAGTAATTTTATCTATAATTTATTTTTATTTTTTTCATTTTAATTCAAATATTTCTCCTATATTTTTCTCCCTCTTTTTTCCAATCAAACAATTTCTATTTTCACTCTATTTCTCACTTATTTTTCTCTTTTTTATTTATTCCCTTTCATTTTTTTTCTTTCTTTTCTCACAACAGAACAAACGCTTAATATTTTTTGGAAAAATATTCATGAACACCCAATGTGTTATACACCTAATAAGAGAAGATAAAAAATAAAAATTTGTAGGTACTAAAGATATTATGATGTGATAAAAAAAATATAGAGAAAAAATTATGTATATAGATTAGGTATTCTAAAAGTGATTGCCTATTATTACTCAACTTTTTTTTTAATGCAGAACAAAGGCTTAATATTTGTAGCCAAAACCCTCACAACCAATGCAAGCGTTAGAGTTAAAAAGACAGATGAAGATGTAACACCTTACAGGAATATTCGTACTCCACGTGATGCACGAGATGATTAAATTACCTTCTCATTTTTAAAAAAAATAATTTTAATGCATAATACCATATAGTATTTATTTTGGAGCTTTTTTTGGTGCAATACATGAAAAGAAACGACAAAAGCAAACACTAAGAAGAATATGGCAAAAGTGCTGCTAAGTGCTAACAAAGCGTGAGGGGCTGTACCCCAGAACTGATAGAACCCAATAGTTTATAATCCCCAACTAGCAACTATGAAGGATGTTAGCTACCGAATTAGCTTCCCACGGGACATGGGACACCTTCAACGCTAACGTTACCTGTTCGTTTACCTGTTCAAACTCCACCACAGCTTTACATATTTTTTGGTATTTTTATAAAATATTAAGTCATTTAACTGATAAAACTAGAATAATAATTCATGTTTTATAAACACCTAACCGATGTTTATAATTTTTATCTGTATCTCTCATCATGTCACATCAAAATACTTATAATACTTATTTTTTTTTCTCTCTCACTAGATATATAATAACACATTGAATGTCCATGAAAACTTTTCCATAAAAATAAATACAGCAGTACTGTTAAAAAATGTAAAAGAATCGTTAATGAAATAAAGAATTAAAGGCCCTGCGGTTAAACAAATCTAATTCCAAGCTGGCCCTGAATTTTTTTTATTGGAAATTACTGTAACGAGAAAAGTCTTCCGTTTGTACCCGAGTTTGCCAATAATAGTATGCATGCAGGATGCACTGGTTGTCTAGACTGTACTGTGCAGTAGTATATATATTAGTATTTTAGATTTATATATGAACAAATTTAATTTTTTTGCAAAAATTAAGAAAACTAGTTAAAATACTTTAATTTTATTATTCTCAAGTGAAAAGAAAGTTATTTCTAAAATATATATCATTAAAAACTGATATTATGAATAAAATAATTTTCTTGAAAATAAAATTGTAATTAAACAAAGATTATTAAATAAATGTGAAATTAGTTAGCTTTATTTATATTAAAATTAAAAAAATATGAAAACTTTTTTCCTTTATATTTATATATATATGAGTCTTGAGGAATTATTATACAATTGTGGTGGAGAGAGAAGGTGGAGGAATGGAGATGGAGGGAGAGAAACAATTTCATCATGGTATGGACCATAGCTTCAGCAGCGATGTGTTACTGCCACAGAATTTATTACTAGTATCTATCATTTTCAAGGTTGGGATATTTTGCTCCTCTGTTTCATGCCAAATAGCCTTCACTTCATTTTCCAAACTTGACTGAATACATTGAGAAAAATCCCTCCTAGCGGCAGCGGTCCTACATTCACGCATAATTACGTAAGCCACCTGCCATGTTAAAATTTCTAAATCCTTCATTTTTCACAAATGAAATGACAAATACCAACTTATACAATCCAATCCATTTTATTATGGGTTTAACCGAAGGCTTGATCAATTTTGCTTTCATGACATTATCATTTCAGTAATAACACGAGTTCTAAATCTAAAAAAATAGTATAACTTGCGTAACAAAAGTAAATGTCGCATTTAGAAAAAAAAATCCTAAAATAAATATTATATTTGATTTTTTAATGTAATATTAAGTGATTTTTTTATTAGTACTTCTAATAAATGTGATTTAAATTTTTTGATGTAATATTAATATTACGGTAAGGTTTGAAAAAGTACTATTTTTTATTACCATTTAATTATCGGTGTAAAACAACTTAAGATAAAAATTTTACATTGTCCCATAAAATTTTTGAACTTACCTATCAGCATATAAATATTCACAAATATTAATAAAGTAACCAATTTATAAAAAGATACTATAAATATAAAATATTTACAAATAAAATTAGAGAAAAAAAATTCAATACAGAAATATTTATTCACCATTGATTACGCTTGTTTGCTTAAAGGATTGCGATGGGATAGATATGGCTGTGCAAACCGAGAGAGCCATGAGCTGCCAGAGTCATATAAGAGTAATTGCAAGGCCTGCCAAGAAACTTAATGCTTCCACACTACCGATGCCTTATGTGAGTCTTGGAATTCTGTATTTCACACGAACCTCGGTCCAAATTTTATATACATGTCGAAGTGGCATGCATTATGCATAGCTACCATATATCTGTCAACATACACTACTCTTTTCCACAACTTGTGAAGAGCAATAGACCACATGGAGACGAAGAAGCGCATAGTATCATTCCAATTCCAAGCACAGACGCTGTTGCTGGTTATGATGATGGTGGCTTCACCTATCATGAGTTGTCCACCCACAGATGGAAGGGGCTGCAAAGACTGCATTGTGAACCAGATGAAAAACGATTGTCCTTCCTGCACACCAATCTTACACTGCATGGCTCGGTGCTTGTGGGATGGCAGCTCAAGGCCCAATTGCATCAATAAATGCGACTGCAACACCACCTACCCAACACTCTCTGACTGCAAGGGATGCATGTCCAAGTGCAAGTGCAGCTGCGTCAACTAGCACCTCCCCCAACAAACTATCACACCATCTATCATCTTAATTACTCGTCTTGGCTCCACCACTATGTGTAACTATATATAAGCTAGTCCAATAATCCATGTATCTTGCACTTGTTCGGAAATTGTCATCAGCAGTTCACTCTACTTTAATTACCTCAGTTCCCTTTTTTATTCAAAAAGTTTAGGTAAATTGAGTATCGCTCTTGGCCTTACCTGGAGCTTATTAAGGCCAAACACAGACTTCGCTGCTGAAAGAAAGCTTGCATGATATGCACCTATTATAGTTCTCACATGATAGTGGAATTGGAACTTGTAAAATCAGTTCATTTTAGTTTTAATTATCTTTGCTGCTTTTGTTTATTTAAAATAAGTTTAAGTAAATTGAATTCCGACTCAATTAGGAACTCATTAGGGTGAGGATAGACTTGAGAGCTCAAAATGCACATAAAGATATACTAACAAAATTCAAACTCACATTTCTAATGCTACCAACTTTCTTGACATTATCTTAATTCCTATAGACCATATTTATTTCACTGCTTTGTATTTACTATATAGTCTATAGCTAAAGCACAAAGTTTTTAAAGTAAGCAACTATAGAGATTAATTATATTGTACAATTACAAAAACACATAAGAAAGCGTGTATGTGTACGTACAATCGTACATACATAATTAAAAGGGGGGTGAATCAGGGTTCACGAAGAAACCTTTGTAGGCAGCGAAATCCGAGATTCTGAGCGCAAAACCGTTCCATTTCATCGTCACCGTTCTCCAGACAAATACTTTCTTCCATGTCGGCCAAGACTTCGTCCCAATTCTTCATGGGCCACCAGTTGGACTCATCGATTTGGGCCTCGGTGACAGAGTCCAGTATTTCCTGGAGGCCCACGATCCGACGGGTGACTTTCCTCCTAGCGTCCCTGACCGTTGGATCAATTCCGGGCACGGAGTCCAGCCTCAGCAGCAGGGCCATGAGCGCTTCGTTCATTCGCAGCTTCTCGAGGTGGTTGGCGCGCACGGCGTCCACCGTGTCCTGCCGCTGGATCAGGCGCTGCAGCCGATCGGCTTCGGCATCGACTGCGGCGATTTTCCGGTAGAGGGCGCGGATGCGGTGGGCGCGGTAGGCGGATTGGATGGAAACGGCGGCGCTGGATGGGGAATTGGTTGGTTGTTGTGGAGTGTGGTCATTTTGGTAGGTGTATGTGACGGTGGTGGAAGTTGAATTGGAAGAGGGTTTCATGGGAAAAGGGGAGTTTGATAGTCACACATTGGATTGGACAGTGAGTGAAAAAAGAGTGAAAATAAGGGAATGAAGTTGAATCATGTTGGCGCCTACGTGTTCTGGAAATGAGATAGAGATAACCTTTTGGTTGATGCGGGATCCCACTTGCTTTTCTCCAACCTTCCTCTGCCCCCACTACTCTTCTCTTTCATGTTTAAATTCAAATCCTGTGATAACTTTTCGTCGATGGATCAATGGATACCACATGATCATATTATTCCAAAAGCAAATCATTATTATTAGATACTAAATGTCATTTTTTATTTGTTATATTTTAGTGTTATTTTATTTTGATTTATTAAGTTTTAAAATTTTATTTTGATTTTTTTTATGTTTTTAAAGTTTTATTTTGATTTTAATATTTTTAAAAGTTTCATTTTGACACATTAAATTTTAAAAGATTTATATTTTTCATGTTTACAAAAGTTTTATTTTGATTATTTTTTAATTTATATTAGCAAACTTTAATGTGTCATTAATTTTATATTTTAAAATAATGATAGCTAAAATTATCACTTTTTTAAAATGCATTCAAATACCTACTTTGCTAACCTTCATTTTATTCTTCAAACTTCTTAATCACCACAATATAAATAATACAATCATTTTCACTCTAAGTTACAACTTCCTCAACACTACAATCATCATCAACAAACAAATTAGATCCACAATATTCATTAACCAAACAACACCATGTCATACCGCAACCCAATACCAACAGATATAAAAAATGTTGGATCTCAATAGTGATGAAAAGATTTAGATGTAACATCACAATGTTGATTTGAAGTTTTGCTTCGATTTTTAGTCACATTATTTTAAATTAATTATTTAAAATTTTCAAAACATTATGAAATAAGAAGAAAAGTCTAAAATGAAACTTTCAAAAACACAAAAGGGTCAAAATGGAATTTTCAAAAACATAAAGGACCAAAATAAAAAATTTAAAACTTAATATATCAAAATAAAACTTTTAAAAAAATAAATTTTTTAAAATTTAATGTACAAAAATAAAAATAAAAACACTAAAATATAATAAATTAAAATTAACATTTATCTCAAACTTAAAACTTAGTTGGAGTTTATTTCTTTATTTATAGCAATTATAATTATCATGTTAAAACAGATTTGAATAGGACAAAAAATGTACTTCCTTTTTGTGTTGTTTTTCCCAATTAGATTTAGTGTCAAGTGTAAACTGTTAACTGGAACTTTTAACTTATAAGGTGAATTTTTATTATGCAAGTTATTGAAGTAGACTCTAAAGAACAACACCCAAATCACGTAAAGACTTATTTCATAACTCTGAAATCTTTGCTCAAACAAGTCACCCGGCGTACATTCAGTAATTGTGTATACATTGGACATTATTAGCATTGGGCGGTCGGTTCGGTTTGGCATTACAGTGACAACTGGTGTGGCACAGAAGATCGCCTTGTTTGTAAACATACGACTATTATACCACATGCAGCAGGAAGATTTTGTAGAATTTGATAATATTTTTTTTATAAGTATTGGTTTATTCCAATGTTGGATCCACACTACAGCATAAAAAAGAAAAATATAAAAAAAAAACAGCTATATTAAAGTCAAATTATGCGCCGAGTAAATAAAACACGCTATGTGGAAAGGAGCCAGGTTCTTGATTCTACCACTCCTCCCACCACAACTGGTAAAGACTATGAAATGATACTGCCTCAGGGAGCTGCGGGAACAATCTTGCCTGAGCAGGTACCAAACCCAATAGTGTAACCATTTCCCTGCAAAGCAAGAATTTTATATCTTACCATAAAAATTCAAGTCTTACAACTAGTAAATAAGAAAGATCAAGAACTGCTTCATGAATATAAAACTTTCAATGTGACAATCAAGAAACTTGTCTCAGCTATAATCAAAATAAGTACGGCACATCATTTTAAAACAATCTGAGCAGTCTAATTTAGAGGTATGCTGCAGTCATATGCTCAACCATAGTCCAACGCGGAAAAGAAAACCCCTACTATGTGTAGGTTTGGAAGGCTCAAACGGGAATTGAAGCAATTTTCAACATGTTTAGAAAAATGTTTGGTGAATGTTTCAAATGGCAAAATGTAGCCCAATTTGATTATAGTGGAAGCAACTATGTAGCTTTGGCATTGGATGGAGAATTTGTAAAAGTTTCCAAGCAAAGATCAATCTTAACCAAAATCAATTTTGCAAATGCTCAGCCATTGACTCTTCACTTATAAAACTGTTAAAAAAATGCAACTGTTCAAGAACTTCATATCAAAATAACATTCTTAAAAATCAAGTTGATTAATATTGTAGTGAAATGCTTATAATTGGGGCATAAGTGAGAACAATATATACCAATATGGAAAATAGAGAAATTGGGGAATGATATTCCCCTTGGAGCCAACAAGTAATTAAATTAGCAGCACTGCTGCAGCAATTCAGGTCTAACAACACAACTAATCAGACATTTGAGAAAGTAAATTAGCAGTGATTCTGTTGTAAGTTTTCGTTATTGGTCCCATATGCTATAGTCTGATAGAAACCTGGTATCTCCGTCAAAAGAAATAGAAACCTGGTATCTTATTAATAGAGTAGGGGAATTCTTCCCCAACTACAGCAATGCAGAACTTAAATCCTGTCACAAATGACAACTTCTCTCTCTCTCGACCTCCCCTCAAATTTATAGGCAATCTTCCTTAATTACTCTCCATCTCAGCCTAATAAACTAACAGATATAAACAACTAACCCTCTCTCTCTCACTAGCTAATATAACAACTAACAAATATTAACAACCAACAGATATTAACAGACCTAACAATACTCTCACTAAAGTTTCACCTTGTCCTCTAGGTGAACAGCTGAACAAGTCTCACCAAGGTTCCAGCTGCTTGCAGCATAACAATCAAGCCAACTCAACTACGGCAGTCCCAAAATGGCCCCAACCCCTCCTGGGTCAAACACAAACAGGTGCCCTGTTTTTCTCTAATGCCCTGTTTGCTAAGGCATTTTTTTTTGCCATGAAACAGAGCCTCAGTGTCTCTGTAATTGTACTAACCTTTTGCAGCTGAAAATTATCAAAATCTTCCAATTTATGTACTGATATGGTTGAGAACTCTGATGCATTTTTAAACCCACCACAGTCCACCTTTGTAACTAAAACAGAGTCATACTTCTTGAAACTAGTGTAGTGCTCTTCATACCCTAAATTATTTTACTAACCTGTTGCAGCTGAAAATTATCAAAATCTTCCAATTTATCTTCTGATATGGTTGAGAACTCTGATGCATTTTTTAACCCACCACAGTCCACCTTTTTTATATCTAAAACAGAGTCATAATTCTTGAAGGCAGTGTAGAGCTCTTAATAAATAAAGAAAATAAAATAAAAAAAACTACTACGTACCCCATTGCCTGGAGGCTCCACGCTATGCGCAGGTAAGAGGGAGCCTCCGGGCAATGGGGTACCCTAAAATTTTTGCCCACACTACCAATTGCATAGCATCATCTACTTATGTTGCCTGGTTCAGCAGTTCTAGCCCAAAGTCCCTCTCGTCAATCTGAGTACTCTCCATATAATCATGAGAACAATCTAACTGTTGTGTTTTTCATTTCCCTCTTTCCCTTCTCCCTCTTTAGTGTATTGGGCTGGGTCTGTTGAGTCTGAAATAATTTTCTTGATGAGTTTCAATTCTAAGGTTTGTTATTCTCTATTCTTTTGCATCCTCAATATAGCTTCTTTCTCCGTCACCTTGATTCTAGTTGATCTCTAATTTTGTTTCTGGTTCTGGTTTACAAAGGTTTGCTTTGTCTCCCCCATGATGCTTCTTGTGTTCCGCCTCCATATCTTCATCACTGCATCTTGGCTCGCATAGTTCTTGTTCCTCTTTCCAGACCCAAACTAGTTGATCAAAATCATGCTCTGGTTGGAATCTTTTGACCAGCACCTTCACAAAGGTCCACCATGCTGCATTTGGGTAATGCCATTTCCATGTTAGCCACCAATTGAGAGCACCACCTCTCAGAGCTTTCAATGCCTTTGATAGCTTCTCCTGGATCAAAAGCTCACTTGCTAATTCTGGATCATGTTCCAATGGCTTCAAAATATTGCACTCCACCAATCATTGGAATTATCTTCAAGATTCAATACCCACTACTACAAGAACCAAGTTCTGATACCAGTTGATAGAAATCTGGTTGATACAGAGAGTAGGGAAAATCTCCCCTAATTAAAGAACTACAGAAATTCTTGAAGTATCTGCACTTCCCAATGCCCAAAGGCCCCTATCTTCTCACAAATGACAAGATGATCTCTCTCTCAAACTACCATCAAATTTAGATGCAATATGCCTTAATTCTTCTCAACTTTAGCCCAGTAAACTAATAGGCATCAACAACTAATTCACTCTCTCACTAGCTAATATTAACAACTAACAAAAATTAACAAAACTAACATGGTCCTAAGTTTGAAATTCATAAATTTGAATAGTTAAAAAATAGATACTGGGAAATGAAAACTAAGAAATCTCTCAAGAAAAATTGAAAAGATAACAGCATTTTAGCAAAACAGAGGCGTTGAAGATCTTAATTGATTGTAACCTTGCAATATCCAGTTAAGATGACTTCATCTCCATCTTCAAGAAATTTCTGATTTAACCCATTCACTGGTACCGCGTTTTGTCCATTCCATGTTAATTCTAGCAAGCACGCCCGGGACTCCGGCTCCTATAGTGAAAAGCACGTATTTTAACTGAAATTAGTTGACCAGTTGAAAAGGAACAATTCCCTCTAACTGAAACAAAAAGTTAGACTGCATAAAATATGGAATCTTACAGGACCACTAACTGTCCCAGTTCCGAGGAGATCGCCTGGCCTAAGGTTACAACCGTTGATTGTATGGTGAGCAAGTTGTTGGGTCAATGTCCAATATCTACAAAGAGGCAAAGAGTTAAAGTGTGATTTTTGTATCATGTATAACTGTTTCAAAGTATAACTTTCTCTAATAGGCAAGGGCAAGCAACTATCCGATGGAATGGAAAGATGTAACATCTTTTAAATTAAGTTGCATCATCGCAATTGCCTTCCAAGCGAATATATCTATATATATATATATATATAGAGAGAGAGAGAGAGAGAGAGAACTAATTAAATAAACTGATCTGTCAATATTAATTGAAGAAAAATTCCTTACAAGTGCTTTAGATTAGTCCGTGACACCACACCTGAATCTTCATGCCCCGCAGGTTTTATGTGAGCCTTGCAGCAAAAAACAATTTTATGATTAACATAATAATCCAAAAAATTAATTGTATTTTGTAAGGGTCCAATTGCAAGGTATGGGACTTTAGTTCCACACTGGAAGCATGGGATTCTACATTCTATTGTGGGGTTTATAAGGTTTTGGGCTCTCCAACTACAACAGCTAGCTTTTTCACTAGCTTTTGTGGTGTGGTTCTCCCAAAGTTCTTATCACTTATTGTCTAGGAAAAAGAATCCTAAAGTCTACTTCAAATACAGCAGCAAATAAGGACCATGAAGACATACCATTAATCTGAGATACAAGAGGAAATAATATGAAGCACATGCATATAAAGGTACTCTGAAATACCTCCAGGGAAATATCATAGATTCTGGACACTTTTTCAGTCAAGTATGGAAGTGGAGGAGGATCCTGCATTTTATGGATAATGTAAATAACATGCTATGGTTAATTTGAACTTCAGACATGAACAACCAAATTATAAAGTTCCTACAATGTCAATCTCGAAAGAAAGAAACCAGTTACCTGTTTTGGGGCTTCACAAGCAAAAGGTTCTAATGCTTCCAAGGTCACAATCCAAGGTGATATTGTTGTTCCTGTATAATTATGGTTAGCACCATAAAGGAAGATTAACTCTAAAATAACGACCAAAAGGTGAAGGTTTCTATCTAGAGCAAATGGTACATGCAATCATCCATGTTGGATATACTGTACAAGTCCAAATGCCCAGCTTTTTTCAATTAGGACTTAAAAGATATTAAGTAATCATTTGAAACATCTTACCAAAACTCTTGCCAAGAAAAGGACCAAGAGGAATATATTCCCATGCCTGAATATCTCGAGCTGCCAAATACAATTCAGTAGAGCATCAATTATCGGGCATGATAATAATAATAATAATAATAAATAAATAAATAATATATTGAATTGGAAAACTACCACTCCAATCGTTCATTACAACAAGTCCAAAGATGTGATCTTCAGCATTGTTAATATCCACAGGTTTTCCCAATTCATTTCCAGGTCCAACAATAGTAGCCTGCAAATAAACTAAGATTTTAAGCTTGAATAAAATAAATGAAAAACAATGCAGTACCATGATAACTCATTGAGAACAAACTATATACAAAGAAGAAATTGAAACAATGTTTAATCTTGACTCTTGAGTTTCATATTTTAAAAATAAAACTTCGCATATGCATTTTAGTGAGTAAAATGGCCAGAGAAGATATGTGTAAAAAACAAGCTAACCATTTCCAACTCAAAGTCTAGCTTTAATGAAGGGCCAAAGTAGGGAGTAGAGCTGCCAATTGGATGAGCTTGACCTCTGGAAAGCACAAAGTGGCATGACATTGTGAGATAGAATGCAGAGCAATTAAATGCATAATGTCTACAAAAGGAGCTAGAACCTGGCACTATCATAAAATGTTTCTATTTTCAGGAACATACAACACATGAAGTATGTTAAGCAACCAAACATTGAAACGATATATCTTTATATGTTCATAACCATAAGACTTATAAAAAAACAGAAGATTCAAAAAGCCGTTTAAGCAAGCACACAAACTCAACCAGAGATGTTTACAGTTAGCGTAAAAATTTATCACCTTGGCCGAACAATATCTGTTCCGGAAATAACAACAGAAGATGCTCGTCCATGGTAGGCAACAGGCAGGCGATACCTGAGAAACAAGATTAACCTTCTGTTATAGAGAAAAAAAACAATCAAATTTGTAAAGCCTTTTAAATCAACACACCAATTATCTAGAACAGGAGTTTGTGGCCCACGAAATATGAGCCCACAATTTTTAGTGTGATGCAGAGACGTAAAGAAATCGGTATAGTCCCCAACAACAACAGGGAGAAGCAACTCCACAGTACTCTGAAAATCCAAACAACAAAATCATTAAAGAAGTGACAAACGCAACACAACCATTTTAAAATAATAAATCAGGAATGCCAATTTATAATACCACAGGCAGTAGTGATTTCTGCCTCAAAACCGCGTTGTCCCTCAAGGTTGGCTCAGTTGCTGCATTGAAAAACAACCCAATTGACATAAGAACAACCCATTGCAGCTCACACAAACTTTAACATGCATGTACACCCTCATAAGCAGTGCAGTGTAAAAAAGTGAACAAATAGGCCTTGTTTGTTTACTGTTTTCAAAAATAGTTTTCTATTTTCTAAAATTTGTTTGTCCAGATAATGAGAAAACATCTCCCATTTCTGTTTTTTTAGTTTTTAAAACACTTGTTTTGAAAACAATTTTCAAAACTTAATAGAATTTGGATGAAAAATTAATTGTGAGTGATGTAGAATCATTTTAAAAAACAGCTTTTGAAACAAAAAAGCAAGAAGTGAATCATACAAGACTTAAAAAATTAAACAGAAACAAAGTAAGGTTACATGTACCTGATAAAAGCTTTTGAAGAGTGGCACGAGCTTCCTTCCAAGCTGGCCTTCCCAGTGATACAAACTTATTTAGATTAGGCTGTCACAGTATAGAGATAATACAGTTAGACCACCAGAGTTTCCCATTTCTCATACCCACCACGGCCCAATATCGTAAAACCTTATATTATAAATTAAAAAAATAAAAGAAAACAATGTTGCACGATACACAAAAAGATGAAAGAGAGAGAGAATAAAAGTGTTCATCCCAATATTAATTAAGGTAGGTACATTCTTCCCTTCCTTCAAGTTTTTCAGGGAACAAAAAGATTGTGACAAGTCCATAAATTACGACATCTTAGGCTAAAATTAAGGTACACTCTTCCGTCTTCGCTTTTTTTTTTTTTTTTGAGCTTTGAAGTTACCCGGATCGGTTAGTGCATGTTTGGATAACAAATAAAGAAACTCAAAAGTACTTCTACTCTCAAAGCAACAATTCTTCCTTCTTCATTTTGTGTCTTGGAATTCAGAAATGTGCATTGAAATTCCCAAACAAAAAAAAAACACGTTATATACTTGTATCCAAACATAAGTGAAAGGCAGATTGAAGTTGAGGAAGTTACCTGGAGGAAGCAATCGGAGTTTTTGAGGAGAGGGCCGTCGAAGAGACCAGCGGAAGAGATTTCGGAGAGGTCGAGGACGAAGTCTCCGATGGCGACCCCGGGACGAGGAGGAGAAGCCGATTGGGGCTTGAAGATTCCGTAGGGGAGGTTCTGTATGGGGAAGTGAGAATCTGGGTGGACCGAAACGAAAGATTGAAGCACAGCCATGGTACCGTAGCAGTGTTGATGACGGTTACTGCTCTAGCTCAGGTCAATGCTGTTAGCAGCACCTTGAAAGAGACACTGAACCGAGAAGAAAGATAGAGTAGTGCGTATCAGGAACAAGAGCGTGATTTATTTTATATAGTGTTACAGTAATCATTAAATTACGGGAGTACTACTTGTTGTGCTTAAAATAAAGATTACTACAGTTTTTTTTAATCATATTATTTGATACTAAATATTTATTTATTTTATGGGTAATTAATTTCCATTAAAAAAATTGACAAATCATTTTAATAAGATTCTCTCTTCTTAGTTACGTTTTTTTTTTAGAGGACTTAAAGTGAAGATCTTATTTCAGAATTCGTACTACTGATTTTTTGGTACAAGTATAGTATTTTCTTATAAAAAAACAAATTAAATTTGTATATATTATATTTTTAAAAACTATTTATGTACTAAAATTAAATAAATAAAATTAAAATATTTTATATTTATAGAGGAATATTAAGTAATTTATTTCTTTAAAAATTATATTGAGTTGAATAATTGTTTCAAAGATTTTTTTTTCTTTTACTTGGCTTTTTTGGCTTAAAGTATTTGTTTATTGAATCATAATTTCGAATTATGGGATGGTTGTTGAGAAGGAATCAAGGGGTTGGATACTCGATAGCCACACCTACCTCCCACTCGAAGCATCCACGCACCTTGTATAGGATTAGAATTCATTATTTGAAATCAACTCATGATTTGAAACCAACACTTCGCAAAAGTATAATAATTTGTGTTTTTTAATTAATTAGTTCAGAATTTAAATTTAAATTATTTTTTGGATTTTAAATAATTCATGTTGAGCGAAAAATATCTATTTTCAATATATTCATAATTTTTTATGATGATTAGTCACCATTTTATCAATACTATATTGAGAAAAAAATCATAATTTGAAAATTTCTATTGAATTTTTAAGGGGAATTTTTTTATTATTATTTAGGCTTACATGAGCTCACCAAAATCTCATGTCCTAAAAAATATGTTTTCCCCTGTACTAAAACCCATGTGAATAGCAATTAGGATTTATTATTATATTTTGTGCATAATTAGATTTATTATTGTTCAATACTACTAGTTCACGAGATCAAATATCTGGGGTGGAATATCCGAAAGTCTGTACATAAGCCAAATTCTAGTTGTGTATTTACAAGGATTTCGACGCTTAAATAAATATTTATAGGAGAGGAGATGAAGCGTTTAAGAGTTAAACAGATAGTGCCTTAGGTGTGTTAGGCTGTTTATTGGGTTTTTATTTCTCTAGGATAATGTTTCCCACGTGTTGATGTATGAATAGACCTGGACAAATGGGTTCAGATCCACAGGCTATCCACAAAACCCGTTCTGCATGGTATGTGGGTCTCATTTTTTTAGCCTGTTTTTTAAAAATGAACTTTTTAGTCCATCCTGCATGGATATTTTAATCTCTATTGAAAAAATAAAACAAGGTGTGTGGTTTAGCAAAATATGGAAGTGTTTTAACAAAATTAAAACCCCTAACCAAAGGCCCAATCTAAACCCACCTCCACCACGGACTCACACCTCTCCTTGTGCAGCCAGCAATCAGTCACCACGCCGACTCCTCATGGCTCTTCTATTGGTGCACGGAGACTCCTCTCTCTCACACTCGCACTCTTCCCTGGAACTCCTCCTTTCTTCTCCTCGCGTTGCACCACGTGCTGCCACAACACCTACACACGGCTCACACTGCAACAGTCTCCCTCGCACTTTTTTTTTTTGGTGAATGCGGGCTACGTGCAAAAATCATGGGGTTATGCAGGGTGGGGGCAGGTTCAATAAAATTGAACTCATTTAGAAAGCAGGCTTCGCGAGGAGGACTTCGTCAGTAACGAGTTTCATGGATATGGGTTTGGCGGGACGGGTTTACCCTCATGCCCACCTCTACATATAAAGAGTGTTTATGTATCAAAATCCTTTAGTTGTTGTGATCCTTATTTGTAATGGTTTTGTAGTCATTATATCATGGGAAGTTGCTATTCTCATCTTCACTTTTGCTCTTTTGTAATACTTTTGTAGTCATTTTCTCATGAGAAGTTGCTATTCTCACCTTCTTTTTTGCTCTTTTGTAGTGGTAGTGGCTGGCAACGACTCTGTGCTCGAACTTTTGTACAAAAAAAATTAGAAAAAAAAATTGTTGAAACTATTAGGAGAAAAATACAAAAAAAATCCCAAAATAATAATAAAAAAAAACATCACGTGTTGAAAAAAGCTGCCTTTGAATAAAGGCTTCGCTATTGTACTCAAACCAATTAAAAAGAAAAGCCAACACACAATAATTAACAAGACAAAAATACTTCTTTAAAAAGAAAATACAAAAATACAAAAGAAAAAAAAATAATATAAAACGTTAAGTCAATCGTAGATAACCAGAAAACAAAAGTCCTAAAACACTGAAAATGTTTACAAATCTTTTTCGACCTTCTGATGCGTTTATTGGATTATGATAAGGGCTATATGCATGTAATATGTTATATGTTTGTGATCAAACCACTTACAAAGAAAAAACAAACAAAAACTATATAGCTTTAATATTGTGCATATTTAGTTCTCGAAATATTTTCAAATAGAAATTAGAAAATAATTCGGAGATTAATAATTAGGAATTCCATAAATTTCTACAAGAAAAATCACTCATGCATTCATGATAATAGATCTTTTGAGATGTTAAAATAAATTGACAAAACTAACTCTAATTTAGGTGAAAAATGAAGATTAATAATAGACTAAAATGTAATTTTGTCTTTCTATATTTTTTTAACCGTGAATTTAGTCTTCTTATTTTTTAATTGAGATATTTTGTCTCACATTTTTAAAAAAATCATAATTTTAGTCTTTCATTTTCTTTTAATTGAAATATTTTGTCATTACTTATAGAAACAATCACCATGAACAATGTTAAACATTGATCTATATATAAAGCGTATGTGTTTGTTAAGAGGATGATCTGAATATGAGAACATAAAAGATCTCCAAGAAATATGATTTTTAAAAAATCCAAAATTGTAGTTATTGGGTCCAACTTGGACTGGTAAGGTTGACTGATTTGGTTGCAAATTAGGCATCCAATTAATCCGAGTTACTTGTTAGATCAGTTACATGTGTGATCTGGTCCAACTCAACACGACCCACCCTTAAACCAATAACCTGATTATGCATTTTCGAGTTTTTTTATATAGCTGAATAACATCACTCATATTAAAAAATTCAATTTATATTTTACATTTGTAAATTCCCTTATTTGTTTCATTAAGTATAACCACATTTTAAAATTTAAGATGATAAAATTATTATCATTATCTATTTTTCTTAATTAATTTGTGTGTATTAGATTATGTTAGTCATGATACAATATTGATATATATTTAAATTCTAACTTAAGATTATTTATACTAAATTCTAAAAAAATGTTGCATGTTAAAATTTTAAACTAATTCATAATTATATATATTTTTAAATATTGGATTTGATTAAAGTTTAAATCTCAAGTATTTAAGGTTATATGTTAAAATTATTTAATTTTTTAAAATATAAATAGAATCAACTAATAACTTGTTGACCCAATACCCAATGGAATCAATGGCATGTCCGATTCTCACAACAGTATCTGATAACATTGTGAGAACCACCTGAGTCATTATTCCCCAGTTACTAATTTTACTTGTAATATATATATAAATCAGTATTCTTGTTGTATTTCACATTGATTCTATTGGGCTTGGATGTCTATTGGGCTCGTCTATATCAGCATTGCGTTGGAATTTTGCCATCAGATTCAGATTCTGAGCACAAAATTGTTGAACAGAAATCTAAAATATGGAACCCTAGAGTTTGTGTGTTTCTCGGAATCGGTGAACGTTTTCTCTGGTTTGTGGTGTTGAGACGCATAGCAAAATGTCGACGGACCTGCAATTGAAGCCGAGTTGTAGCGGATGCGGATCAACGACGGATCTCTACGGAAGCAATTGCAAGCACATGACTCTGTGCTTGAGCTGCGGCAAAACCATGGCGGAGAAACGCGCCAAATGTGCCGATTGTGGCGCCACCCTCACTCGCCTCATTCGAGTTCGGTTTTTTCCCCATCTCACTTTGGCGTATTCTAATTTGATTCTATTTGGCGCTGGCAAGCTAATTGAACATGATATATTCGGTTATTTGTGATAGGAATATAATGTTCGTGCAAGTTCTACCAATGATAAGAATTACTTCATTGGAAGGTTCATAAACGGTTTGCCTGATTTTTCGAAGAAGAAAAGTGCTGAGAACAAGTGGTCTCTGCAGAAGGATGGACTGCACGGACGCCAAATTACTGATACTTTGCGGGTATTGAAATCTATGCTTGTGTTATTATTGTTGCTTTGTAGTTATAGCTTCCAAGCGTCGTATTTAGTTAGAAGGAGTGCTTTAAAGCACTGTATTTCTCCAAAGAAATGCTCACTGAAAATTTGGAAACTTGTAATACTTAAGTGTTACTTTATGCTAAGGAATACAACGACATATCATGTCACGGTAATGTCGAAGTTCAGAGCTTGAATTGCCAAGTGGATGGTTATTAGGGAGACAGATCTACGTTAGTAAAAAAGGAAGTGAATAGTTTCTAGGTAATTGTAATAGATCGTGTTTTTCTTGATGCGTAATTTCTTGTTGCATTACATAGGAGAAGTACAAGAACAAGCCTTGGCTCTTGGAGGACGAAACCGGTCAGTCCCAGTTCCAGGGTCATCTAGAAGGTTCACAATCGGCTACATATTACCTGCTAATGAAGGAAAGGAAGGAGTTTGTTGCCATTCCTGCTGGTTCTTGGTATGCTTGTTGTGTTAAGGATTGTGTTTGACTGTGAAGAATGCTCCTATGAAATTTGCTTGTTTTTCTTTTCTTTGGTAATGTCCTATTTTTTATTACCGGTTGAAAAACAGTAAGCAGATGTGTTGTAACTTGTATGGCATGTTTGTCTTTTTAGGTACAACTTTAACAAGGTTGCTCAATATAAGCAATTGACATTGGAGGAAGCAGAAGAGAAGATGAAGAATAGAAAGAAAACTGCAGATGGATATCAAAGATGGATGATGAAAGCAGCAAATAATGGCCCAGCTGCATTTGGTGAACATGGGAAATTTGATGACAAGGAAAACAACACAGGTGGAGGGAGAAGCCGTAAAAAAACTGGTGAGGATGATGAAGGTCATGTATCTGATAAGGGAGAGGAGGATGAAGAGGAGGAATCAGATAGGAAGAGTAGACTTGAACTTAATAAAAGAGCTGGTGATGATGATGAAGAAGGTCCAAGGGGAGGGGACCATGATCTAGATGATGATGATGTTGAGAAGGGTGAGTATCTTGCCTTCTTCGTTCATTATGTTTCTGATTAGTTTTTGAAGTGTTGACCTATCTACTATGCAATTGCATGCCATAATCAGTCAGATAGGCGTAACACTTATGCAACTGCTGAGGTGGGATATGCATCATAAAATGTTGGAGATGAGAGGAAACAACTATTTCTCTTCTGAATATGATTCAGTTCTATAGGAGTTTTTACAATGTCCATCTTTTCCAGTATCTAACTTGGTTACTTCATTGTTGTGACTTGAGTATCTGCTTACTCACCGGAGGATATTGCTTAGAGAGTAAATAAAAATAAAAAAATAAACTAATGCTTCCATGAATCAAATATATGCTTCATATAATTCTTGCTTTTAAGTATTTATTTTGAACTTGGATGTAGCTACTAGCTAGGATTATAGAATTCATATAACTTGTCAATACTGGTTGCCATAAGTTTGCTGTGTGTGCGTGATTTATCAAAAGTTTTGAATTGTAAAAAATATTATAGGGCTGGTGCATCTTCAATGTGTCTAATAAATTTTATTTATTTTCTAGTATTATGACTTTTTTTATTAATTCTATTAAAAAAGCTGACAAAGAAATTAAAAGATTGTGAAAATTAACTCATGAGAACATCTTGTTTGAAAGTTGACTGACCTGACAGTCTGCAAACCAATAAGTAATAGACTGATAGACACATTAGACTTGGCTGTCTCATGTCAATAAAGCATCAATTTGCATGTTGCAGCAGCTGTTCATCTTTTCCCATGTAACATTTTGTAGAAAATCAATCAATCATGCACGGTAAACCATAAACACGAAGCCATGAATTATACGATGTTCTGAATCATACATCTGTTACAGGTGATGATTGGGAGCATGAAGAGATTTTTACTGATGATGATGAAGCTGTTGGCAATGATCCCGAGGAAAGGGAGGATTTGGCTCCTGAAGTTCCTGCTCCTCCTGAAATCAAGCAGGTTAGTTTTGACTCCACAAATATTTGAGAGTTGTGACCTAGAATTTGGATATCTAATGGTGCTCTGTTTAGTTATTATATTGCCACTTCCATGTCTTAGCTTCTATAATTGATGTTATATATTTGGTATGATGTATTTATGGATGTCAAATTATTGTGTTACAATAGCTACAGCATTTTGTGCCCTGCCCCCCTTTATCTTGTAGCTCTCCATATGCTATATCCTCACTGGATTTAATTACTTTGTTATGAGAAGAAAATAAGCACAGAATCAGTTAGTCGTTTCTCTTGGTTGGAAAACATAAAAGATAAATTTAAAGAGAATTTTCTTTCTGAAATAACCTTTAACAGAGAGGCCTGTTTATTGATTCCAGGATTAGAACTTCAGTACTTGAATAAGCTACATTTTATTAAGGGGTTTACTTTGCTCATTTGCATGAGTGCCTTGGTTTCCTTTTTACATGGTAGTATGCTATGGTATATCCTTTCAGCCATGTTCTGATATTGTCATTTTGGTTACAGGCATCCTTGATGTATTATATTATGTTCTACATATGGTATAAATTGGAGTGGACAGCATTCCCTCATAAATCATTCCTATAATTGCAATTGCAGGATGAGGAGGAGGAGGATGAAGATAATGAAGAGGGGGGGAGGTCTGAGTAAATCTGGGAAAGAGCTGAAGAAGCTGCTTGGAAAAGCTAGTGGTCTGAATGAATCTGATGCAGAGGATGACGATGATGATGACGATGATGTATGTGTTTTTTTCCCATTCTTTTCTTTTTTCACTTCGCCATTTTCTTTAACTTTTGATAGATTGTACCATAATTGTTAATTGTTCCTTGTGCCACCGATAAGATGAAAAAGTTAAACATAGCTTAGTGCAAGCAGCAATCCCTTTTGTGGTGAGCCTTTTGCATTTGTGACTTCAGATAGGGGAAGTGGTTAATTTGTTTTGATTTCATTGAAATTCTGGAAAACCTTGCATATGGTTTGAACAGGACTTGAGCATTTTTCATGGATTAATGAGTCATTTTTGTTTGCCTAGGTGGATGATGATGTTGGTGTTCCTCCTGTCATTGCTACGAAGCAAAAGGATGCTCTTAAGGAAGAACCCGTTGACAAGAAAATTAAATGAAAAAGCAAAGTCATCTAATACTGCACCTCCAAAGAAGGTGAAGGTAGAAAATGTAAGTCACTGATTTTTGTGAGAATGCTTGATTGTTACAATTATTGCTTTACTTTACCTTTTCATAAAAATGTTGGCTGCTTGGTTAACTTTGATAAATTTAGCACTTAGCAATTTCCTTTGTTCTTAGCTTTATTTTAGAAAGATGTTTTATTGCAACTACTTAAATGGAAGACTTTTTTTGAGAAGATTTGGACAAAAATGCTCTTAATTTAACTTGGAAGCAATTTTTCGATTGATGGATTCAAACACCATATGGCTTTTATTGTTTTGTTTATAAGATGAGATTTTTTTAGAAGACTCTTTTATCAAAGAAATTTTCTGTTGCAAAAAGAACTTGATTTTAGATGCTAATCCAAAAAAATTTCCTATAAATATCATTGAAATTCTTTGTTATCTTATTAAATCAGGAACCAAAAGCGTCCAACAAAGATGGAAATGGATCTGCATCTAAAAATAGTGCACCTCCAAAAGGTACACCTCCATTGTCATCAAAGGCCGGGTCATCCATAACAGCTTCTGGACCTGTGAGTGAGGAAGAAATTAGGGCTGTTTTAAGGCAGAAGACTCCGGTGACCACTCAGGATCTTGTAGCTAAATTTAAGGCAAGACTAAGATGTTCAGAGGTAAGTGTTACTTTTGCTTTATCCTTGATTGAACTTGATATGTTTGCTTAATTATTTTTATAAAAAATTAATGTATGTCATGATCACAATATGTTTCAGTATCATTATAATCCAAGTCTGCTTTTCACTGCTCCATACTCTCCCATGCCCCAGTCTAATTCCTAATCAGCATTTTGTCTACTAGAATTCCTAAATTGGCTCCAGTTTTTGGAAATTATGTTATACAGAGAATTTTTATGGAGCTCACTTTAATACTCTTAAGAATGAATTTGTGACTTTGTCAATGTTGGATTAAAATGATGCAATCTAACTAATAATCATATAGTGAATTATTGTCTTGTTCTTTTGGATAGATGTTGGATGCATGAAGTATGTATATGTAAGGATTAGAATGCTTATCTGATACCTTTTCTTAGCTTGAGGGCCACCCCAGATATTGAGATAAACAGCGTTTGAAGATAAACCACAAACTGAATGTAGTTTCTACAATATTACTATAACTAACTGTTAGCTTGTAAAAGCCCAACATGGTTTGCTACTTTACTCAAAAGCAAAAAGAATAGGTAGCAGCATTGAAGGGAGGTAAAAACACCTCTCCCTTGTGCAAACATGGGAACTGTTCCTACCGGGTAGCTTACGCCAACATTTTATATTCTTTTCCTGAATTTTTTAAAAGTTTTTCCCCTTTTGATGAAGGTGTAATAGTCTTCTCTAACTTAGACTTTTTTGTATTTTTTACTAGCAATTTTCGTGTGATCCATTTGGATTGATGGCTAAACTGCATCTGTGCTTTGCCACATGCAGGATAAGCAAGCATTTGCTGAGATCCTTAAGAGAATCTCTAAGATACAGAAGACTACAAGTGGAGCCAGTTATGTTATCCTGAGAGAGAAGTGACAATGTAGACCCCAATGATTGGTTTTGACGGAAAATGCACCATTGAAAAGAAAACAAGTTCATATACCATGTATATTTTTCACATTTTGGGCACGATCTTCGAGATTTATGCTATTAAGCTAATGCCCATTAAGTGTACGACTTTTGTTTTAAAACTCGTTGAAGATCAGTTTTCATTTGTTCACAAATGCGAGTGGATATATGGTATGGAGATGATGTATTACACCAGTGTATTGAATAAACAGCATGTACCAATTAATGACTTGGGAGATGCAAATTGTACTAGAGTAACAATACTTATGTACGTTCATCGTTATTTTTCGTGTTATGTGGCCATTCATAAATGTTGTGAACTGTAAAATGTAGCTTGAGCAATTTCATCAATCATGACATTTCGAAATGCTTTAGGAAAATAAAATAGTTACTGATAGCGCAATAGGTAGTCACTGTAATTTCAGGAATTAAAAATCCTACTCTTAAAACATAGCATTTGTTCAAGACTCCAGATAACAGGTAAATTCATAATACAAGACAAAAAAAATATCCTTCTTAAACTAGACATCTACTCCATTAAAAAAAATGGCACATTGCTAGCAGGGTCCCAAATCCTAAGTCTTAAATATATAGAGCCAATTGCCCTCGCATATAGGCTTGGGACAGGTGTCAGTAAGCAAGGCCTATGATGACAAACAATATAACCGTGAGCATTAACATAGTGTTGTGACCATAACGTGCTGAACCAGAAGGAGTAGTGGGCGCCACAGCCTCATCTGTTAGGGTAGAAGACTCTATGATGCGTTCATCAGCCTTGGGCAGAACCTCCATATGTAGCTTGAGACCATTTTTGCAATTCTCTGGTTCACTGCTCACAAAATACCTCGTTCCTTCACTCTCAAGTGGGATAGTATGCAAACCCTCTGTGTACATCTTGATGGGGTTGCTCACATCACATGCCTCATATTCCTCTCTGCTTTTCAGCTCAGCGACTAATCCCTGGGCCACAGAGTAGGTAAGCCCTGCTCGTTTTGGCACGTGCACAGGCCCATTAAAATCCTTGAGTTATTATTTATTAATTTAAATAGAGAAGCACCGCATAAGGACAAGAAATTAAATGTCTCATGATATTGATACCTACAAAACTTTTTTTATAAGGGAAATATATTCATATACATCATTTTTATACAAAATCTTATAAAATAAAGAGAGAAATAAAAAGTTTTAAGAGAAAAAATATATAATAAGATGAAAAGAGAAATGCAGAAAAATAAATTATAAGGAGTTATAGAAATATTATACATATATAATTATTTTTATAATACATTTTTATCTTTGAGGTCATTGTTTGATTCCTCATTTCATCCTTGCATGTTATAACCCTATACATAAATTTATAATACAACAAAGTATTGCGTCAAATTAAAATAAACGCTACCCACTAATAACACTGTTCAAATAATAATGCCACACATTTTTAACTCATTTTATTTCCTTTACTTAAGTGTGTGCTTGAATTAATTTATCTTTAAAAGATAGTAGGTTTTGAAGAAAAAAAAAACTTTGAAAAAAATTCCTAAAAAAAGATTCCAAAAAGGAGCCAAGTCTATGCTTCCACTGATTAATGGCACACATATGAAACAACTAAGATCTATTGGGAATTTGAGGAAGTTGGACGAGGTAATATTGTAATAAGTTTTCACAAGTATCAATATCACCATTGTGAAAAGAAAAAATGGTACATATATGAAAGCAAACCTAGAAGATACGCAATCTAACAACCGCAATGCCTGGGCTCCACCGTTTAAATGGACATAAACAGACGGGTAAAACCAATCTATGAAAGCAAACGTGTTATACTCTTGTTTCATTAATTCGTTATTTTTCGGGAAGAACATAAATAACATAATCAACGGTAAGTCCCAAATCATGTAATAAAAAATTCTTTAAAAAAATAATAGACAAATGCTAATCTAAGGGTAATGATAAGGATCTTAAAACAAAAATATTTTTATTAAAATGTAAAAAATTAATCGATTCATTATTTTTTTTTATTTTATCAAATCTTATGATTTAATCATAAATATTTGTTTTAGTTCCTTGAGCGATGCTAATAAAAAGAACAAAATACTGGGCATTTGCCTATAATTTGGTAAATAAAAAGAGAGAAAGAATTAGAGCCTTACAAATTTGGTCTCCAACCCTGAAGACCCTGCCTGCAGACCAGGAAACGAGGTCTGAGGTTTGATCCCAACCACGGTCTGCTCCGACCACATGGTGCATCTGCGCTTCCACCCATTTCCCACCAAGGGAAATGACCACCAGAATAAAAAGCATCCCTTTAGCCATTTTCATTTTCTTATATTCCTCAAACTCAAATACAAGGTAGAGGTGTGTGTGTGTGGAGTGTGAAGAGAGTAATGGAGTGGTGGTGAAGAAAAAATAAGGCACTTTATGGTTATAAAGGAATGGTTTGGTTTTTTTTTCGCCGAGGAAGGAATCACTTTCCGAGTAGCTTCCTTCTTCTCCCAAACTCACACGATGCAAAGCAAGCACTGGTAGTTGTGAGTTGTGACTCTCCTCCCACACTCACTGTAACCAATTGTCAATTGCGTAGTGTCAATGTGTGTGTGTATACGGAAGGTACTCTAGTCTAGCTGTTTCTATTTCTATGCCCTTCACCACAATAAAGTAAAGGGCTTCCATGATTTTCACCATTCATGGGCCACTTTACCGGTTTACCCTCCATCACATTATTGTATTCCTTATTTTTAATTAGTTTAATTTTTTGTCTAAATAAATTATTATTAAAAAATTTAAAGTAATACATTTAATTTTTTAATAATTATTTATCATTTATTTTTTCTTAATATTTTAGTTTTGATGAACCAATCCATAAATTCAACCAAATGAGACAAATACCTTAAATTTATATATATTGACTCATTAGTGAACAGAATGACGGACCAACCTATTTTATCATCTCTATTTTACCATCCATCATAATGATTGTATTTCTTATTTTTCTCATAAAAAATGTTAATAATTAATACATTCTTATTAATGAAATTTTGTTGTTGATCCAAATTTTTTAAAAATTATAAATTTGTGTAGGTCTTATTTACTTATGAATATTATTCGTAATTTTATATATTTTAGGTTAAATTAGTTTTTGATCTCCTAATTTATTATTTTTTATTCAATTTAGTCTCTAATTTTTAAAAAAATTTCAATATGGTTCTAGCTATCCTTTTTCAAGCGTTAAAAGTTTTTGTCCACGTCTCCACTTAAGGGAAGGACATGCCATATGTCATGTGAATTCTATCATTAACAATTTTGACTGAATGTATAATAAGACTAAATTGAATTTTAAAAAAAATTAGAGAATCAAGTTCAACAAAATAAATAAATAACTAAATTGAACCAAAATTATAAATTAGTGAAGAAAAACTAATTTAACCTATATTTTACAGTACATTTTTAGTTAATAAGAAAGAGTGTTAAGAGAAATGGGTTAAACAATGTGTAAGTAACACTTCATCACACTTTAATTAGTTTAGGCATTTTAATTTTGAAATTTTTTAAAAAATTCTGACAATTTTTAATTTTATAAAATGCTACTTATTTTAACATTTTTGGTGTAAGATGCTAATGAAAAATAAAGTGAAAGAATATTAAAATAATAACTCTTTATAGAGGTAAAATTGAAATGTCCAACTAATACAAACTCAATAATTGATTTAAAAGGTTTGTTCCCCAGCCCCACCGAAAGCCTTTCTGTAAAATAAAAAGGGGAGTCCGTGATAAAATGAAATATTATGCAACCAACAACCATCCCAGAAAAAGAAAAAATGGGAATAGAATAGCAGTTACTTATGGGGTTCATTTGTGTCCTCTAAGTGGGAGTTTCCGGGAACTGGCAATGTGGGATGAAAACATGAATATCAATCGTATGAAATAACTATCATAAAGAGAACACGAAACCAAATACGTATTATTTTATGAACCTAAAATGGGCCAAACTTATAAAAAATACCTTTACAACGCTTTGATTTAAGAAATATAATTTTATTTTTTAATTACAAAATATTATGTTATCTTTTATGAGATTAATTTAAAATATAAAATAATTGGAGTTTATGATGAATTTTGAATTTGATTTTTAAAAAAAAATTGCACGGTATAAATTTGGTGAAAGTTTGATAAATTTTGAATGATCTTATATAATATGAATTTAGGGTTTCAAGGAAGGAAGTTTCGAGATTTTTGTTATTTATAAGTTCCTAGTTTTTTTTTCCCCGTCTATCTTAGCTTATTTACTTGAAATCCTTTTTTACTTTAGAAACATTTTGGTTGCCTATCCTCTTATTCTCGTTGTAATAGAATTGAGCTAGGCCCAAATTTACACAATTCTATGAACCTTGTGACTTTCATGTTTTTTGCTCTTATGGATATGAGTAGGGGTTTCCTCTATTAATATTAAAACAAGTTATTCTGGAATCGAGTAAGTAGCTTATAAGATTTTAGCTCTAACTTATGGTTTATAATCCAATTTTACCAAACACTTTCTTAGAAAAGAGACTTCGGTACCAAGTGTGAAGGAAAAAAAAATTAATGAAAAAGGTAAAAAGAAAATTTATATTTATATGCACTTTCAATGTAAATCTTTTTAGATTATAACCTAATCATAAATTATTATATGTATAACTTATCATAAAATTATTATTAACTTGTGAGGTAAAGTTACCTTTTTTATCTCATTTGTTTAATTATTTGGTTCAATTGATTTTTTAATTTTCAAAATCACATCAATATTATGCTTTCTGTCTAGTAGATGGAGATAGTATAAGTGGTCACACTGAATGAAAGTAACACTTGTCCAATTTCACTAACATTGTTACAATCAATTAGACAAAAGGCAATATTGATCTGGTTTTGAAAATTAAGAGATCAAATTAATTTTTTATTAATAAAGTCATCAAATTCAACCAATTAAATAAAAAGATAGACCAAATGTAATCTTATTATAAAAATTAATAAATTTATCCTACATTATAGATTATAATTATATCAGAGTTTAAAATTTGTGTACATTGTCTATATATACATTATTTTCTCTAAAAGAATACTATAATGAGTTTTCAATATGTCTTTTATCTTCTCTTAAAAAAAGACATATTTTCTATTTGATCATTTAACTTTCAAATGAAAAATGATAGAATGTTAAGATGAGCTTAATTTTGATAAATTATTAATATAAAGATTTTTATACTATTAATTAATTAAAATATTATAAATATAAAATTTAAAATAATTAGATTTAAATATTTTTTCATACCTGAAAATAAATCATTTTTATTTTATTTTCTAAAATTCTTTTTTGTTTATCTACATATCCAATATTTTTTATATTTCATTTTAGCACCTACCATTAGTCTCATTCTATTAAGTAATGTCATAACAAACAAAATATCATGTCATTAATTGCCTGATGAAATATACCCAAAATTTTCACATCAACACCTATGCACTCCTTCTTCCCCTTCTCCCTCACCCTCTTTTCCCTTTTTTCACCCTCTTCCTCCTCTTCCAAAGACCCCTTCCTCCACCACAAATCCAAACTAAACCCCTTCTCCCGCCATCGCCACACCGTCTCTCCTTGTCCGTCCTCCACCACACCACCAACTCCTTCTCCACGTGCTTCGCCCATGGTGACTTTGGCCCCGTCTTTGCAAGGCACCCTTACCGGCGTCCCCTTGAAGGTCCTCTTCCGCTACACACTTCTCCTCCTGCCCTCATCGTCCTCACAGCCTCTCAACGTTGTTGCGCACACCATCTCATTCAATGAAAATCCAGGTCTCCAATCTGTCTTCCGATACTCGTCAACCCCAACCCTAACCCCTTCCAAAAACCTCCACTCATTCTCATTCCTAAGTAGACAGAGAGAGAAAGGGACAAACTACTAATAGTCTCTATGTCTCAGTTAGCCAGAAACCTTATGTTGCAGACATTGCTGGTTAAAAGAAAAGAGAAAATATGATTTGGTTAAAAGAAAAGAGAAAATATGATTTGGTTAAAATAAAGTAGAATTAGAGTAAGTAATAGAAGGAAGTAGAAGATGAAGGAGAGAGAGAGTTTTGGTGGTGAAGCACTAAACAAGAGTTGCTTATAGAGGTGGTGTGGGAGAGACAAAAAAGCATATTTTAATAGCCAAATAGAAGAGGAAGAGACAATTCAAGGTTTTCTTTTTAATTTTATTAGTTAATAAAATATAAAAAATTAATTTTTTAAATAATTTAAATAATAAAAATGACGTAGAAATTTTGGGTATAAGTGTCAATGATTAAATGTTGATGATTTGACATTTTATCTGTCACGTCATTACTTAATAGAATGAAACTACCGATAAGTAATACAACGAAACAAAAAATATATATATAACATAGATGAACAAAAAAATTAGGTAGTAAATTAAAAATTACCTATTTTCTATGTATAATAAACATATTTAAACCAAATAATTATTACAAAAGTTCACATTTATTTTACATCCACAATCTTAACATATACTCCCTATGATCTCAAATATAAGTAAAAAACTACTCCTTTATTGGTATCAAATATAAAAAAATTCAACTAATTTTACCTTATTTAATACTACTATTTCTAAATTACTCTTCATTTAATTGAGGTGTTAGTTTCAATATCTCCATTTATTCATGATACCAAATTCTAATGAAGAGTAAGTTAAAAAATTATTTTTTTAATTGATATTGATGTAATTAAATATGATTATCTAACTTTTTTAGTTATTGTGAATTTTTTCTTCTTATTTAAAACCGGATGAAATATAATACAATTCATAATCAAATTTATTTGTAATGCGTTTGGTATGTTGCTCAAGTAGTTAATTCTCCTAGAAGTTTTTGGTGAAAAATTTTCATTAGAAAAAATAAAAATAAAAATAAAAAAGTTTGCCTCCCCGGCCAAACAAAAGGAGAGTGGAGCCTTTTAGGATAATGAAGCACGAAACAAAACATGAGTATGTGTTTTAAGAAGAGTTTTTGAAGTTAAGATTAAATTATTTGGATAATATTTAAATTTAATTTTTAATAGAAATAATTTTTATTCAGATGTTACTTATTTTTTTTACTAAACTTTGAATTAATTAAAATTTATTTTGCCTATTGAAACATATGATTAAGAAAAATAAAAGAAGAGAAGTTGTCAATAATGACATGACAATTGCTATTTCCACTATCCCTTTATACTAATGTACTCTCGCTTTTCATTTCTTATTCCCAAGCTATCCTACTAAACACATTCTCATCTTTCTTCCTCTCATGTAATTCTTCTTCAGAAGAAAAAAAAAAAACACTCCCCATCCTTTTACCCTAACCAACATATTCATGTCTTCCTCCTTTTTTCCACATTGAGTAGGCACCATCTTTGATTGTATTCATGAACCCCTCCAGCATCAACTCTCCAAATGATCCTTATCCACAAGCCAATGTAAGAAGTACAGTGTAAATCTAATACTTATTGGAAACAAAAAACGCCTGGATGCTTAAGCAACAAACACATTCAACTCAACCTATCAGGCAAAACAAACTCGCTCCTAAAATGCCCCAACTTCATGATTGAAGCCTTCTTCCAAAGAGTCAACGATAACAACTCATGCACCAAACCACGTTCCTCTTCTCCGTCTCATTGGACCCATCCACCAAATCTCTCGGATCTGAAATCAAAACTGAAAAGTGAAGCACATTCATATCTGCCCAAACTCACACGTGGACCAGAATGTGTCACAAACAATTTTGTATCTAGATCAAATCTAATTCATGTAAATTGTGGTAGCAAAAATCAACAGGACAAGATCGTGACACTTGTAACAGATTTTGAAGATCCAAAAATAATTAAATGGGGGAGAAAGGGACAAGGGGAGTGTGTTGTGTAGGATAGTTTGGGGAGGAAAAAAGTGAAAAGGGGGAGTGCATTAGTATAAATATGGTATCTATAGCAATTACCTAATTACATTGCACATGATATATGGACTAGTGAGAAAAAGATATGGCCCATTCGGCCATCAAAAGCATGGCATTAACTTCCTACACCAGCCAAATTTCTTATACACCCAACAATTTCAAAAAATACCAATACTACCCTTGTTGCTTTTTAACATACACTAGCAGGTTTTTTCTTCCATTTTCTTCCATGCGCTTTCTCTGTTGTGCTTCTTCGTTGCGTCTTCGTTATTGCTTGTTGGCTGCGTGTTGGTGCCTCTTACGTTGTTGGTTTGGTTCGGGAGGTCGTGGTTAGCATTGGTGGAGCTTGCATTGGCTGCTGCCGTCGTCGGAGGCGTGGTTCTGCAACTTGATCACTGTAGCAGAAAC
>CM023955.1:10150898-10168417 GCA_013407115.1 Glycine latifolia | reverse complement strand
CATACGGATTGGCAATCCGTAAGGCTCATACGGATTGGCAATCCGTAAGGCTCATTGGCAATCCCTAAGACTCATACGGATTGGCAATCCGTAAGGCTCATACGGATTGGCAATCCGTAAGGCTCATTGACAATCCGTAAGACTCATTGGCAATCCATAAGGCTCATACGGATTGGCAATCCGTAAGGCTCATCGGCAATCCGTAAGGCTCATATGGATTTCCAATTTGCTTCTTACGGATTGTCAATCCGTAGCCATCAACTCCCATTCATATTTCAAATTAACGATGGAAACGAAAAAAATTCAAGCCAGAACTCATGGATTCGACAATGGCGGCAGCAGAGACAACTGTTTTCCTTAGCCTCCTTCTTCCTTGATCCATATCAATGGCGGGTGCGTCTGCGGAGAAGGCGAATGGCACGGCTGGGCAGAGGGCACGAAGAAGAAGAATAGTACTGTGCTGGGTGTATTAGAAATGCTTCAAATTGATGTAGAAGTCACCATTTTAATGAGGGGTAATTTCGGAATTCCACTATTGAGTGCTGGGTGTATAAGACATTTGGCTGGTGTAGGAAGTTAATGCCCAAAAGCATAAGGGCTAGGTCGCATATATGCTTTCACAGTTAAAAAAAAAAAGCCTCACTAATTTGAATATAAATGTATTTATTAAAACTCTATCCCCTTTGACAAAAAAAATTATATTTTATTCATTTAAAATATTATGATTTTTCTATTCATTCTCCCATTTTTTTATTTTTTATTTTATCCCTTAAAAAATTTCCTCCCATATATTGTTTTGTTTGTTAACAAAACTAGAGATTAAATAAGAAACTCCTAATACTTAACCAAATCAAATGAATTTTTTTATGTTATTTAAAAATGTCACAGGGAAAAGTCTTGATATTTAAATGAACTAGAAAATAAACAAAAACAAAAATTAACACTTAGTGGACAAAATTAACATAAGGCTAATAGTGAAACTAAGGGGGGGGGGGGGATTAGAGCCTTTGTAAACAATAAATCAAATGAGTAAATCTTATTATTACAAAGAATCAAAACATAATTTGACAACAAAAATGTATTTGACTAGTAATAATTTTAAAGTTAAACTTAAGCTTGCAACAAAAATCGGTTTAATGCCTACTAAGGTATAGCACAAGGAGAATAGCCAAAAAAAAAAACAAAACATTGCTTTGGTTCACTAGTTTCCTTGTGGAATGAAGTTCACGCCCAAATTGATTTCGTTTTTCCTTGTGTATCTAAACTTTGTCCATCTCTGGGAAGCCTCAAATCTGGAATCCAAAAACTGAATTGTTAGAGCAATATATCAAGGCTAAAGTCTACTAAGCATAAATTAACGGAACCCAAAAACTGAATCCGTTTACTTCTCACAAAGACACATACATACAGAGGAGAGAGAGACATGTCTTGAGATTATTGTTGTAAACATTAATTCAATTTAGAGTTTACAAGATATGCTGCATGAATAATGGAAGAAAGAGATAGGAAGGAGAGAGAAATGCTTTCTTTATTTTTAAAATATTTAATATTTAATTGCTATAACAGTTCTAAAAAAGTCAATTAAATGAATAGGCCAATAGGATATTTTTGTCTTAAAATTTTGGTGTATTTTACTAATGCACATCAGCTAAAAAAGAGTATGATAGATATTAGCAGCCCCAAATTTAATTATTTTAATTTTTAATATACCATATAAAAATTGATACATATTTACCGGATGAATTTTATTTTTTATAGTGGGTCTCCTGCCATTCAATCCTGGCTCCAGCTCCATAGCAACCATTTCTATTTACCCAAACTTTCCACAACCTCACTCATACAGCACATACATTAATTACTTGCAACAAATCTAATAAAACCACAATAGATTATAGTATTACCTTATGATCCCAGACTTCTGCACGTGGTAAAATCTGAGTTTGATTCAATGAATATAGACGCTTATTTGAAGTTCATTGAACCTGCCTCTTCTAAAAACAACAAAACAACAGAGAACATTCCTCAGCTTGCCCCAGCGCCTAACTATGCTCTAAAGAAATCACTCTCACTTACATCATAAATAAAAGAAAGAAAACAAAGGGAACTCACACAACAAAAGCATCTGCAAGCACAACAGCGCCCAATTTTCACGTCGCAACATAAGACAAAAAATATATAAAATAGAAAAATGTGACAGTGGCATTTTTTTTAAAATGACAACGGCAAAAATTAAAAATGTTGCTGAGGCCTGAGATAACGATGACGGACCCACATTTTATTTCTCTTGGTGGGCTAGACTTAAACTGGCCGTCCATTAGAGGCTTTAAGGGTCAGCGTTCTTGTGTATAACTGCTCAAAAAATTAGTTTTTAAACAATAACCATGACCATAAATAGGTATATAAAAATAGTCATAAAATTATAACTAGTTTTATACGGATGATTATTTTAAATATTTTTTTATTTAAACAATAATTATGATTATAAATTATAACAAGTTTTATAAAAATGAGTATTTCAAATATACTATTTTTATATATTCATAATCGATTATATAATTAGGTTTATATACAACTGATTATATAACTCGTTTATTCGTAATAGTTATATATCCATATTTTAAAAACAATAACTGGTTATATAAAATTAATTATAGTTATAATATATGCTTATAATCTAGTTATTTATTAGTTATGGTTATAGTTAAGTAAATATTTAAACCATGAGCACTCTTACTTGTGAATCAGTTTTATTTATTTGTATTTTCTTTATGTATAGATTAATTATATTTTTTCATTGAAAAATTATGTTTATAGGTATTCTTAAAAGAGAAAAAGATTATATGTTGTTATAACAGTTTAAAAAGAATTAAGAAAAATAGTGTAAAATAGTTTTTAAAATATTTATATTGTTATTCAATCATAATTCATAAACCATCATGTATTCATGTGTGATAAGTTTTTTTTATTATTTTTACGTTTTGCAGTAATTAGTTCTTAAAAATAATACATTTAGTATAGAAAAAACAATTTATGATTACATGTGTAGCGATATGATTAATTAGTTTATTTTATATTTTTATAATGCAGTTTATTTCTATATGTGTAGAGAATCCATTGCATAAATATTTAGTGCACCTAGTGTTATTAATTTCTATATTAAAATTTAAGTTAAACTGTTATACTAATTTAAATTGTGTTTATTTTTCTCTTAATAAATATTAAATGGATTTTATCTATGATTTCCACCAAGAATAAACAGGCATATGTCATCGGAAAAAAATAGGTATAAGATTTAAATATGTATTTATTAAAGCTTTAAATATGTATATTATAAGTCTAGAAGATATATGTTCCATTTCAAATTTTATGTCACCATTATATACTACGTTTTATTGTACGAAAATAAGTTAGAAGTAACGGAAATTATAAAATAAAGAAAGGTCAGCGAACAAAGCATGGAAACTTTCTTTTCCAGTAACGATGACGATGAGGTGAGTAGGAAGTGAGATATTCAACTTCTAAGTTTGTTTGTCCCCTTATTATGTAAATTAACTTTTTTTCTTCTGCTAAAATAAAACTTGATAAGTTTTGACACCGAACCCGGACGCTTTTTGAAGCCAGGTTCATCAAACGAGTCCAATAATTGGCCTACATTCATAAATTCTAATTTAGAACTAAAGTTTTAAAAATCGTCCACCGTTCCCTGTTCAACAATTCAACCATAGTACACTGTGTTCAACATTACTAGCATTCATGTATAAATAATGACGCCATTTCCCAATTCTCTCACTCTTACACCATTTTCCTCACTCCTTTCATGTAGACACTATTTCAACATTTTAACGTCACACGTAATAACTATACAGTACAACAACCCCACCATAACCATTACTCTACTTAACTTAATTACCTATATATATATATATATATATATATATATTTATATGCTCTTCTCATAAGAAATTGAATTAGAGGCATATTGCATAATATTCTTTATTATAGATATGGCAAGGATTCCAGTGAGGTTTCAGAGAGTGGCAGCGGCGTTTGACGCTGACGTGGCACGTGTGAGGCTCTGCGAGAGCAGCGGCAGCGAGCACTCGCCGGAGAGTTTGACCGATTTGTCTGATCTCGTGAAGTCTTTCATGGAGAAGAACGAGGCAACAACCGGAGAAAAAGAAGAAGAAGAAGTTTACGGTGTTCGTGAAGGTCACGATGAAGAGTTTGAAAAAACTGAGTGGTCTTATTCGGAGAAGAGGGAAATGTTGCGGAGTCTGCTTTATGGGAATGAAGATGGTGAGGATGAAAGGGACGACAAAGAAAAAATTAGGAGAGAGTTTGAAGTTGCATTTGGAGTTGTTGTTGGAAACTACTCCAAACGCACGTTGATGTCTCTGTTGAGAGAAAAAGGTTTTGATGCTGGTTAGTATTACATGCTACTTATATTATGGTCCTTATAATTGATTTGTTATAGCATTCACACAAAAATTATACAGTTCTTATGTGTTTTTAGCATCAGAATTGGAATTACATTAAAAATCAATTATTAAGATAAATTCTTCTAGTTTTTATTTGAGAACAGTACCAAACATACTTAAGAACAACATCTAAGTTTTGTCCCACCTTATTAACGTTTAGCTCATTTCTTGTCTTGCTACAAGCTAAATAATGAGCTTAATTTTGCTTCAACTCATCACTTTAATTTGGCACATTTCAAAATGGTTGGCTAGAAAGAAAGAAAAAATGATTCCCATTCCTTTGGTTTATTCCCTTGGATCAATTGATTAGTATCTATTATATTATTCTACATCTAGATCGTTCGAGAGGGGAAAGTGTTATTCATCATACCCATGTGCCCCAATCAGGATGCACTGTATTTTTTAATTTTTCTACTTTCAAAATAGCTTACATATCAAGTTGCCAATTGATGAGCCGCAAGCATATGCCAATAAGTATATGGTTATATGCTATACTTATTTTGTAGCAAAATAATATATTATTGAAATGATCCCCAAGTTATGGAACTTGGTTTAACCCCTCTCTGCAGGTCTTTGCAAATCCAAGTGGGAGAAAAATGGAAGATTAACAGCTGGTGATTATGAGTACATTGATGTCAATTTTAAGGGAAAACGCTACATAGTTGAAGTCTCCCTTGCTGGGAAGTTCGAAATAGCTCGTCCCACAGATCAATATTCTTCCTTGCTAGATGTTTTCCCATTGATATTTGTGAGTAAAGTGGAAGAGATGAAGCAGGTTGTAAGGCTGATGTGCACTGCTCTTAAGGGATCCATGAAAAGAATGAACCTGCACATACCACCATGGAGGAGAAATGTGTACATGCAAGCCAAGTGGTTCAGTTCTTACAAGCGAACAACCAACGTAGTTGCAACTAAAAGGGCATCATTGCCATTGTCTTCTGATGAGTCTTTGTTTCCTAAAAGGTCCATGGGATTTGAAGTGCGACCTGTGAAAGCACACAATTGCAGGGGTGTTTATGCCACTAATACTGGGTTCAGAATCGGCCATTTGACAGCTGTGCTTAATTCTGATAACCTTGGTGCATGATTGAAGTCATATTCATTATATTTGTATAGAAGTGCTTTTCTTGGTGGTTGGAATTGGAGTCCATGTGTGGTGGTGTGAACTGTGAAGTGCCTTAGCCTCAAAACGTGCTGAATTGAGAACAATTTCTCCGATGCACAGCTCTGGCATGTTTTTGTATTATCGGTAGATCATAGATGTGGTAACTAGTAAGCAAGGTTCATTGCTATGCTAGCATTTCTATAATTTATATAGGAAGATAATGTTGAAGAAAAATCATTGTAAAGTAAGATAAAGAATCGTTTTCTTGGCAAATGGAAAAGGATCTATGTATACAGCCTTCAATTCCAATCCAAATGGCATTGGCAGGGCAGCTGAAAGATAATTGCAAAGACATTTTTATTGGTCTGCCTCCAACTTCCTATGCCTAGTGCCAGTGGGCCCCCAAAAATGAATTGTATTGCGCCACGCAGTGGCACATTATCAGGAATAAACTACTAGTATAGCATATGTGGATAAATTATTCACCAAAAGCTAAATTACAATATAAATTATTCAACTCTCTACCACTTCTAGAAAACGATCGAGATAGTCTCACTTTAAAATTGAAATAACTGTGTATAGTGAGTGGACCATATATAGTGAGTGTACCACTTCACCATTCTAGTCTCTAGATGCATGCATCAATTTATTTTGTTCAAATTTGAAGTGGAAAAATATAAATTAAACTAATTCAAATCAGTTTAATTACAGTAGTTTAGATCGTCAAATTCAATAATGAACACCAACAGAAGCAACACAATAACAAGTTTGCTTCATTCAAAAGTCGTTCTTCACTGTTCTCAGAGTCTAATATCATTAAATGCATCATTTTTTTACTATTTCTTTTCAATGTTGCAATTTTAATGAGATGATGATTCCTAGGCAATTTCTTTTTTATCGAAGCCAAAGAAGAAGAAAAACTAGTACTAGTACGAGTCGGTATGCTTTGCTAGCTATTGCCACAGCCAACTCAATCTCAACTTCAGGTGTTCAACATTGCCATTTATGACAAAAAACATTTGTCATAATATCACTCACGAATATCACATCAGTTCCAACATTTGTTCTATTAAGGCCAATTACTTTGGTCCAAGTTGTTCAAAACTCTCAAATTAAGACACTAAAGAAAAGCCTATGATCATTCAAGATTTTTTAGGTAACACTTTGAGTGTTTTTTATTTTTATTTTCAAAGAAAGACGAAAATAAGAGTAAAATTATGTTTACTTAAAATTCAAGAAATATTTTATCTGAAAATATTTTAAAAATCAGATCCAAAATTAAAAATAACAAATAAAAGTTTTTTGTCTTTTTTGAAGAAGTAAAAATGTAGTAACATCTTAGAATACTTTCTTCTTAATACATATTTTATAAATTTTGAAAATTAAAATAGAGAATAAATACTCAAATCAAACGCCATCTTAATTCTTCTTGACAATAAATTTACATCTCTATAACATCATGATATCTTAATCAAATTCTTTGATATCATTAGAACTTGAGGTGTTTTCATCATTCTCTAGTCAAACATCAACAAATTAGCTTGAGCTCATTCCAATAATGAAAACTGAGAAATAATAGATATCCCTAGATAGAGATAGATAACGAGAGCAGATGTATGGATCGATTATTTAAAAGAGAATCTTTAGTTAGGAAGGCTCATCCTATTCCTGTTGTATTCTGTTGACACAAAAGGGGGAATGCAATCTCACCGGCAGAAGGAAGTAACTGTAGTTGCGTGAGAGACAAGAGAATCTACACAAGTACTTAGAGCTTAAATTAAAATAATGATATTATCTTAAATTTAAGAAAATAAATTTGAAAACATTATAATCTATATATGAATTAATTTAATTCAAGGATATTTAAGAATATTGATTTAAAATAAATATACTGAGAAATAAAATTACACAATATAAATTTTGGATAGAAAACTTAAAAAGATGGAGGAAAAAAAAACAGACAATTCCGAACTATTTGATACAAGAAAGAAATAAAGACACTCACGGTATAAAAATATGGACAAAACTTATATACAATACCCTAGGTGTTGTTCTTACTGTTAACAATAAAATTATAACACATGTATTATTTTTTCCACATCATCCAATTCTCACCTTGTCGACGTTAACTACATATCAACACACATCTTCTGCATCTCTTTTGTCTACGGCTGCCGCAACCTCGGCAAGGCCCTCCGCTGGTCACCATGATCTGCACCAAGGGAGAGGTTGGCACCGACAACATCGAGATTGTTTGCCGGGGTCATGAGCGACATTAGGACGATGTTGAAGTATGATAAAAGAGAAATTTTAAGTTGACACCTGATCACAGGAACATATTGTTTTAAAGTCCAAAGCAGTTCAAAATCGTCCCAATGCTTGCATATTAATTACCGTTTTTTTTTATTGTTTTTTTGTTCATAATTCTCATTGCCGGCCCCTACGGCATGCTTGAGTAGACCGAACAGCTTGGCAGATTCCTTGTTGTCCTCTTTGTTGCAGCAGTGACACCATTCTCCCTGATGTTGCCCTCAAACCCAGCCGAGTCGACAAAGATGCAAACATTATCGTCGACTCTGCTTGGTTGCGATGGCGTCTTTGTCGACTTCGACGTTTTCAGGAGTTGCGACCTTGTGAAGCATGTCTGGCCAATTGTTGGTGGAGGTAAGTTTCGTTTATGAATTTGGGCAATATGGGACGAAGAGAAGACGAAAAAGGATCCACGGTGTTAAGATAGAGTTGGACGATGTTGAAAAAATAAAACATGTGTGATGATTTTATTGGTCAACAACAGTAGTAATAATTGTACCTAGGGCACTGTATGTAAAGTTTTGTCCATAAAAATGTGCCCAAGTGAATTGAAGATCTACCTATTTATTCCATAATGCATCACAGCTACGATATTTATTGAATAAATATTATATCACAGCTGCTACACTTATAAATATTACATTAATATACGAAAGATGCATATATAATATTATATTCAAAGCTTTGAGGCAATTATCTAGGTTAAGAGATTCTTTCATATAATATCCTTTGAGGACTCTTATTCAGTTGAAATTTCTGTCTTGTTTATGGTCATGTGATATGATAATGAGCATTGATTTAAGACTATTATCATATGACAACTATTAAAAAAATAGTTTTTAATTCAACAAAAATCCATGAAAGATATCACATAAAGGAATTTCATCACTTAGACAAACTCATAAATAGGATTTTTGGTTGGTTGATGCCATTTGGATTGCTATAGTGCACTCAGATATCAACTTTCAATTTTGTCCAAATTGTACTTTCAGTTTGTGATGTTTTGCAAAGTTGCATCTATGATATGGCCTTTAATGAAAATTTTAGCTTACAAAAAAAATAATCTTAAAACTTTACATATAATATTATCTAAACATCTTTTTTATATCAATGAATTATTTTGTAAGTATTGTAATTATGATGTAGTACCTTATTCAATAACAATTGTAGTTTAGATGTCTTTTATTTTCATACCATACAACAATAAAGGACAAAAACTTATGACTCAACAAAACTTCACGAAAAATATTAAATGAAAAAACTATATGACCAAGATAATTGTCTAAACAATCTAGACTTAAATTTTTTTTTTTTTTTGCAATTTAGTATTTTTTTTATTCTTGTCCTTGCAAAGAAAATCACTTTAGTTCTTACAAATTAAATTTATTTTGCTTTTCTTCATTGAGTTACAATCCATTACAAAAGAAAATGATGTGACAAACATAATGATAATATCATCATGTCATATCATCACTTGATGATGTCAAAATGCCCCATCATCATTAATTTACAGGGATTAAAATCAAAACAAATATAATTTATAGGGATTAAAACCAAAAAAAGATATATTAAAATAAAAGAAATACTTTAATGTTAATTTATTAACATCTTAATCTCTCTCTTTTACACAAGAGTATATAGATACCCAAAATACGAGAATGAGAATTAAAATTATTATACGTGAGTTTGAAATCAGATATGGATATTATTTTTAAATGTAGATATGGGGACAAGTATTATAGGACCTACCCATTGTCATTACTATCTACACTTCCTCTACCTTTAAGCTTTATCTTTCAATGTCTTTCTCACATTTTTCACCGCCTTTCAGGCAATTGTGATAGTAACGATAGTGATAATAAAGGTGATGATAGCAAACATTGGTGGTGATGATAACAAAAGCCAAAATTATGATCTTCTTGATGACGACAATGGTAATGATGATTGTGTTAAAAGCAACAATAGTAGTGATAGTGGTGATGATTACGATGATGACAACAATTCAGTATCAATTAGTAATTATATTATAATCTATTATAATTAAATATTATCATGTCATTCTTTGAAACTTGAAAACAACATTTTTCTTACCATTTGAGATTTGCCAAAGGACAAACTTCAAGGATGAAGTTCAAAGTCCTCTTAACTGAATCAGTCCATGCCAGGAAGACGGCAACGATATGCGGGTTCTTCAGACATGTAGAAAGATAACCACAAGCCTCGGAAAAAGTTGTTTTACATGTAAGATCACTAATGTACAATCATGAAATAAACCATACAGGAATATAGTCTAAAATTTTGTCAATAGGTAGTTTATTTTTCTACTTTAGAGATCCAATGAACTATAGGCTAACCACCAATTCAATATCGTTCTTTGAGGGATTGTTTGTATTGACTCATTGAGTGAAACAGAGAAAGTTGTCTTCACCGGGAAAAATTCGTCGCAGACGAACGAAGTTACATTGTCAGATACAAATACAATCAGGCAATTGGTCCTTTCATGCTATAGAGCTCAAAGACCTGCTGTTTTAGAACACTGCCGAGTATTTTACACTAAAATCTATTTATTATAAAAAGGACCACAGGAAGTATGAGCATGAATTTAGAAGAGGGCTGACAAATTAAAATAAATTTAATATATTTTTTGTTTATTTTAAAAATAAATATCTTCCCTTTCTTTACAATCCAATTTCCCAAGCTCCTCTTTCTGTCCGGGCAGTACTATCATATTCATAGCAAATATCTATAAGCATAATATCAAGTCACTAGAAATCTGCAGGCCTTAAGATTATTTAACAAGTCTAATTAATACAAGAGTGAAAACAAAGTGATTAATTGAAACTGGTAAAAATACATGAGGGAGAACGAAAATAAAATTAAACTTATATAGCCACGGCCTCAGAATTGCAGAATAATAACAGCAAGGCATGATATGCCATTCAGTCCCGAAAGATGGTTTTGGTGACTATTATCATCATCGGCAGGTAGCTACACTGTAATTTGGATAGACAAGTAAAGACAGTTGGAAGCAGATAAATTCACATACAGGAATTTCAAATTTTAGCAAAGGCAAAGAAAAAAATAAAGAGTGTATGCAATATGTATGTAGGCACCCATAGACACAAGCTTCTGAAAAATCAAAGCAGATTGCCTGGAAAGTGACCGTTGTAATTTGCAAGTGTTCAATGTAAGAGAAGGGTCTTCAAAAAAAGCGAAATCGTAGGCTTATTTTCCTCTTCTCTCCTTCTCAGCACAACCCAAAAGGGTAAAAAAATGAACTTTTAAGAGGAAGAGAGTGAACGTGAGAAGCTTGGTAAGCAGATTTGTTGACAGGGACCCCAAAAGGATATCACAACAAAGGGCCAGTTAGCTTCTGCAATGGGATTGATATAGCAACAGCCACTATGGCACATTCAAGATCAAGGGTACAGCTTTTATGCTCCAACCCTTCCCTTGGTACATGTAGCCTCACCAACACAACATCTAAATCAAATAAATAACCCAACATTTTCAATTGGGATAATTATCAAAACACAAACAAGAGTTTGCCCACAACAAATTTAAGACTTTTTAAATCACAAAATCCAAAGCCATTTTCACAACACCAAATAATACTTATATCTTAATCAAATAATAATAACAACGATAATAAGTAGCCTACGAATTGCAGAATAACAGCAAGGCAAGGAAGCCATTCAGTCCCGAAAGATGGTATTTGGTAACTGATATCATCATCGGCTACATTTTGATTTCACAATGGCACAAAGGCAAAGTGATCACCAAGGAATGACCTTTGATTTAGCTACAGCCATGGCACATTCAAGATCAAGAGTACTGGATTTTCGTTCCCACCCTTCCCTTTGTACATGCCTACATGTAGCCTCGCCATATCAACATCAAAATCAAATAAACTCAATAACCAACAATATCAGATGATAATAAAAAGTGTTGGTGAAAGAAATTTTGGAAGATTACCAATGCACAAATATTGGTTGCGAGCTTGACGCTGTAACCCTAACCCTAGAAGGCATTAGGGGTGACCACAGGGGGCTGATGACTCGGTATTCATTGTCAGTGTCACAGTGCTGCTCTACGCTAAGGAAAGATCATGGCCGTTCAATACGATGAGTACGAAAGGAGAAGGATAAATAAATATTAATCAAATTAAAAATATTAGATTAAATATATTTTTGTCCCTACAATTTAATGTTATTTTGTATCTCCTCCTTACAAAAAAAAAATGTTTTAGTCCATGCAAATTATTATGTTTATTTTGTCTTTCATTTTTACTATTAGTTTCTATTACAAAAATAATTGTGTAATAAAATGAGATCATCCTATTATGTTATTATTTGATGATATTATCATATCACATTAGTATAGGAATGTAATATTATTATTAACTTACAAAAATAAATATAATTTAAATACACTAAAACAAAAAAAAATGACATATTTAATATTTAAGTTCTTAATTACATATTAAAAAATAATTATTTTAATATTAATCTATCCATATCTAAATCTTTACATCCCTTTTACTAGAAGAAGCAAATCAATTGGACCAAACCATTAGCCCGTTTGATTGGGTTGAACTTGACTGAAAAAATATTGACCCAAATAGGCTCGAGCCTATTTGGGCTTGTCCAATGAGCCCGTTGAGTCGTACATGTCCAAATTCAATCAAGCCTAATTTTGGCCCAATATTTATCTAAATTTTATTTATTTTTTCTTTTGAATTTGTATAAATTTAGACAAAAAAAAATGTAAAACAAGCCAATATAAACCACCAGACTAAATTGGACTTCAAAAATTGAGGCCCATATAGAAAATGGGCTTGCAGCCCAATCCATTTTTAACACTTGACCTGATAGACTGCATCAGTCTACCCATTTTGCAACCCCCACCCTTTACCTTAAAACTTTTTTTCTTATCTCTATTTTCTTTCATGTCTTCCTTCAAGCTCCACCCTTCATTTCTTTCTCACACTCTTCACCCCATCAAGCAATTGTGTTGGCGACGACAATGACAGTGAAAACGACGATACGACAATGGTGATGGTGGTGACAATATCAGTCAAAACAGTGGTGTTGCGGGTGATGACAATGGCAATAATAGTTGTGGTGAAAGCAACAGTAATAGTGATTACATATGTTGTTGCATTGTTTACCTTATCTATCCATTTTAGTTTATTTTGATGGCTTTTATTAACTTATTAAAAACTCAGGTGTCCCATTTTTTTGATCCCTCAAGTGACCCTCTCCCTCCCAATTCTCTTCTTAGTTACCTCCTCTAACATGACAATTTTTTAGTAATAGTGATTAAGGATGTTGTTGCATTGTTTACCTTAGAAGAATGTGATTTTGAGACAAGGTGAAACTCGTGCATTTACAAATTTTGTTTTGGCAAAACAATTTCACTGGCTTTATCATAGAATTATGCCATCACAACCATCGAGCCTTGGCAACCTCCTTCAATAACTTGTTTCCTTTTACCTTTTCCCATTACCTCTTTCAACTAATTGTATCCTAATATCCTCATAGGAAACCACATTTATGAATGAAAACACACATTGAATTGGCGAGCGATGAATTTTGGCTGTGCAAAGCAATGGAGTTAGGGGATTTATAGTGGATGAGAAGAGTAATGGGAAAAATGGTTATGTGAGGGATTCAAAGAATGGGGACAAGGCTTGGTGGTCGTGAAGACAAAATTCTATGATAAAGGCAGGAAAATGGTTTTGCCAAAATAAAATGGGCGATGGATGAGTTTTGCCTTGCCCAAAATCACATCCTTCTAAGGTAAACATTGCAACAATAGCATCCATCATACTCACTAAAATTTGTCATGTAAGAGGAGGTAATTTAGAGGATAATTGGGAGGGAGAAGGTCAAGTGAGTGGTCAAAGAATGAAGGTATCGAATTAAACTTTGACAACGAATCTTATCCATTCATCTTAGTTTAATTTGATGGCTTTTATTAACTCATTAAAAACTCAAGTGCTCCTTTCTCGGATCCTTCAAGTGATCGTCTGCCTCCCAATTCTTTTCTCAGTTACCTCATCTAACATGACAATTTTTTTGTAATAGTGATAAATGATGTTGTTGTATTGTTTACCTTAGAAGGATGTGATTTTAAGGCAAGACGGAACTCGTGCATCACCCATTTTGTTTTGGCAAAACAATTTCCCTACCTTTATCTTGGAATTATGTCATCACAACCATTGAGTCTTGGCAACCTCCTTCAATGACTTTTTGCCTTTTACCTCTTCCCATTACCTTTTCTAACCTGTTGTATCTTAATATCCTCACATGAAGCCACATTTGAGAATGACATCGCACATTGAATGGGCAATGTGATGGATTTTTGCGGTGCAAAGTAGTGGAGTTAAGGGATTTACAATGGATAAGAGGAGTAATGGGAAAGGGTTATGTGAGGGATCTGAAGAAGGGGAACAAGGCTCAGTGGTTGTGAAGACAAAATTCTATGATAAAGGCAGGAAAATGGTTTTGCCAAAATAAAATGGGATGCATGAGTTGCACCTTACCTCAAAATTACATTATTCTAAGGTAAACAATACAACAACATCCTCCATCTTACTTACTAAAAATTTGTCACGTAAAAAGAGGTAATTGAGAGGATAATTGGGAGGGAGAAGGTCAAGTGAGGGGTCAAAGAAGAAGAGCATGTGAGTTTTTAATGATTTAATAAAAACCATTAAATTAAAATGAATGGATAAGATTTGGAGTTGAGGTTTAATTTGACACCTTGGTGTCAATTGATCCTACTTGATATATCAATTGATACCTATTGACACAAAGGTGTCAAAATAAACTTTGACACCAAATCTTATCCATTCATTTTAGTTTAATTTGATGGCTTTTAATAACTCACCAAAAAATCAGGTGCCCTCTTCTTTGATCCCTCAAGTGAACCTTTCCCTTCCAATTTTCTTCTCAGTTACCTCCTCTAACATGACAATTTTTTAGTAATAGTGATAGAGGATGTTGTTGTATAGTTTAGCTTATAAGGATGTGATTTTAAGGCAAGACGAAACGCGTGCATCACCTATTATGTTTTGGAAAAACAATTGCCCTACCTTTATATTAGAATTATGTCATCACAACCATCAAGCCCTGACAACCTCCTTTAATAACTTTTTGCCTTTTACCTTTTCCCATTACCTGTTCTGGCCAATTGTATATTAATATCCTGACATGAAGCCACATTTGTGAATGACAACACACATTGAATTGGCGATGCAACAGATATTTGTAGTGTAAAGCAATGGAGTTTGGGGACTTGCGGTAGATGAGATGAGTAATGGGAAAAGTGTAACACCCCGTATGCATCCGGTGTATTAACATATTACTTAATCAGATAAGCGCAGTAATTAATATAAAACCAATTAATTACAACCACGGAAGCGTTTTCAAAACCGTATCTCTTGATTCATTATGTATGGTATTAAAATCAAAGTAACAGAAACGAATGTCAAAACATCACAAAAGTCTTAGGGATCCAGATAACTCAAAAACAACGGCAGATGAGACTCTAATATCTATACAGATATACCAGGAGAGTTAAACATATGTACATAATACAATATGCTCAGTACATACTCTATACAGGCTCAAAATATATGCACATGCATATCTTCCCTCTCAGGGGTACAAAACAAAAACATAAGTAACAAAAACTGAGCCACAATGCTCTCAAAAAACTGTCCCAACAGCCACACAGAGTCTGTCCCTACTGGGGCCTCCCGCCCTGGGACCTGTCGTCTCTGCCAGCAGCATCACCTGAAAATAACATCCCCAAACAGGGGTGAGATAAAAATCTCAGTAAGCTCAGGGCTCTTAGAGGCTTTTCCCTCCCCTTGGCTCACTTTCAAGGCACACAGCATCATAGGTATCACAATAACTAGGCCTCCCGGCCCTCACAACAATACATATACACATAGCACATCCAAGAATAGGCTTCAACCGCAACGGGACCCCCTATTTCTTGGTATTAAGGGATCATCATCACCCTTATCAAAAAGATGCATAATCATCAGCATCTAGTGTGAGACCGGAACTCACACCCCGTGTCATCCAACGGGAGCTACCCCTACACAAGGATGCACGACATATGGTACCTCCGAGAATAGGTCTCATCCGCAACGGGCCCACCTATCTCTTGGTCTTAAGGAATCTCTCCTATGGAGCAAACCAAACTAGGAGGTGCGCTCTACTCCTAGGGAGGTCCATATTTATCTACTGGCCAGAAGATCTATCCAGAACACAATCATACATACAAAGCATAGCATAATGCATATATATTATCATGAGAATATTGTAATCACCAATGCAATGCACATGCATCATGAATGTAACCATCACTCCCTCGGAGTATGGTGGAACACAGCAGTGGGAACAGTCCCAAGAACACAGAGCTTACCTGACAAGGCAGTGCTCTGCTGTCCAATCCCTGGACCGTGGGCTACGCCACCAACACCCTCGGTGTCACGCCCTATATCAAGGCAACAAGCATATATCAATAATTTAACAAGACATTCAAACACTATATAACGGTTTTCGACCGTCAGAATGAAAAGAAACGCAATTTCTTTCCATTTCAACCTCTCTGTTTTCTATCTTAGGGTTATCAAAACTAACCACTTCATTGGCGGTTCACAAACCCTCAACAGATTCATCTCAGCCTAATTAAGGCATCAGAGTCCCTACAAGACTCGGTATGAGCCAATTTAAAGGATTCACTGGCCTTAACCAGGTCAATTATCCATACTTTACAAGTTTATCAGAACGGCTATTTCAACACATTTTCACCGTTTATTTAGCCTCCTGAACATCTTTTGTAAAGGTACCTAGGCTCAAACTCATCATTATATCAACATTCTTCCTACTCATACAGATATCAGAGTCAAAACCAAACTTTATCAAAAGTCATGTTTCAAAGTTAAATATTCATCAGAACAACCTCCTGAGCATACTTTTCTAAAGAACCCAAGCCTAATTTCAGCTCTAACGCAAAATGGTTACTATTCACCTCAAGAACAAATTCACAAATCAATCTGTAAAACTTGAGTTTCTTACCTCTAAACTGTTGAGGAAAGGTAGAGGATCACTTCTCCACGCTTTAGCGTCCTTAAAACGCCTCCTTTCTCCTTCAAATCCCCACTTTGAGAAGTTCCCTAGAGAACTGGATCTCTCCGATTGATGGTTTTTTCGAGAAACTGAAGCTGGAATCTAGCTCATAGAGGAGTTCTAATCAACTTTCTAGTTGGGTGGGAAGTGTTTAGATGAAAAAATGGAGAAGATATGAAGCTTCTCTGGTCGTTAATGGCAGAACCAGAAAAAGGAAGAAAAAAGATATTTGAGAGGAGAGAGAGAAGCACGGTTATTATAAAAAGGGTTACGTGTGGGATCCTAAAAAGGGGGATGAGGGTCAACAATTGTGAAGACAAAATTCTATGATAATGGCAAAGGACACATTAGATGAGATAATTGAAAGGGAAAATGTCAAGTAGGGGTCGAAGAAACAGGCATGTGAGTTTTTAATGAATTAATAAAATCCATTAGATCGAATTTAAATGAATGAATAAGATTTCAATTGATCCTATC